>SAXG01000178.1:0-13850 GCA_012932865.1 Amylostereum areolatum | reverse complement strand
GGGAAAACGTCTACTACTCTACCTACCGGCTCGTACGAGACCTCCATCAAGCCCAAATGGTGGAATTCAACGTCCAGCGTCGACCTCCAGCTCTCTATCCTTCCCTCAGGTTCCGCCCCATTTCAGTCGTCCCTCCCCGCTGGCCCCGTGTTCAAGGCAACTTACTCTGCACCCTCGTCCGGTGACACTCCCGCCGTCGCCGATACCTCTACTTCCGACGCTTCCGTCACCAACGTCAACAACGCGCCATCGCATCACCATGGCTTGTCTAAGGGTGCAGTGGCCGCCGCGGTCCTTATCCCCTTGCTGGTTATCGGCTTTCTCGTCGTCGGCGCATACCTGAGGCTCAAGCGCGCTCGTGAACAAGACAAACGCAAGCGCTGGAGCGAGGCCATCGACAAACGCATGTCCACCATCTCCCACGACTGGAAGGTCATGACTCCCGGCGGTGCGAACGCTGCCATCCGCAACAGCCTGGCCGTCGATGGTGCCAATCACCGCGCCTCCTCCTTTTCATTTGGCGCCATCCGTCCCGTGTCCACTGTTGCCGTCGAAGGTGGTCAAGCTGGCATAGGTGCCCGTAGTGTCTTCCCCGGTAACAGCATGGACGCTCCGCCGATGTCGCAGATTCGCCCCGGCGTCACAGCCGCAGCGATGGGCGAACGCGTGTCTCGTGTCTCTTTCGCGGCAGATGTCCGACCTTCTATGGAGTCTCGCAAGACCGTGACCAGTCGTGCATTCCACACCGCCATCGTTCCTATCGTTCCTCCGTTGCCCAACCGTCAGGATTCGGAAACTCCCAGTCAAGGCTCAGAGGGCACCCTCTCCCCCACGCAGACCAACGGACCGTTCACCCTCAGCGCTGAAGACATCCAGGCGCGTCTGTCTGGTCAGGAAATGGCGCCGCGTCCAAGCATGGACGAGGTCATGCCGGCGCTCAGAAGTGCGTATTTTATTTTTACATCTCTGCTTTCTTTCAGGATACTTATTGTTCCACTCCCTCAGTGATGCAAACGGGCGCCGCTACTGAACCGGAGTACTTGTTTACGCCGCCCACGGCCAGCCCACCCCTCGTATTCCCCACCCCTCCCTCGCCCACATACGCCTCGCCTGCTCCTGGTTCTTCCATGTCCTCGTTTATGCCGATGCCTTCCCCGGTCGCGGCGGCCATGTCACCCGACGATATGTTGCGTGCGTACGCAGGTCGCCGTTTGCGTCACCCCCCATTGGTTCACCCACCCTTCCTCCCGCCACTTACGGCAACATGCGTGCCTTGTACACGCCCCAGACACCCTCCACTCCAGACACGGCGTCCCCATTCCTCGCGGCGCAAAACGGTCGCCAGAGTGTCGCCTGCCCAACGGAGGGCAGCAGATACAGCGTGTTCTCCGAGATGACGCTTTATGGTGGTACAGCCCTAAACATCATCTACCGCCTCCAGAGATTTGGTCTTTCGTGGTATCCGTTGATTTTGGGTCTTCTTCTCTTGTCTCCTGCTTGGTTGTCCCCCCCCCCCCTCCTGTACTGTAATGGTCTAAGTCCATCCTTCTTTTCGGTCGCCTTTGCCCTTAGGTTGCAAGGCTCAGGGTGCTTGATATGATATCCTCGTGGTGTCGTCTGACTTGACGCACCTTTTCACCCTACCATCTTGCACAATCATATACCTTTATCCTTCATATTTATACTTGTGCTTCCGCGTGTATGTTTTGATAGGGTCTGTTTGATCTACGCCTTCTTATATCCTCTCCGTAACGTTCAGCGCCCATGTCCTCACTTGTGCTCGATCTTACGCTGTCCCCATCCCCCCCGCTTTCTTAGCTGATTACGTTGAACGCCAATCCCCTTCACGCGTTCAGTAGTACATACATTTCCCCTCGCCGCTAGCGACGTCGATTTCTTGTTGTGTACGTTCGATCCCGCTATCGCGTGGCCGGGTTTAATCGTATACCCCTTCCCCATGTACCAGTACTTTTATTACTGTCCACCAACCGTGTGCGCGTGCGGGTTGACGCGCGGTCCTGTCCTTTCTGCTCCCTTTCCCGATGCCCTCGGAATTACTTCAATCAAATGCTACTTTGTACGGTAGCGGACTGTCGGTGGTCGATTCTGATGGCCATCAAGCCGTCATAAGCTCCACCAGCGCAGGGAGGAAGGAAGATGAAGAAAGGAAGGTACGCATGACTTTCTCTCATTTTGCTCGCTTTTTGTGATGCGCTTTTTGTCTTTTTTTCGTGGCCTTGGTGGATGCGACGCAGATCTATGCAGGGCTCACGCGCGTGTGGACGTACTTTACTCGTAATATGTCCGGTCCGAAGCAAAACAGCGCAGTCTGATTTTTCCACCGGACAACCAGGATTACCTTCACTTCGACCGTTCGACGGCCTTATTGTCTTGAAGAGTCCGAGGATCTGAGGAATAGCAACAGGGTGAGACACCGCCGGAAGCTCGGGACGCTGGATTGTGGATGGATTTGGGTTAGTACGTTTGCGGGACTGCCTGACGTGGTGTAGATAACCAGTACCGAAAGTGGATTAGGACATATCGCCGGTGAGTGGTTTGTTCTTCGTCCACCGCCGAAAGACTCCTGATGCCTGTGATTGTAGGTTTTGAGCTCGACGCTGTTCGCGATCTTGGGTGGCGAGTTCGATAATGCGCTCGTCATTTGTTCGGGTTTCATAGATTGCTGACTGGCTGGGCCCTTACGTTCTGCGCCTCGGACGTACCACGCGAAAATACGTCCTACGTATCGCGTTGTGCTGTGAGTCGTTTTATTGGGGTTTCACAGATTGCTTGTTCACCCAACCTCCGACGCACAGGAATCCACGCGGTCTTTAGGACGGTCAGATTTGGATTGGACTACGCGAGTGTCTTTCAGGCTCTAGGTTCAAGTCTAAATTTCTTCTGAACGGCTAGTGTCGGTCAGAGGGTGGGCAAGTCTGTTTGAACACCCGTGGCGCCAGCAACTACCACTGGACTAGCGACATCTTCTGAAAGCTGGAAACAGCCCCAGCGGCAAGCGAGTGTAAGTTGTTGGATCAACTCCCCGGCCGCTGACTCGATACTAGCTGACTCGATCAAAAATCAGATGGAGGTTATGTTTATGTACGCATGTGGACCGGTTTTTTTTTTCGTTGCGAACAGTCGGACGTCTCCGCGCATACGATGGCCGGTCCCAGTGCGAGAAAGTTCACGTCTGAGAGTAAGTTTGTTCTTTTCACGCAGGTACCCTCAAACTCGCGACGCTGCATTGCTATCATCTTACCCTACTACCATCTCACCCTGCTACTTGCGATGAAACATCGCGTCACCGTTCACAGTAGGGATCAAGAATACCTTGGCTGCATTTCCTCGCATGTGGACAAGGAGTCCCGGCATGTCCATATCAGGCATCTCATGCGAAATGTTTTCTTTCTTTTTCTCCATTGCTAACACAGGATCAGATGCTGCATCTCGCCGCGGTATGCCGTCGCGGCACAGGTGGATGCAGCGGTAAGTTGTTTGTTCCTCACGCCTGGCAGAATCCTCAGGCCAATGTTCGTTCCTATAAGGCCAACACAACACACTTAAGTACAGGAACTCACGTGTCCACAACTGACGATATATGTTCAGGAATTATCTGTTTCGTTGTCGTTTTGTTCAGGTTCGATGGCGACCTACCGCGCCACACTGATCCCAACACATGCAGACTTTGAGCGCCCATACGGTCAATGAACGGGAATCATGGATAGGGATGCGGTAAGTCATATGAGTATCTCCACTAAGTACGACATCGCGAAACTAACGTCGCCACCGGGAGCCTTACGCTGCGGTTTAGTTTCGAAATCCGTCCGCGGATCCCGACAAAACCACCAAAGTTTATCAAGCTCAAGCTTCGCAATATCTATTGATTCTCAGGTCTAACGCGAGTCGCCGCCACCAAAACGAGGGCCGCGACCCACCGTCACCGTCACCTTCGGCTCCCCGCGGGGTTTGGAGCCTCGGGAAGGAGGGCGCGTTTCATGTCGACTGTTCCAGGTCTCCGGCGACCCTCGAGTAGACGGAGGCAGAAGCTCGACCTGTAGGGAAAGGTACAGTTCTTGCACATGATTCTGTTCATCTGCGTCGATGGAGAGCGAGATGGGCTTTGCGCCGCGTACTCATACTACTTCATCTGGGCGAGCAGACAAAAGGCGCTGGAGACGTCGGGATGAGGTAGGACAGATAAGATGAGCGTGGGCTCAGATAATCACTCCCTCGGTTTCGGATATGAACTCATTTTCGATCCGGCTGTCATTTTCTGAACTGCGGTTTTTTTGTTAGCTAAGAGGCGCTGAAGCACTGAAGTCTAATTCAATGCCGGATGTGGATCTCGATTGCTGTCTACGTGGACCGTATCAAACCCGCTTGCATGCGGAAACGCGTCGCGGTGTCGGGAATTCGCCCTCGACTTAGCGTGGTGAATATACTCACGATTTGTTGCGCATCTCATCCTTTACTTTCGGATCGGTGCGAGTGCATTCTCCGACTCGGAGCTGACCGTGGCTATGTTTGGATCTGTGTGGGTGTGGAATGCAGCACGATATTTCATCCCTGTGGTCGAGTTGGTCCAGGTGGAGGGCGGAAGCCAGCGACGGGGACCTTAGCGAAGAAGGTCCGTATTTACGACCGTCCCTGTAACAGTTTGATTTGTTTCGAGAGCCGCAGGCTCTCGGTTGATGTTCGCATCGCTGGCACATTGCGCGCACTCACCCAGCCTTGGGCTGGGTCAAACCCGGCCTTCTTAGCAGGGGAGACCTCCATAAAGTTTCAGCGTGACTGGATTTCTTCCGAGCGTCGCGATCTTACCCTCCAAAGAGAACGGTGATCTTGGTTGTGCGGGCCCGTGGCCATTCGATATCTACGGTTTGGAGACTCGGTATCAGTACGATGTACCCCCGAAATTGAACGACTTTGATGTTGTTGTGTGTATGACGACTTCCTCTCCCGCCTTTCGGAGATAACTACGCTCAGTGTGCGCGATCCCGGTTCGAGGTGCTGGAACTGAAGCAGGCCAGAAGCCTGAAGGGCGCGGATGTCGAGAAGAATCGGCGAAGCTCGTCTATCTGGCCCCGTTCTGGACCTCCGAAACGCTTCTTTTCTCACCCAAGTCGAAATCGAAATGACGGTGTCGTAACAGGTCGTACTTACCGCGCTCGCGGGACGCCCGCTCTCGAGCTCGTCCGATCAGGATAGAGAAACTCACGTACGCGATCGGTGAACTTTGGGTGAACTCTGAACGCAAAGACATTTGGGTATGATGCCCGCCGTCCGTGCCCATCGCTTCCGACTTTGACTGTTTGACAGGGCACGCAGTGCACACCGCCACGCGGTCGTATTATACGCGGACCAACCGGCGCCCATTTCGTCCTCCAGCTCGCACGGCGAACGGGCGGGAGCTGTACAGAAAGCGCGTATTTACCGACCGTCACAATCAGGGCGTGGGAGGACTCGATTACCGCGAAGATGGCCAAGGACAGCGTACGCGAGCATGGTACGTTGCTGTTGTCATGTACCGGCCGATTGAACCAGCTGCCGCATTTCTACGACGCCGCCGTCTCGCCGCCACCGTGAAAAAAAATTGAAGTGGCTTCCAGTCTTGACAGTGCCAGAGGAGGATTGCACCGAACGTAAGATCCGTTGTAACTTATTGAAGGCCCGACGCCTCGTGTCAGCTGCTCCTCCGAGAGAATATTCGGCGGGTATTCCCGCGAACAATAAATCAGTATTTTTTCAATTTCCCATTGACGCCAATCCCATCGGGAGCCTTCCCCGTTGGGCAGTTCGCCCGATCGCAAGGCGGCCTTCAGGCAAGCTCCCGGGAGCTCTACCAGTGCATGTGCGCCGTGCAAGCTAGAATGTCGGCGCAATCAGCGCGCTGGCTGCCTCAGTCGTCGTGTGCCATACGCTGAGGCGATTCTCAGTGAACGGTAGATCGATAAGTTCCAGGGCCTCCGATGCGATTTGGGCAGTTGAAGAGAAACAATAAGGAGGACTGACGCAGGCGGCAGTCGGAGCCGGAGGATGCGGCTGTTATTGTGGTGAGCAACGATCATATCAGGCTCTTTGCTGAGTCTGAATCACGCCTGGCAAGCCAACTGGTTGCTCGCGCCTCGCTCGGCCTCTGGCTGTCCGTCGTTCCTCCAACTTTGTTTCAGGGACGAAGAACGGTGACTCGGAAGTCAGCGTTTCACAACGTCCCAGGATCGCAGCCAGATCTCGCCTACGCTCACCATTACGGTTTTGGCTATCGGCTCCTCTGCCTTCCTGTCAATTATTTGGCTCACCGTTTTCATAATTAGCGCCATGGGCCTCCCAACCCTTCTCTATAAAACCGTCCACGAGGAACGCCCGAATCCCCCCACCACCTCCTCTTCCTTTCGTTGGCCTCGATGTACACTTCCAACGCCATTACTTCCTCCCTTTGGTCGTCACTGGTCGTCTACGGTGCGTCGTATACTCCTTCCATCTCTTTCTTTGGCGCTCACGTCCTTCTTTAGCCAAGTCCTGCGTACAATCCGTCTTCAAAGATGGAATCCGACGTGGGCAGCTTGTCGTCGAGGACTGTGATGGCACGCACGTATATGGAGAGACCACCACGTCAGACAAACCCACACGAGTCGTCAGTATGAAGGTCGTCAACGAGAACTTCTGGGCCCGTGTCTACCTGACCCATGACCTCGGGTGTACGTCCTCCTCTTATTGTCTTGCTCCTTCGCCGATCGCTCACTTTGGGCTCAGTTTCCGAGGCTTACATGCATGGGGACTTCGAGACGTCTGATCTGAAGGGCATCCTCGATGTCCGTACCTGCCTCTTTGTTTCTTTTCACACGCGTGTCCTGACCAACTCTCCGGCATTCTCTGTAGTTGTGGCTGGACAACCGCGAACACCTCAGCGGTTTGCACTCCGTGTATAGTCGGGTGCTGAGCACCATGTCTTCTCTGGCCGTGCGTTTCTTTGGTCAGACCCTCTCCAACGCTAAGTTGAACGCGGTATGTGCTCTTGCTGTTTTCGCCTCGCTCACAACGGGTTAATTAAGCATTCATCAGATCGCGGGTTACGACTGCTGCAACGAGCTGTTCGAGGTACGCAGCGCTCTATTCTTGGCTGGCGTTCACATACACATGGCTGAGGCGTGGTGCGTGGTACGTGGTAGGCTTTCCTCGGCGAAACCATGATGTATTCGTCCGCGCTGTGGCCGGATAGCACTGGCGGTGTCAGGGGTGACCTCGAGGACGGTCCGTCCGACAGCGATCTCGATGTCGCACAGCTCAACAAGTTGCACTACCTCCTTCGCAAGGCGCGCGTTCGTCCTGGGGACCGCGTTCTCGAGTTCGGTACCGGCTGGGGCGCCATGGCCATCGAGGTGAGCGCCATACCGGTGATGTTCCTCGGATGACGCGAGACTGATCTTTGTCTCTCAGGCTGCGAAGCAGGGCTGCACAGTGGACACGCTTACTCTATCCGTCGAACAAAAGAAATTCGCTGAGGCGAAGATCGCCAAGGCAGGGCTCCAGGACAAAATCCGCGTGCACTTGTGCGATTACCGCAACCTGCCCGCGGAATTCGAGAAGGCGTTCGACGCGTTCGTGTCGGTCGAGATGGTCGAGGTAGGCACATCTCGCCCTGGGTCGGATCCGCATGCATTCTTACTGACAACGCGCTCTAGCATGTCGGCTATCGCTACCTTCCCCAGTATTTCAAGATCATCGACTGGGCTTTGAAGTCCGATCGTGCAGCGGCTGTCGTGACCGCCACCACCCAGCCAGATTCGCGCTTCGACACCTTCCAGTATGTGGCTCCTCCGTTCTGATCGCGCACAGTGCGCTCATGTTTGCGCCATCCTAGGGCGAGCGATTTCGCTCGCGAGTACATCTGGCCCAACGCGTTCTGCCCTTCACCAATTTCACTCGTCGGCATCGCGAAGGATGCGACTGCGGGTCACTTCAACCTTGACAGCGTTGAGGACCATGCCCACCGTATGTTCTTTTACGCTCTATCGCCGTATGGGTGGCGTCCTGATCGCGGAGCGTGGTTGTTCCACAGATTATCCGCGTACGCTTCGGGAGTGGGGAATGTGCGTTGACCTGCCTCTCTATTCCGCCTTGATGTCGGATCTGACGGATGCGTGTTTTCTTTCAGGCGCTTCCAGCGGAATTGGAACGAAAAGACGATCGCGGCGATCGTGAAGGCGCAACCTCAGCTCGACAACCCGGAGGCGCTTGCGATTTACAAGCGTCGCTGGGAGTACATGTTCGTGTACGCCGAGGTTGGTTTCGCGCGCGCGTACACCTCTATGACCTATTGGACATTCGTTCGCCCTGTACGTCCGTTTCTCCCTTTCTGATAGAACGGTTACTGACGTCGTGCATAGGAGAACGTCGTCGAGCGTTGCGACTAGAGCAACATCGTCTATCCTTCTCTATGCGTATGCGTTCCCATCTCATCACTTGTCACCCCACTCCCTTTGTACATAACTTATAACCTTCGCGGCTGTCATTCTTACCCCCAACTTCTTTTCGTTTTATCCATCCATTCCTCTCCTTGCATTAACTGGTTTCATATCTGTCTGTTCCGTACCGCATCGTTACTCATTCGCTTAGTCTTCTCTGTACACACACTCTCCTTCTCCCTTCGAATTTCTCCCCGCGCCCTAGGCATCTGAGGCTCCTGCTGATTTGATTGTATCGTTAGTGGTCACTCGCTTGGACGTGTGCCAGCCCTATCATCCCGCTCTCCCCCCACCCTCCCTACCGTACAATCGTATAGTTGAGCCTTATGGTTTTTGTACTTTCCACCCCCTACCTTCGTTCTTATTACTTCTTAGTTATGCATGTACCTCGCTAGATACATGGCGATAATCTATGTTGCGTTATGCATCGTTTGGGTCGTGCGATCGGCTTTTTGGGAGGCGAGCAAGAAGGCGGCGATCTTCATGATTGGCGTAAGGTCACGTATGTAGTCGGTGATTCGCGCGGAGGGTGAGGAGAACTTCTCGAGGTGACGAGGCCTTCGCGACAACTTCCGAGTCTCCGACGCGTGTTGGGGAATGGGGACAGAATGCGCTCGTGATCGTGGGATTCGTTCTCCACATCGGGACATCTAGGCTGGCAGGACCCGTACGTATGGCTTCCACAACATACAACGATTGTCCTCTTCGACGGCTGACACTGACTTTATCTTACATCTTACTCCTCGAAGACCTTCACAATTGAAGTCCTGCTCCACAGGTGAGCCTGACTTAACGGGCGGGGAGACTATGGACGACAGACTGGAACAATGAAACTGACCTACGTCTCGGTTCTCTCCACAGGATCGCATCCAATTCGCTTCTCGTATTCGGCGAACGGGATCTATTCGAGACCCTGGTTGGATATTCAGGAGTCTCTCTTCGTCGTATCGACACACCTCCAGGAGTCACAATTGGGTACGCTCAGGCTCTGTGGATTTATCTTGAAATTGAAGCTAACTTTCTTTCCCAGATCTTGTGGTTGTCTACCGCCAAAAGCATGGTATGAAAAGTGCCGTAAAGCGAACGCTGTACTCTTAGATTGGTGGGATGAAGACACCTTTCGTGAACCTGCCTGATCCGAAGCGCCAAGGAGATGAATTTTAACGCGAACGTCTCAAGTCCCACTGGAACCTCGTCCTTCGTCGACTTGATCTACGAAACCGTGTTCGTGCTATTCGTTTGCACCTGATCTTCCTCTGCGACTGCCGGATTAAGTCCGCGAAGAATAGGAATGGCATCGACGACGCGTCGTGGTGGGCAGGAGGTGCATGAAGGTGGCTTGGATTCCGATGTGTCGTTGGTCGGGTCCAAGTTATGGCAGGTTTTTGACTTGTGAAACATACCAGCTTCGTAGCAAGGCCTCGCGACTGTAGCTCGAAGATACGGGTCGCGTTTCTTGATCCCGAGCCGTAGCGACCGACCGTTGCTCGTCATGTGGGGCTCAGGGAGGCAATACCAAGATCTTAGGCCTAGGGGACGAAGCCAACGCCGTTTATGTTTCATGTTAAACTCCATGCTATGCTATTGTTTTACTGACCTCGTTCTCCGAAGGTTTGTGACACTAGCCTTTGAATCCAAATATTCCACAACCTACATATTCCTCACGGTAGCGCCTTCTCCGATCACGGCATTGTCTGCTCTTTGGTTGATGTGTGTACTAGGACGGAGATCTCTGGATCTTGAGTGCGTGCTGGTCAATCCGGGCAAGATGGAATGTCGGACACCGGCCGTTGGGGCGTTGGTGATCAAGGTGTATCTTCAATTTGTGCTGTTTGTGCCTCTTCCCTCTAGATCCTCCCACCCGGCCTCGTACGTACTACGCGGCGGGTGCGTTCTAGTTGCCTCGATCCTGCGAGAGCGAACATGAGCGGGAGGGCAAGGTCTGGTTTGGGGGATAACGTCCCGAATGTCATTCGCCAAAGTTGCCGTCCGTCTCTATCTGTTTACTTTTACCTGTTGCTATTCTCCTATCCTCATCCTCATCTAGCCCCATCTCTTTTTTTTCTTCGTCGATGTGTATTACGACGTATGACTTTATTTGATGACAATCTCTAGTTTTGGACATTGGTGCGTGTATCCACCACGCGCGTTGACCAGCCTCTGACGTCGTGCTACTTAGCACGCTGGAAGAAACACGGCATCGGAATGCAACATCCAACAGGACCGCTCGCACTCACGACCACGAGTCTCCAACAATGTTCCAATCCACCCCTTACGCCGGTCGTGTGCAGGTTTCAGGGTCTCAGATCCACGGATGGCTGCAACCTCCGCCTTTTGTATTTATTCGATCGATTCCGACGGGGCATCGACGACGCCAACCTCCAACACGTTCCCCTGTTCCATTTCGACACTTCTGTTCTGTAGCTTGCTGCCCAACTGGACGTCGGACGTATTCCGCAAAACGGTACTCTGTCGGCGATGGGAAGGTACCAACTGACCTCCATTACTTCTGATCCTCGGCGCCAGCTCGACTGCATGCCGCGCAACGGCGATGGCCAGCACGGGGGATCTTGCATCGGACCCTACCAAGGTCCTACCGTGTTTTCATTCAATATAGCCTCCTGGACGCGCTCAAGCCAAAATGATAACGACGCGTGATCTCCGAGTCTCCAGGTGGAAAACGTGGGGATCCCCCCTTGTCTTCTGCTTCTGTCTCGGACCGAGTTCCGTATGTCTTCACCCCCAACTGACAACTCAGTTGAGTGACCACTGACCATGGACCATGGTGCCTTTGCGACGGCTTTGGAGCCGTCGCCGGACTTGCATCACGGGAGAGCAAGGTTTTAGGTTATCTATGCCGGTACAATGGAGTCCGGCGGATCCTCACGCGAACGTGTTTTACTTTGACGGAACGTCGCATATCCATATCGATAATCGAGGGCTCATAACTGAGTCGTTGTTTGTTGTAGGTGTTGGCGAACTATGCGATGGTGGGTAGGATTTCTTTGCGGGCGAGCGGCCGCGACGCCGGTCATGCTGCATCGCCATTAATTTACACCCACGCAAGGGGGGTAGCTGGCCGCAAGACGAGGCGGACTCTGGCGGACTCAGCACGATTCTTTCATTCAGTGGTGCTGCTCGTCCCCCTGTTTGTTTCCGGGGGTCGTTCGCGTAGCTGATCCGCCCTCCCTTGAGCTGGCTCCACAAGTGAAATACGTACATAAATACCTACCGACGAATATCAGATGTGCGCGGGCTACGAGGAAGCGCATAGCAGCATACAGCATAGCAACGTCCGTGGCGGTTCAATGACACCAATATTCACGTAGCTGTAGAGCTCTACATCGAGTACATCGTCGACGCCGGCCTCGACAGTCACAGACGACAGTGGAAACGTAGTCGCCGCTCGCCGTTCGTACGTGCGAAGAAAGTGCCACATGTTAGGCTATGTTGGGACATTGACACATAAGAGCGCCCACATCGAGGAGAAAAAGAGCCGAGAAGAAGCAAGTTGGAGCAGGCAGGGGAAGAGGTGAAATGAGGACGGGACATGTAGAGTCTCGTCAACGTCGATAACGGAGGCGGAGAGCTCAGAAGGCACGTGCACAAACACTAAAAGCCGGCGGGCGGAAAGCTCTTCCGCGTCTTTTGCCCCGCCTGCCATCGCTCGTCCTCCCCTCCGCCCAACATGACGCCCCCGACGGCCGTCGCCCCCTCATCGTCGTCGACGGCGGCGACAACAGCTGCACCCCAACCCATCATCGATGACCCATTCCTCGCTCATATCTATGTTCTTCTCTCCATCTATGAGGTCGGCTCGCTGTCCAAACCCCCACCCGCGTACGATGGCCCGACCGACTGGGCGCAGGACATCGTCATCCGCGGCATCAACTCGCTCGCCCGCAGAATGTTCACCGCCGAGGCCACCCTCGAGAGCATCAAGAAATCCGCCGATTGGGAGTCGAACGGTCCCGGCACTAAGAAGCGTCGCAGCGTTGGCGACACCCCCGCACCCCCTTCATCCTCATCCTCATCCTCATCCTCCAGCTCCAGCGCTGTCAGCAACGTCAGCAACAGCGTCAGCCCGCCTCTTTCCCACACCTCCGCCGGATACTACCCTCCTATTCCCTCTTTGCCTCACACAGATAGCGCGACCCCGACTGGCCACTCCATCACCGCCCGCCCACCGGTCACCCGTGAATCCCTCGGATATCCGTTCCCTTACACCCCTCCCGGGGACGGCGACGTGTTGATGGACGACGCAACCTTCGACGATGAAGGCAGGGGAGAGAAGAAGAAGAGCCTCGAGGCGAACCGCATTAGGATCAAGACGGACGACACCATGGACGGCTACTGGGACGGCTACGAGAGCGAGGCCAGAAAATTCAATGGCAAGATCGACCTTACCAGCCTCAGCTCGCTCGATGCCCACGCGATGTTCACCACCAGCTACGGAAACGGCACCTCCCTATCCGCCCCGCCCACCTCGTACGGCACCTATGCCACGTGCCCCACCTGCCGCAAGCCAATGACGGATATGTTTGCGGGGCCCAAAGTGCGCGAGGCCGAGCGCGAGCAGGCCGAGCCGGGCTCGCCCCTCATCGTACCCCCCGGTCCACTAGCGACCGCTGCGCTCGAGAGCGGCTTGAGCGCGGTCGAAGAACTCCGTCTGCTAAAGTCCCAGGTCCAAGATGTCGCCAAGGTCTGCGCGGCCGTCGCCGCCGGCGACCTCTCGATGAAGATCACCGTACCCGTGCAGGGCGTGGTCATGGTCGAGCTCAAGGACGTCATAAACACCATGGTCGACAAGCTTGGCACCGTCACCCGCGAGGTCACTCGCGTCAGTGTCGAGGTCGGCACGAAGGGGTGCGTTATGATCTTCCCCGCTTCTTTCGATTTTCCCGGCTCACCCCCCCGCTCTCGCGCAGAAAACTCGGCGGACAGGCGCGCGTGCCGGAGGTCGAGGGCACATGGCGCGAGCTGATTGGCGTCGTGAACAACCTCGCGGCGAACTTGACGAGCCAAGTGCGGAGCATCGCCACCGTCACGACCGCCGTCGCCCGCGGCGACTTGTCGAAGCAGATCGAGGTCGACGCACAGGGCGAAATCCTGGACTTGAAGAACACCGTGAACGGCATGGTCGTCCGACTCCGAGCGCTAGCCGCCGAGGTCACCCGTGTCACGCTCGAGGTCGGTTCTCAAGGTATACTGGGAGGTCAAGCGCGGGTTCCAGATGTCGAGGGTGTATGGTTGGAGTTGACCCGAAACGTGCGTCTTTTCACCCACATACCCCCCTTTGTCGCTATCGCACGATCGCGCCCCTCAATACATCCCACCCTTCAGGTCAACCGCATGTGCTCGAGCTTGACGGACCAAGTGCGC
>SAXG01000177.1:0-14073 GCA_012932865.1 Amylostereum areolatum | reverse complement strand
GGTTATCCACCGCAGGCGAATTGAACATTGATAATATATGCCTATAGTATCATCTTCGGCGAGTCCGCAGGGCCAGGTGTATTTAACTTACCAGCGAGACTCCTGGGGTCCTCTTCATTCGGTCTCGGTTTGATATCTGTGGATGCCTTCGCAGTTTCCTACGCAGGGTTTCCCGGCACACGACCGTCACCCGTCCGTGGCGGTCCTTTCGCACAAATTTTGAAGCTCACATCGGGGATTTGGTGTATTCCTTGCAACGCCCGTTTGGCACCTACTTCACTTGGGCGGTCCTCTTCAAGAAAACACGCGTGACCTGTCGATGTCAGTCGTTCGAGGCTAGATATGAAGCAATAGATGGACATCGTCTTTCCTTGTCCAGGCGCGGTGTTTCGCAAACGATCTCCATCCTTGACCGACCCTCAACAGCCTGGGGAATTTCTCATAGCATTAATTCTCTACGGTGCGCAGTTTCGCAAATGATTGTGTAGAGAAAGGTATATTGAGGTGAAAAGTATGGCCACGTACACGCTCGCCCAGCGTCTCACTAAGCACGGAGACGCTGATCCTGCCGCTGGGCCATTGACTTCCGGTTTGAATTTCGTTGTTTGGCTTCAGGAATAAATACGGGGTGCCCATCGCCAGACGCCAATGCTATCGCCGAGCTGCTGTTCAGCATATTTTTCATCGCTGGCACTCCTTGTTGTGCCTCCGCGGCGTACGCAGTGTGCCGCTACCGTGGTACGAGCAAGATGAGTCTTTCGTACCAAGCAGCGGAAACCAGGAGGCAGTTAACAGGTTGCGGTTGAGAGTAGATCGACAATGGGAAAGGCAGGCTGCGAAAGGTCGGTGAACGGAACAAGCATACGGCGGTTGCGACCATTGACCTCACGGAGTACGCGCGACACCGGCGCGGTCATCTGATCAGCTTCAGCTTCAGTGCCAATCGTAATCGGAGTCACTGCTCTATCTATCTATCTATCTGTCAGTACAGTGTACACACTCGTACTCAGATCTCGGAACTTGACGGACATACTTACATGAATCCTTACAAGGACGAACGTGAGCTACACGGCCTCCATTTTCTCAGGCCGGCATGCACACAAGAAGATGAGAGCCGATGTGTAATGGTCATGTGTACTGCGGCTCTGGCGAAGAATGCGGAACCGCCGTTTGGAACGTATGATCCTATTGGGGCGACATCTGGACGGCCATCATATCACTTGAGCACGGCGACCAAACCCGAAAAGGTTTATGGGGGTATAACGCGTCGGTAGACGTGGCTATATGGGGGGCATCTGAAGATCACAGAACGCCAAATCACGTTCGATTTACGACACGGCCGCATGAGATGCTTCGCTGTGCGAAAGTTGGAGGCGTGCTCAGGGTTGAGATGAATACAAGTCACAGGACAAATGCGTATATGTGTATACTGATCGGACGGACGCATACATACACGCAGATGGTTCAGGATTCGCCTGCCCGAGCCTCGTGCTCGACGACGACGATCTCCTGTACGCCCTCGCGGAAGAAGACGATGTTGTACTCGAGAGACCACGCTCGCGGTACACCGAGGTCGGGAGGACAGCGAGCAGCGCGAGGGCAGGGGTAATCTGATGAAAGGCCAATGTTGTGCCGCCAGCGAGCGCAAGGGAAGCCGACGGATTGAATGCTTCGGTGGAAGATGTCGGATGCTTCGGTGGAGAGGCCGGCGTCGGCCGCGGACGGTGATTCGACGGTAGAATGGTGGCGGGGTGGGTTGTGGAGAGTGCGGCGCAGTTATTGGCAGAGATGATGGTTGAGAATTTGGAGGGAGAGATGGTGGCGGCGGGAGCGACGCAGAGGGGTGGCGTCGCAGATCTGAAGATGAACGGTTAGCTGAGTTCTAAAGGAGAGCCAAAATTGGACGCGCACTTGACAGCGGCGCAAAGTCGGTGGAGCGTCTTGATGTAGTCGCAGCAGAGATTATGCGTGCCTGCGTCAACGGGTGACGCGTCTGTGGCGACGTATAAGCGCGACTTGACGTCGAATAGGAACGCCTTAGACGCTTGAGCGTTCTGAGACCGATAGAGATTAGAATGCAGGTATACAAAAGGGTCATATACACGCACTGTACAAAACGCGTTGAGAAGTTCTTCCAAATAAGGGAGGGAATCTACGAGTTTGTGTAGGACGCGTGAAAATGCATCGTGGACGGAATGGTCGTAGATGGAGGTTAAATGAAAGTTGAGAGGCATCTGCTCGTATTCCGTGGAGATGTCGAGCAGCTCTTCGATTACGCGGTGCTGAATGTGGCGGAACATTTCTAAGAAAGGGGGTCAGATGGATGAAGGCGCCGACGATGAATTGAGAAGAATGGAATTGAGGAAGTATAGCGGAGGGTGGATGGCGGAACAGGACGGCGGAACAATCGCGCGGGAGACCCGTTCCGCAATGTCGGACATAATAATATGTGTTATGGGATAGAACCGAGTTTTGGGTGTAAAGGAAAACGGCGGCCGGTATCGAGTGGGAAGAGAGGGAGACGAACAGGGGGGAGGTCACACGAGCATTTACCTATTTTATAGTCGTCTGACGAGGCTTCTGCCTTGTGCACGAAAACCTCTAGATTGGCTTCCGGGTTCTCTTGATACGCCGCCACGAAGAAATCGAGCAGGCGAGAAACGGGCTGGCTGTAGGAGTCCTGTGGGAAGACCAAGCAACGGGGTTGGACGTTGATCGGACCGGGATGCGAGTGAAACGCACCTGAATGTCGATAACATAAATGATAGAATCGAAATCGGAGAGGGGGGCGGCAAGTGAGTCTATGGTCGTTGTACCAGGACAATCCCATATTTCTAGTGGAATCACAGAACTGAAACGGCGGGGGTGAGAAACTGCGAAAGCGAGGGGGTATATGACAAACTCATAGGCATTCTTGTGGATGCGGATGGTGGGTTCCAGGTAGAAGGTGTCTTTCGGGTTTGCATCGTCGAAGAGAACATCGTGGATGGAGGTTTTGCCGCTTCTGCAGGCTGTGTAAGGCGCCAGTGGATGGAGTAGAGAGGGCAAGGACGGACCTGCGCTGTCCGAGGAGAAGGATCTTTGAACGCTGAACGTCGTGAGCGGCGGGGACGGAGGGCGGAGTGGCCATTGTCTGCGAGGACGATGCGAGTCAGGCGAGCCGCCACACTACTGGGCGACGCGGTGAGCCATAAAGGGAAACACGTGGGAGCCGAGGCCCAGAGCCAAGTTGTCGGCGACGGAGGGATCGAGATCTGTCACGCACGTTGGTCGCGCGAGAGGCCGTGCTCGACCCGCTCCGTCGCGCTTTTCAAAGTCATGTCCGTTCGCTCTTCGCCACGCGCGCCGACCCCCACCTCTCTTTCTACCGCTCACTCTTTCACCCACCCCCCTCGCACATTTACACCATGAAATTTGGTCGGAAAATCTCCGTGCGTCCTCTTCGTATTGTTCCTGTCCTTTCTGACCGTATCTCAGAACGACCTTTACAATGAATGGAGGCCGTACTACATCGACTACACCCTCCTCAAACGGGAACTCAAGGTTAGCCTTCTCTTCTCGCTCGTTGCTTGGATAGACGAGTGGGTCGCGTCTGGATAGACTCCCCCAGACGTGTCTTTTGCGTGCGGCATCGTCGCTATCGGACATGGTCAACCCCGAATTCTTGCGCCGTGGGCTCGTGTCTCCTATCCATCCCCTTCCTGGGCGCAACATTGCGCCGGTTCGATTATGGCCGCTCCATTTTCACGAGCTGTCGACTTGAATCGGAGCATCTTCGTTAATACACCCCCTCTCGATGTTCAATTCTTCTCTCTTATGTCAACGCTTTTCATTTAACTCGATTTCATTGCTTGGAATCAAGGTCGTGACACTTACATTGTGCTCTTATAGTCTCGCACCACCTCCCATAACTGGGATAATGGCGACGAAGAAGCCTTCACTGGCTTCCTGAATCGCGAACTGGACAAGGTGTACGGCTTTCAAACAAAGAAGGTTCGCGTCTCCTCTCCATCTCATGATAACCGACTGAACACGCCCCCAGACCGCAGAGCTTGCGACGCGTATCAAGAACGCTGAAAAGGCCGTCAAGCGCCTGGTTGCCGAAGAATATATCCCTTCTCAGTCCCAGCTTTCTCTCCGCCACCCATCTCAACGTCCGACCGATGCCGAAGCACAGGAGCACGACCACGAACTCACACAGGACGCAGGGTCGGACGACGACGACGACGAGGATGACGAAGGTGACGATCCCGGGGCTATAAGCGATGACGATGTGAGCTTGGATCGTGAAGACCGATTCCGAGACTTGGAGGAAGAAGTTGCCGATCTCGTCGCCGACGTGCACGACCTCGCTCTCTTCTCAAAACTGAACATCACCGGGTTCATGAAAATTCTCAAGGTACGAGCCGCCTACTCGTACCCTTCTCGTCCATAGCCAACAATGAGTATATGCGTTTAGAAACACGACAAGCAGACGGGCTTCACACTCAAACAGTCGTTCGTTAAAGAGTATCTTGATCGTCGACCTTTCTACAAATATAATTGGGACGCCCTCATCATCAAGCTCTCGCGTTCGTACGATCTTGTACGCACCCGTGGGCACCCAGTCCAAGGCGACTCGGCAGCAGGCGGCTCACAGAGTGCGTTCGTGCGCCAGACCACGAAGTACTGGGTCCATCCCGATAACCTTGTGCAGCTTAAGCTGGCCGTTCTGCGTCATTTACCCGTCCTCGGTTTGTCGTCTTCCACATTCATCTTCTCATCGGCTTACGTTGCCGTACAGTTTTCAACTCGGAAAAAGAGTTTGAGGATAAGGATGCAGGTAGGGGCGCCGGTCTTGAATTGCGGCGGCTCGTGAGGCTGATTTTGACGCCTAGCTATCACCTCGATATACTTCGATAACGAAGACTTGGAGCTGTATCTTGGCCGTTTGGAGAAGACAGAAGGCGCACAAGCCATTCGCCTCCGCTGGTATGGAGATGTCAACAACAAACAGGTGGGTATCTGTACTATGGTCGTGGCCCCGTGACTCCATTTTACGTATTCATAGATCTTTGTCGAACGGAAAACACACCGTGAAGATTGGACTGGCGAGAAGTCCGTGAAGGCACGTTTTCCAATCAAGGAAGACAAAGTCAACGCCTATCTCCGCGGCGAGTATACCATGGATGAGGAATTCCAAGCACTTGTGGCCAAGGGCAAAAAGAGCCAGCAAGAAGTGGATGGAATGATTCAGCTGGCAAACGAAGTGCAGTACGCTGTGCTTACTAGGCAGCTGAGCCCGGGTGAGTATTTTCACGAGCTGTAGTTGACTATCGTTAACGGCGCATCTAGTCATGCGCACTTTCTACAATCGTACTGCGTTCCAGCTCCCTGGAGATGCACGAGTTCGTATTTCCCTGGATACTGAGTTGACGATGGTCCGTGAAGACAACTGGGACGGACGGGAGCGCGCAGGTGACAATTGGCGAAGGACGGATATTGATATCAATTGGCCTTTCGATCAACTACCCGCGGAGGACAAGGAGCTCTTCAAGTGAGTCTCAGTGCTCTCGGGATATTTGCAACCGTGGACTGACCTCCCCTCTAGGTATGGTGTCCTCGAGGTGAAGTTGCAGACGCAATATGGCCAAGAGCCTCCGCAGTGGGTAACGGAACTAGTCGACTCGCACCTTGTCGAAGCAGTACCGAAATTCAGGTAAGCTTCCCACCCTATCGTCTCCGGTTTCCGTCTAACTCTCAGCTAGCAAATTCATCCACGGATGTGCTACGCTGATGCCCCATCGTGTCGATCTCGTTCCATTCTGGCTCCCACAGAGTGCGCTACTTTTTTCACATCCGACTCTCCCACTAACACATGTCTTTTATCCTCAGTGGACGTAGATATTCTCAAGCCTGACACAGGTCTCATGTCCATCGCTCGTCCGCAGCACTCACATGGCGCGTCGTCGAAATCTTCGAGACAGGGGTCATCGGGTATACCAACCCCGGACGGGGACGGTGACGGGGACAAGCAAGCCTACGTTGAACCCGTGTCAGAGGGCGAAGAAGACGAGGTGATGGATCTGGCGCTTGCCCGCGACGAAGGCAAACGCACAGGCCTCGGTGACACTGAGGCCGCGAGCGCCATCGCATACCGGGAGAAACACGCGAAAGAGCGTGAAGAGAGTCCCAATTCGTCTGGTTCTAGGCGACTCAAGCAGAAAATCAAGGTGACGGATTACGCTGAAGAAAATGGCCACGACCTGGCGGAAGAGGACGAGCAGACACCTTTCCTCCGCAGGCCTAGCTCCCCTCCAACGGCTACCAACGGTAACGGCAACGGCCACGCGTTGTCCATCGATCCGCTCGCTCCGTCGTCGGCGTTCGACGAGACCTTCCGGAGCAGAGTTAAGCGTCACTTGGGACGGGGCGATGAAGACGGAGAGGAAGACGGTGAAGAGCGCATGGCGTCGATCGACGAGGGTGTGGAGGTGAGGCCGGGTGACGATAGGGTGCTGGAAAGGAACTGGCGGGCGCCGGCTGGGAAGCGGATCGCGGTGCCCGTGCGCGTCGAGCCCAAGGTGTACTTTGCGACCGAACGCACGTTCTTGGTGCGATCCATTCCTCTTCCTTCCTTGTATTCCACGACTAATTCCCCACACGCGTGTAGAAATGGCTTCACTTCTCGGTGTACATTGGCACGATCGCGACGGCGCTGCTCAATTTCATTCCGCCGGACGACACCCGTGGTCTGGTGAGCGCCGCTCTGTTCACGTTCACGGCCCTGCTGGCGATCGTGTATTCGGCGGGCGTGTTCGTGTATCGGGCGATGCGGTTGAGGAAGAGGAGGGCAGAGGGTATGTATTACGATCGCTATGGGCCGACGGTGCTTTGTGCAGTGCTTCTGGGCGCGTTGGTGACGAATTTGGTGTTGAGGCTGACCGAGGTGGCCGAGGAGTAGGCAGGGCCTTTACTTTTTATGACTTCTAAGTACTACGTATGCACGGACTTTTGACTAGGCGTAGTGCTCGCGATACAATCTAATACGACTAGACATATGGACATTCTACACAGATTGGTACGTTTTGGTGCCACTTGGTGCACTCCTATTCTCGACTGGCCGATTTTAGGTTTTGAGACTGGGGTCGGAACGAGTCGTACAGTGAGGTCTAACCTGCAGATTTAACTACGTACTATGATCCTCAGGTTGGACGTACTGATGTTGCACTCAGCGATCCCAGATTTTGAGATCCGAGTTCTTTGTCATGGTGGATTTGTCCGACGCTCAGCCCACTTTGATTCTTCACTGACTTCAGGTCGGCGCCCTTTTTGACCGCGCTATCGATATCTGCCCACTTCAGCCTCTCGTGCGGCCGCGATTTTCTGGGCATCTCACTCATATCTCGCCATACGCTCACTGACCGTTTACTTGAGGCCGTCATCGGGCGCCGTGCTATCACAAGGCCGATCGCAGTACTTACTTACTTACGATTTCTGCGGACCAGGAATATCTGTATTTCTACTTCCAATCTACTTCCGTCTCACTGGCAGTGGCAAGCACGCAGGCTGGCGTTGATCTTCTTCACGGGGACACAGTACTGAGTACCCTGCCATTGCCCGTCGACCGCAATGGCGGCTGGGGGGATGGTCGAGTCATTGCCCGCCCCATTCCGTCGTGGCTGCATGGGCTCTACTGGGGATCAACGTTAGCATCAAGATCGAAGGTCTGTGTAGGCTTAATAGAAGCGTGGGGTTCGTGCGTGGGGTTCAGTGAACCACGTAAGTATGCACGTAAACCAGCGCTCTGCCGAAGGGCGTTTGGGCGTTCGGAACGGGCACGATGACGGATAGATGTCCTTGCACGAGAAATTGAGAGTGTGAAAAGTGTGCTGAATACTATTTCGTGATCATCAAGGACACGTCGAACACGCGTCGCCCCCGGCAGCAGGGACAAGCACGATCGAGCGAGAGGATGAGATACGGATGAGACGGAAGCGGAAGACGCGACGAGAGCACGTGACCGCCACGAGTGGGGAAGCCGAAACCGGCAAGCGCGTTCTTTCGCGTTGGGGCGCGCGCCGAACTCTGTTTTGGGGGGTTTTTGCGGACAACTCATCTTGCAATAAATCGCGAGTTGAAAGCCTCTCCTGGCTTCTGCCTCCATCTCCCCTTCACCCTCCCGTAGACGACCCCCCCCTTTAGAACCTTCCTAGAAAATGTCCTCATCCGCCCACAACGGGGACGCCTCACCCACCATCTCCACCCGCCCTCTCGTCATTCACGTCGGTGCTATACGAGTGCGTTTCCACCTTCTGCTTCACATCGTACCACTCATTCACCGTTCATCCAGGTATCGATTCCCGTCTCCACCGAACCCGACCAATGGATTGCAGCAGAAGTCCTCCGTGACGACTTCGTTCACTCTCAGTCCGTCCTCGACGCCGCAGGAAACGCGACAGAGCTCGAAGATCCTATTCAGCGCGAGGTCCAGCTCTTCGCCCGTTTTCTCGCTTTCACTGCTGAGTGCACTCGCGCCGGCCAAGATGCGCCCGACCTTAAGGCCCGCCTCGCGGTCCTCCTCAAGGCAGTCGCGTTTTTCTCCCATCGCTTCCTAGCCGATATCGATCTCCACTCCCTCGTGGCCTCCTACGACCAAGACACCCGCAAGACTATTCTCACCGCGTACTACGCCGCCTACGCAACTCTTCAGGTGGCCGGCGCACCCGTCCCCGAGATCCCCACACCTTCCCTCTTCGCCGAGGCCAAGTCAGGCTCCGCTTCCATCTACGCCCTTTTCGGCGGTCAAGGTATCAATGAGGTGTACTTCGATGAATTGCAATCCCTTTTCGACACATACAGGCCCTTCGTCGAAGCCTTCCTTACCGCCGCGACCGAGGAGGTCCTCAAACCCCTAGCAGCGGCTCACGAGGCGTCGACTTTCTACGCCCACGGCCTCGATGTTATTTCCTGGCTCACTGGCGCGGTGCCCCGTCCCCCCATTGCCTACTTCGCATCCGTTCCCGTCTCGTTCCCTCTCATCGGCCTCACTCAATTCGCCCAATATCTCATCGCGGCGCGAGTTTCGGGCCTATCGCTCGAAGAATTCCGCTCTCGTTTCTCTGGCGCGTCGGGGCACTCCCAAGGTCTTGCAACCGCCGCGGCCATTGCGGCGACCACGGACGAGGAGTCCTTCGTGAAAAATGCATCCAAGGCCCTGAAATGGCTCTTCTTCGCAGGTTTCCGCGGCCAACAGCTCTTCCCTGTTCTTGCGGTTGAGCCCAACATCGTCCAGGACTCCGTGGAAAGCGGCGTCGGCACGCCCTCGCCCATGCTGTCGGTCGTTGGTTTGTCCCTCAAGGAACTTCAGCCTCACGTCGTCAAGACGAACAAACACCTCGCGAGCAACTCCCAGCTCACGGTCTCCCTTCACAACGGCACGAAGGCCTTCGTCGTCACAGGCCCGCCCAAGGCTCTATATGGTCTCGTCGCTAGCCTCAAGAAGGTGCAGGCGCCTAGCGGAGCGGAGCAGAGCAAGGTTCCCTTCTCGCAACGGAAGCCTACAATCTTCATTCGATTCCTCGTCGTCGGCGTTCCCTACCACAGCGACTATCTCAAAGATGCGGCTGCGAAAGTGTGTGAGGAGGACCTCAACGGGGAGGAGTTGTGGTCTCAAAGCGAGCTGCAGTTGGCAGTATTCAACACGGAGGACGGTGTGCATCTTCATGCATTGTATTTCGATAAGTTACTGACGTTTCATTTACAGGTTCTGACCTCCGCCAACAGTCAGGCTCGCTGATACGGTCGATCAGTGACCAGATTTTCACGCAACCCCTCCATTGGACAAAGGCGACCGATCTCCCCGAGTCCGCGACGCATGCGATTGACTTTGGCCCTGGTGGTCTCAGCGGCATTGGTCCTATGACCGCGCGCAACCTCGACGGTCGTGGCATCCGGGTCATCGTGTTGGGCGAGAAAGGGAAGGGCGATGCTGAGCTGTTTTCTGTGGGAGACGTGAAGTACGACCAGTCGTGGACGAAGAAGTGGTCGCCAAAGCTCGTGAAGACGAGGTGCGTTCGGTCTTTTCTCATTTTACACTAGTGCTGATGTTTCCCACCCTGTAGTGATGGCAAGGTTCACGTCGACACCCCTTTCACGCGTCTTCTTGGAAAGCCTCCGATCATGGTCGCCGGCATGACCCCCACCACTGTGAAGGCTGGTTTCGTCTCTGCCGTTTTGAGCGCGGGCTATCATGTAGAACTCGCTGGTGGCGGCCATTACTCTCCTGCTGCTCTGCGAGCAAAAGTCGCGGAGATCCAGACGAAGATCCCGGAAGGCGTCGGTCTTACCCTCAACGCCCTTTACATCAATCCCCGCCAATTCACGTTCCAATATCCCCTCTGGCAGGAGATGAGAAAGGAAGGCCTACCAATTGAAGGCTTCTGTGTCGCCGCAGGCATCCCCACGACAGAGAAGGCCGTTGAGATCATCGACGGTCTGAAGGCGGCGGGTATTCGCCACATCTCCTTCAAGCCCGGTTCCGTCGACGGCATCCGCCAGGTGGTCAACATCGCCTCGGCCAACCCGGACTTCCCTATCATCATGCAATGGACGGGTGGCCGTGCGGGCGGGCACCACTCGTACGAAGACTTTCACCAGCCAATTCTCCAGACATATTCCCGCATTCGCCAACATGACAATATCATCCTCGTTGGTGGCTCCGGCTTCGGCGCAGCCGACGACTTGTGGCCTTACCTTACTGGCGATTGGTCGAAGGAGCTCGGCGTCCAGCCTATGCCCTTCGATGGCTTCCTGTTCGCCAGTCGTGTCATGATTGCGAAGGAGGCGCACACCAGCTCCTCCGTCAAGGATCTTATTGTCAAAGCTGCAGGTGTCGAGGACGCCCAATGGGAGGGTACATATTCCAAGGAAACTGGCGGGATCCTGACCGTTCGCTCCGAGCTCGGTGAGCCCATCCACAAGGTCGCCACTCGCGCTGTCAAGCTGTGGAAGGAGTTCGACGACACCGTCTTCAAGCTCCCTCGCGATAAACGCGAGCCCTGGTTGAAGGAGCGTCGCTCGGAGGTCATCGGCAAGTTGAACAAGGACTTCGCAAAGCCATGGTTCGGTTGGAAGAAGGATGGTACCGTCGCCGAAGATATTGGGGACATGACGTACGAGGAGACGGTCTTGCGTCTCGTGCGCCTCATGTACGTTGCGCACGAAGAGCGCTGGGTCGACATATCTTTGCGCAACCTCACTGGGGATTGGCTCCGGCGCATCGAGGAGCGCTTCGCGGGCGTGAACGGCCTCGGCAAGAAGGCTTCTATTCTGCAATCGTACACTTCTCTTGACACGCCGGGCGCGTTCGTGGAGGAGTTCTTCAAGGCGTATCCCCTCGCGGCCGAGCAGCTCCTTGCGTCGGAGGACAAGGCCTTTTTCATGTCCATCTCCCAACGTCCCGGGCAGAAGCCCGTCCCGTTCATCCCCGTGCTCGACGCCACCTTCGAAGTCTGGTTCAAGAAGGTAAAGTAACGTCCATCATTCTGTAGAACATTGTTACTTATATCGTGCAACAGGACTCTCTTTGGCCTGCCGAGGATATCGAGGCCGTTTTCGACGAAGACCCCGAACGCGTTTGTATCCTCCAGGGCCCTGTCGCGGTCAAACACGCCGTTAAGAAGGACGAACCGATCAAAGAGATACTTGACAATGTCACGTCCGCTCTTGTTGCCAGGCTCCTCGAACGCTCGTACAGCGGCGACGAGAGCAAGGTCCCCGTCGTTGACTACCTTGGCGCCGTCCCTGCCGCCTCCCCAGCGATTCCCGGGTTGAAGGCCGTTCAGAGTGGCGACGAGATCCACCTCACTTTGTCGAGTCTCCCCAAGACAGAGGACTGGCTCGAGCTCCTCGCTGGCGCCGAGCTGAACTGGTGGAGGGCGCTCATTTCTTCTCCCACCGTCGTCCAGGGCAAGAGCTTCATTGATAACCCCCTCCGCCGTCTCTTCGCTCCCCGCCTCAACCAGAAGGTGGCTCTTCACACCTCCTCCGGCGTCCCCGATCGTGTCGCGTTGTACGGCGGCGCGCGCTCCTACGGCGAGCATAAGGCTGACTTCAAGGCCGTCGAGGTCAAGTACAACGCTTCGACGCACGTCATCGACGTCACCCTCTTCGAGGATCGTCGTGATTCTTCTGTGTCTCTTCCACTGCAGTTCGTCTACAAGCCTTCAGAGCCGTACGCCCCCATCCACGAGGTCTCGCAAGGCCGCAACCAACGCATCAAGGAGTTCTACTGGCGTTTGTGGTTCGGCGATAACGAGGCTCTCCCCGTGATCGATGTCCGCGACACTTTCACCGGCCCCGAGGTGACAATCTCCGCGGCCGATGTCGAGACTTTCTGTGGTGTCGTCGGTAACCAGCAAGAGGAGTTCAAGACCGTCCGCTCGGAAACCGTGAAGGCCCCCATGGACTTCGCCATCGTCACTGGTTGGCAGGCCATCATGAAGGCCATCTTCCCCGCAAGCATCGACGGCGATCTCCTGAAGCTCGTCCACCTTTCCAACGGCTTCAAAGTCGTTCCCGGAGCGAAGATTCTCGCGGCTGGCGATGTCTGCAAGGCTGAGGCAAAGGTCACCGCTGTTGTCAATAGCGACGCTGGCAAGACGGTTCGCGTTCAAGGTCATGTCCTGTGCGAGGGCAAACCGGTTATCGAGGTCGTGTCCGCGTTCCTTTACCGCGGCCGGTTTACAGACTTCGAGAACACTTTCGAGACGGTTGAGGAGCCCGACTACATTGTGACCCTCGCGAGCGACGCTGATGTTGGCGTCCTTCAATCGAAGGAGTGGTTCCAATGGGCCGATGACACCAAGCCCCTCCAGGCTGGTACCGCCCTGGTTTTCCGCCTCAAGTCGGAGGTCACTTATAAAGACAAGGTCAACTACCGCTCGGTCGCCGTCGAGGGCGACGTCTTCGTCCGCGACGCACTCAAGCAGCTTGTTAAGGTCGGCAGCGTGGCGTTCGATCGTGACGAATGCCAGGGCAATCCCGTAGTGGAGTACCTCAAGCGTCACGGTGAGGCGCAGGGCAAGGCAGTCCCCCTCGACCTCGCGAGCGAGTACACGCTCAACCGTCCGACGTGGCCACTTCGTTCCAATCCCCTGCCACCAATGAGCCTATTCGCAGATCTCGGGCGACTTCAACCCCATCACATCAATCCTTACTTCGCGGACTACGCATCTCTTCTGGCACGATCACGCATGGCATGTGGTCGAGCGCGGCAACTCGCCGCTTCGTCGAAACCGTCGTCGCTCAGGTCACCCTGAGCGCGTCTTGAAGGACGCTCATGTTTTTGCTATCTCATGAGTTTTAATTGACTGTCTGTCTCTCAGGTACAACGTGGCATTCGTTGGGATGATCCTCCCCGGCGACGAGCTCACCGTCGCGCTCAAGCATACCTGCATGCGCGAGGGCAAACATGGTCGTCAAAGTGGCGACTTCCAACCAGCGTGGCGAGAAGGTCTCGAGGGCACGGCAGAGGTTGCGCAGCCTCCCACGGTTTAAGTATTCAAAGGTCAAGGTTCTCAGGAGCCAGGTATGGGGATGGATCTGTACAATAACTCCCCCGCTGCTCGCGCGGTTTGGGGAGGGTGCGGTTAGAACATTGCTCGCCGTTTAGGGTCTCAATCGTCGACATCGTCAAGAACAAACGAAGAGGAAGACGATCCACTTCGGTGGTATCACAGGTCAGGCGATTCGGCAACGTACATGGACATGGACCTATGACGCGATGGACAAGGACGGGAATATCAAGACATCCCCTGTTTCGGACGATCAACGTGCGGACGCCCCAGTACACTTTTAGCCATCCCTCGGCCCCTGTTTTCGCGACCCAGTTCGCGCAGATCGCGTTGGTCGTCACCGAGCGCGCGGCATGGAGGACATGCGCTCAAGGGCCTTGTGCAACAGAACTGCGCCTTGCAGGCCACTCGCTTGGAGAATACTCTGCGCTTGCGTCAATCGCGGACGTGCTGCCGACGGCGGCTCTCGTCGACGTCGTCTTCTATCGTGTCAACCTGCGCGGGGCGTGGAGCGCGA
>SAXG01000176.1:0-15667 GCA_012932865.1 Amylostereum areolatum | reverse complement strand
GGCACGGTGGGGCGGGTGATGAAGCGAGGCGAACCTACTGCAGGAGCGGTGTGGTACGGTCAAAGCGCGCACCGGAGAAGGAGATACTCGTATCGATCCGAAATCGTACCGTGGAGAACTACATACGTACCTTCATTGTTGCTCGTGAGCGTGGGCCGGAGAGAAGCTTGGGAGGTGCGTTCCTGGAAATGGTGACGGTAAAGCACGAAAGCTGAGGGTTTCTACTTGGGAGAGGGCTCTCCCCGGACGTTTTGAGTCGTCCATTGGGTAGTCACCCGGCTTCCTTCAAACAGAGACCGACTTCAAGAACTTGGCTCAAGCTGTGCGAGGACCGTGCAGGCCGCAACTGGCTTCCCTGCGCCTAGTGGTTAAAGTTGGGCGGCGTCGTTGTCCTGGCTACGCATTGTGGTGAGATATAAGGCGTATGCGGTGTGGAATAAGGGTCCTCTTCGAGCACTGGCAATGGGGATATTGTTTTGCGTTGTCGTAGTGCGGCGTTCGAGGTCGGAGGGGGAGAACAAGAGCTTTCGGCAAATTCCGGAGCATTTCTGCCAGCGCTATCATCGATGACATCCTCTTCTCAGATTCACCTGGATTCCACCCAGGGCCAGCTTGCCACGCTCTCCTCAGACGTTTATGTGCCAACTGCTATTGCGTACAAAGTCTTCAAGAAACTCCTCCGGATGGCTTGCCCATGCAATGGGTTAGTCGGAATACGGGGGGCCACGAGCGTAAGCATGCGGTCACTGTTTCAGTACACGTCTTGTAAGCTTTTCAAGATCCACCCCGCATTCATATACTCAGATAAACTGAATATGTCTCCATCTTCTTTCAAGGCGAAACACCACATAACTACGGCCGCAGGAACCCCTCTGGATGGATAAATCACCACTGCCATCCGTCTGTCTCGAGCATCTTCCACAGCAACGCCGTTATACTCCATTGGTCATGAAGTCCGAGGACCCTGTATGTACCACATTTCTAGCCCAGCATTTTCAGCTCAAATCTCTCGACGTATCTACAAGCGGTGTAGCGCTCTGGTTATGCGAGCGGCGTCCATGACGTTCAAGGGTCTTTGAAACCTTGAACGCGCGCCGTGCGTTCGAAACGGCCTCCATCTCAGGGATCGGACGGATGTACAGCCTAACCACAACTTACACGGAAGGGGATGCATTACTTTTTTCCCGGGACTCCCCCCAAAAGACCTATATAAACTCTTCGAAACATGTCCGCCACTCTTCACCACCGGAGTTCCTTCTTCTCCTTCTTGAACTTCGCGGGGAACTTCGCGGGCTCTTCAGTTCTTATTCCTTCTTGTTCGTCTCACGCCAGGTCCACAATTTCGTCGCCATGTTCTCCTTCGCCACACTTAGCGTTCTACTTCTCGCATCGTCCACGGTCAAGGCGCAGAGCACCGCGTCATCTGTTGCAGAGCTCGTCGGCGAACTGCGTCTGGCGCCGACCGAGGTCGACCGCCTCCGTCTCCTCTCGGATGAGCAATTCCTCTTCGACTTCGTCAACCCGCCCTCTGCCGTTGGCGTCACCACCGGCGCAGGCGGTCACACCGTCGCCGCCACGTCCGAGAACTTCCCCGCTGTGGTAGGGAACGGTGTATCCATGAGTACGCACCTCCCCCCCTCCCCCTTCCCACTTCCTTTATCCTACGGATCGTTGACGCACGAATGGCCGTACCTGCACAGCGATCGGATTCCTGGGTCCCTGCGGCATCAATACCCCCCACACGCACCCGCGCGCGACCGAGATCAACTTCTCGCTGAACACCACCCTCCGCGGCGGCGTCCTGGTCGAGAACGGCGCGCGCTTCATCGAGATCGACATCGCGCCCGGCTCGGCCACGGTCTTCCCCCAGGGCGCGATCCACTTCGAGATGAACCCGAGTTGCGAGTCCGCGATGTTCGTCGCGGGCTTCAACAACGAGGACCCGGGCGTCAGTCAGGTCGCGCAGCGCTGTACGCGAACCTTCCCCCCACTTTGCTCACATATATCCGTGCTTATGCCATATCCCATCTATCCCAGACTTCGGCCTTCCCCCGGACATCGTCGGGGCCACCCTCGGCGGTCTCGGCGTGCAGCAGATCTACGACCTCGAGTCGAAGGTCCGTTCCGATCCCACCTCTCTCATCGAGCTCAACCCTTGACTTAATTTTTGTTTTCTTTGTGTGTCGGCCAGATCCCTGATAATGTCGCCCTGGGTGTTGATGAATGTCTCCAGCGTTGCGGAATTCAGCGCGGGAACCAGCCCACCGCGCAGCGTCAGCCGCGCGACTCCGGGAACGCGTACCCTCCCAGCATCAACACCGCCGGCTACAGCTCCAGCGCGAAGCCGAAGCCGACGTCGACGTACGCAGCGTACCCTTCCGCTCCTGCGAAGCGCGGTGTGAACGGCATGTTCGTCGCCGCGCGTGCGGAGGTGACCCAGATCAAGCTGTAAACCTATTCGATTTCCACGCTACCGACTTACGACGCTTTACGACCGTTCGCATGTATTCCCTCCCAATATGTATTTTCTGTTACTTACTGGTGCCTCATTCCCGAAATCCGCAGTGGACAACTGGACTTCCGTGTACATGTATCTGACTTGTAGTACTCGTTGTTGGCAACAGAGACTCTCGAGGGCCCTTGTTCACTTACCCACATCGTCTGCAGATCGAGCACGCCTTGGAAACTTCCGCCAACGAAAAAGTCCCATCCTGCAGATGCCTGCATATCGCGGTTGCGGTACGGTTGAGCCAGGCCCTCTTGAACATTCATATATTGAAAGCTTAAGTGGTGGTGCCCCCGGCAATCGCACAATCTCACCCCTACACGCACTTGATCCTACATCCTATATGCTCAAAATACGCACTTTGCGCACGCGTTTCCCGTCCTCGGTTTCCGTATCTTTCTATACACACCACGAAATATCAGCCTCTTCAGTACAGACCAAGCACTGAGCGGGGACGACGTACCGGGATCAGGATAAGCGCGTCCTCTGCCAGTCTCACATCCATATTATCGGCCTTGCAAGGAAGCTTGTAGGTGGCGGCCGTGCACTCTAAGAACGTCTCGACGAACACGTCCTCGTAGCTATCCTCCAGCCAGTCCACCTCGATACGTCCTGTGATCGTCTCTGTTTGGGTGCCGATTTTGAGGCGTTGCGCACACGCAGGCGGTTGAAGTCGTAGATTTTGACCGCGTCGGGTTCAATGAGTTGCAGGGCGCGACCGTCGCATCCCGTCTTGAAGAAGATGCCTGGAGGAGGACTCCCAGACAGGAGTGACAAGGACGTTTCCGGGAGCCCACTCGTTCCACGGGATGGTATGATAGCCAGAGTCTGAATCAGTGTCGTCGGAAGATTCACGGGCAGTGGAGATGTAATCCATTATCACGGTTGACGGAAAGGTGAACTCGAGTTTCGGAACGTGGGCCGTGCTTCCGTCTCTTCTTCTTCTTCTGTGGGGGGAGGAAGGGTGGAAATCGACCGTGGCGGAGAGCAAACGAACAGCGTGCGTGGAGAAGAAGTGTCCGCTTTGCGGAGTTCCTCGCGTCCCTCCGGGAAATACGTCGACGGAGAAGTCGCAGCTAGCCACACTGTCCCAGAACTTGGGCAAAAGGAGAGCGACGACATGGTCATCGGGTGAACGTCGGTGCCTGCGTTCCATGCAGAGCTTTCCCAGACCATAGGACAGCCCCCATCTCTGTCGTCGAATGTGAGGATATATCCACCATCTAGCAAGCATGGATCCAGGGCCCAGTAACAACACCTGACAGGTCTTACGTCAACACTCCTCGAAGCGAAATATAATATCATCAACGCCACCATCTCTCGTCCAGTGTGCCAGTTGTAGATGGTGGCACAGCCCAGCTTTGCCATGCAGAAACCACCACGAATTCCCAGATATGGAGCATAGTATCAAGTCGATGTCGCAGATATGCGCTTTGGATGAGGTATCCCAGAGGATGCAGAGCAGTACAATCTGACGCGTGTCGAAAGCCCGTTAGTTGAATCCTACGGTCAACGAGGAAAAGAAACAGTACCTTTCAGGCGAACATGAATAAAAGGAGGTCTTCCTCCGGTTCGATTGCAAATGCGAGCACATTATTGGAAGGGAACTCCAACGACGCAGCGTGCTTCAACTCCGCGCAACTGCGAAGGATTTGCCAAATGTGCACAAATGCCTTCGATGGCCACGAGGAATCCTCCAGACATACACACGTCGCACGGCCCGGGAAGGCACCACGCTCGTCCGACCAAGTAAGGTTCGCCAAGCCGAATGGTATGCGTCAAGACGCCGACCGCGCTCGATGAGCGAGAGCGTGCTGTTTCGTCCATCTTCCATCCCCGATGCATTGAGCGCGAGGATGTATTTGAGTGACGCGGTATTGTCGATTAAGATCTTAAGCCGCCGACAGATCTGCGAGGAATATAAGACACCAGCTTAATATACACATACAACGGTGTGAAAGACTCACCAACATGCAGGCAATGAGTGTAGACGCATCCAGGAGCTCCAAAACGCCGGTGAGGAGCTCAGTCGGAAGTGTGGTAAGTTGATCGGGGGGTCTAGCCATCTAAAACGTGTGTTAGCAATTTTCAGATCTCTCGAAAACGATAAATGTGGTTTCCCGCCCACCTTTCGCGAGGAGCTTCCGTCGCTTGCCACTCAACGCCGCTGGCAAATGCCACTGTCACCAAAGTTGGACTCGGGTCAGGGAGTACTGAACGAATACTGAGAACGCAGCACACGGTACGTTGAATACTATGTCCTGGGGAGTGTTTCGACGTTACGCGTGGACTTGTTGATTGACTGATGGTGCACGGTTGTTGAAGGCAATGTGGAGGTGAACGAAGGGGAGGGCCAAGGCCGTACATGGTCACGTGACCCCCTTTGTCTTTCGGCTCGGAGTCGTACACTACCGGTACTATTTAGTGTCCTGCTACATACCTCAGACACACAAGAACAACGCAAGAAGTAGAAAAAAACAGCGGTAGGCACGCCGCGAATTGCAGAATTCATTTGACGTCTTCCAAGTCAGAACTGTGCTTGACTGGAAGGGTGGAATCTGACTGTCGGATGGATGGATAGATAGATGTGAACCGTTGTTCGAGAAGCGAGTGAACGTGCCCGCTGGGTGCAGTTCCCCACGACGTCATGCACGGTCCCAAGCACAGGTCCTAAGTGGTACCGGGCCCTCGAGGCCCTTCAAAAACCCATGTCGTTGAACGTGCACAACCCAACTTCCTCGTTCTCGAAGCTCAGGCGTCTGCCACCACCGTGACCCACAAACAGAACTCCGTCCCTACGCCTCTCCCGTGCTAGCCATCTCTCGTTCGAGCCTGAGCTACGGCGCTGACAGAAAAAACATCGTCAATTATCCCATTTGTGAGTTATCGAAACATGCGCATACCTCTCATGCTATATCTTCCCCACCACGCATGACGTGCGTAGATCGCAATACGCATTATGGCCATGGAGAAGACCGATTCCAAGAAGCTCAAAGAGCGGGTGAAACGTCAGAATGCCGACCGACCGTACCCTCCACCAACAATAGCACGAACACCAGCACGAACACCAGCAACACCAGCACGAGCACCAGTGCGAACACGAGCACAAACACGAACACCACCACCTCTACCTCTACTACCAGTGACCCAGCCCCTACCCCAGCAGGCGTCGGCGGAGGCGCAGAAATTGGAGGAGTCTCTGAGGATGAAGAGGTTGAAGGAGGGAGCAGTGCAAAGGGGCTATTGGCCAGGTCAGCGAGCGGGGAAGGAGTCTGGCGGGGATATGGGTTTTTAATGAAAGCTCGGCCGGGTCAGAAAATGTCTGTTGAAGAGCAGTCGCTTTTCGGTGCATAATGCCTATACAATCATGGACTTTGATGGTGCACGGTAAACTCTATATCGTACATACCTGCATCGCGAGAAAGGTTAGCCAGGTATATGAAGCATACACGTGGGAAACATACTGCTATACGGTTGAAGCTAGGAGTATTAGCATCAACGACATGGCGGCGGGCGCATACTAAGTTGAATAAAGTACCGGTACTAGCGCTTCCAGCGCTTGTGTCACGAAACTCCAACTGGGTGAGCTCTCTACCCCGCCATGACGCCGAATCCTCCCTCCTTCCCTAACAACCTCCAGCAAAGTCAGTCACTGCTTCCCCGGTGCGCCCCTCACCCATTTCTCATAATTGAACGGATTCGGCCAACCCTCTTCCACGGGCACATCCGGCATCGCCCGTTTGAAGAATAGCTCGATGCTGACCTCGTTGACCTCGTCCTCGTCCGCACGGCTCACCTCCATGCGCTGGCCGTGCCCCAACGCCACCGCCGACTCGTACTTCTCGACGTCCTTCCGGGCCGGACCCGCTTCATCTTCGTATATCCCCAGGCATTGATCGACGTACCTGCGCGGAACAGGTTAGCGTGGAGGGAAGAAGGCGTAGGAGGGCGGAAAACGTACTGCTGGTACTCTCTCTTCTTCTTCCTCGGGCACGACTGGTTCGAGCCACGACGTGCTCTCCGTGCCCACGGAGCCTTCCGTCGAACGCGCCTTGGTCGGCACCGCGGGCTTGAAGAGGTCCTCACGCGCGGACCGCTTGCTCTCCGCGCCCATGAGCCGTCGGACGTTGTCGATGATCCTATCCTCCTGTCAACCCCATGTCCGCCCACAGATTGGGAAAAGAAAGCGGACAGACCTTGGGTTTCCAGCGAGCCTATGCGGCTGAAACGGACTCTGGTTCACGTCCCTCAATGTCTTCCTACTCGTCGCGGTCAACATCACGTCCCCTTGGAAGACAGCGAAGGAAACGCACCCAGGCAGCTTGAGCGTGCTGTTCATCAGGTACGCAAAGTGCTTCCCGAGGGACGTGAACAGCAGCGGACGGTAATACTCCGACCAGAACCCAGCGGAGCTCTCGACAAAGCACTGGATGCCCTCACGGCACGCGTCGAGGACGTACGCCGATTCAAGGTGGTCCTTCCGGTACCAGTCACGGTATCCGCCTCGCGTTGGCGGGTGGCCCCTTGGGTCGGCTCGAATACCGAGGAATAGGTCGATCGCGGTTTGCTTGTCCGCATCTGGAATTGGAAGTTAGAAGGAAAGGGGGCTGAGAAGGAAGAGCGAGAGGCGCAAACCTAGGAGAGAGTTGGTGTAGAACCGCCGGAAGTTCTCGATGATGTCCCGCGAGTGGCTATTCCAGTGCGGCATCCGTCTATAGGTCTCCACCCGGTTGACCAGCGCGCTCCCCGTGTACTGCAACGCCAAGGCTGACATCGTTAACATACGCTCGCATGGTAGAAAGAAGGACTTACTGTCGCCGTGATCGTGGTACATCTCCGTCAGCATGTTCACGGCATCCGAGTCGAACGCGAGGTCGGGCGTGTCCACGACGCCGAGGGCGTACAGCTGATGCCCCAGCGCGCGCTTCCCGAACACGAACTGCGCGGCGTTCGTCCGGTCGAGACAGTCGACGCAGTTGGTGCGGCAGATGCCGTTCTGGAGCAGCATATCCTTGCGCCATATGGGACTGTGCTTCGCGTGAGCGTTGAGAAAGCAAGCAAGGATGTACGACAGGAAGAGTACCTGTCGCGCCCGTGCAAGTGGTGCGCGTAGGGCTCGGGTCCGGAATGAAAGAACCCCGTCATTTGGATGGATTCCTCGGCCAGGTCCTCCAGATAGCTGATCACGTCTTGCGTCTTCCTGTCCATCGACCAGTCAGGGTTGATCTTCGTAAAGAGAGGGTGGACTTACTCCTTGTACGCCCGCGACATGTCCCAGGCGACGTAGACCATCTTCCGTTCCGGAGGGAGGAACTGGTTGAGGTAGCTCACGCAGTGCGTGTATTCGTCCAAGAGCTTGCTCTCGCGCGGGACCGGTTCGCGTTTCTTGATGAGGTTCAGGATGGTGATCGGGGTACCGTACCGCGCGAAAAGGTCATCGAAGTGGCGCGCCGCGGCGGTGAAGAAAGGGTCCACGACGCTGACTGGCCGGACATGCTGGTGAGTTACCAGGGAAAGTCAACGACCGGTGGAAGACATACTTTCGATGGGAGGTTTAGGACTCATGGAATTGAGCTCTTGTGTCCAGTAGATCGGGATGCTGCCACGGTACTTTACTTCTTGATCAGTGACGGGTACCGCGTGGCGTGAGTGAGAAAAAGACCTGGACATAACTTGTGTACCGCGGATTTGGACGTCTTTCTGCCGAGGCGGTGTGTCCTGGGTAGGAGAACGGGGTTGTGAGCGCCTCCGAGACGATCTGTTCTGTCTCGACCTCGTTGGCGACGTTACCCTACGAAGCAAAGAACGTCAGCACCAGGATAGAAAGTAAAAACAAGGATATATGCACCTCCTCGTTCACGCCACGCTTCAGATATCGCGCACCGGCATAATGACGCGACCTGCGTGCAATCAGCGTAACGTAGATAACGCGCCCTAGCACCGTCAGTTCTGAAAGAAGTCAATATACACTCGCGGCAGTGAAAAGAGGAAGGGACGCACTGGCTTGGTCAACATGTCCGTGCATAAGAGGAAGCACCCAATGCGCGCGCGCCGTGACTTTCTCCTGGTCCTCGAACGCCGCGGCGAACATGTGGTAATTCCACGCGTAGCGGTCGCTGAAAGGCCATTTCCCTCTGACATCCGATTCCTTAGAGTAAGGTTGTTCTGCAGCGTCGACGTGACGTCGTAGGTGTAACTATTCTCGAGCGGTCAGTTCCTGCGGTTGAACATGAGTTCGCGGGCCGCTCGCACCTGAAGTAGAAGTTCTTGGACATGTCGACCTGTTTAAAAATGTTCATGAGGCGCTGCTCTTCCGCTGGTCGCTCGATCTTGTGCGTTGAGGGAACGGCCACGACTCGGTGTTTTCGCAGTGGTAGATGTAATTGCCGCCGAGGAGCGCAACGGGCGAGCGTTTCGTGATGAGGATCATGTACCATCCCGCGGTGAATCTGACGAACCCTTCACCAGGTCAGGTTTCGTTGCCAACCAAACAAGATGAACGGGACGTACCTACAAGCCCGAAGAACACCCTCGGCTTGCTGAGTCCACCGGCGGCCCTATTTCCCTCCTCGATCATCTTGAGCACGTCCGTCATCTGCCTCCCGGTGTACATAGCCTCGTCTTCGACGACATCGAGCTCCTCGAGGGTGGTGCGGTCGATCTTGACGATGCGGTGGTGGGATTCGGACGTGTTGGAGGCGACGATGTAGAAACGTAACTTGTTCTCGTATAGAATGAACTTGTTGAAGCCGAGGGCGTCCCCGGAGAGCACTCGTGTGCGTTGGGAGTGGGAGACCGCGGCGAAAGGAAGGGGCGGAGGAGGAGCTAGGGTAGTCGTGGACGCATTGGTCGACGTTGGGCGAGACGTCATGGGTGATGGGAGACCGAGACCATTGGATTGTGGTTGTTGGGAAGTGGACGGCGGGGAGGCGCTGTCGTCCATGTCGACGAGCGCGAGCCCATGAGGGTGGGAAGCAAGTTGGAATATCGTCGGCCGCTCAGCGGCGCGCCGCGCACTCGCGCGCTCGAATTCCTCTTCGCTTTCATACCGTGATCACCGTTCTCGCAGCCACGCTCTTCTGCCCACTGTTCGATACTGCGAATCTGCGATGCTTCCGCTGTCTTTCAGAACATGGCGTACCTCTCTAGCAAATTCGAGCACAGGGAAAAAACCACACCCGCCTCACAGCTACCAAGCAGTGTAAGTATTGGTATACGCAAACACCGGCCCTTTCCTGACAGTTCCAAGCAAAGGACATGCAACTGATGTGGTAAACCTAGTCTCCTCTTCTGAACAGTACACGCGTCCTCGGCGCCGAGAGGGGAGAACATACCTACTGGTGAAGATGGGCTATGCGTAAGTACTGCTGTCGGGAAGGCACCCATCGGGCACTCATGGTCGCTAGGATATGATGAACTGTTCCTCTCCAAGCACTCGAAGCCCCAGTTTTGTGTTCGGTACGTGGCATATGATCATCATCTTTGGCTGAGGCTATGTTTTTCCCTGTTATACTCGTACGCCTCCCGAAATGGAGGGCCCGGGGGAGTATAAAAGATCCAACTCAGGTGTGGGAGTTGTTCAGTAGCTGCCCACCGTCTCATCGCACCCATGGCCCTCCCTTACCCACAGTGCTCTCATCCGTATCATCCTGCTAGTTCTCAGTCGAGCACATACTCCGAGGGTTCGTCCGCCGACTATCTTATATTGTGCAGAATGCTCAGGGGCATCGTCTGAAGACCGCCATCGCGCGGCCGCCAAGGAACGCGAGGACGACGACTTCAGAGAGGCCAGACAGGTCCTTTGGCCCACCCCTACACCTCCACGCTCGGTGCCCTCCGAGTACGCCCTGTGTCGTCGACGCGAGTACTCCTAGTGTGTGTGCTCTCGTAAAGTTGTATGTTTTCCCACAAAATCTTGATCTATGTACCAGGCTAAGTTTTCCCGCGACGCAGATATGTACGAGGTAGAATGTACCGTATCTAAGTCATCGACGAATAGACAGTATGAACCCCATTGAAAGGGACCGCCCCTCAAACACTCGCTAAAATCACCTGCCACCCGATCACATACTTGGTGATCTTCCCAGATCCCCACCCCGTTCGCCACCTCACCAGTCGCCTATACTTCAGCGCACTGCTATACTTTGCTCCTCCTCTTCTTCACTTCAGAGCCTCCCGCGGCTTCTCCGCCCGATCCTTCGACTGTCGTAGCGGGTGTCTCCGTGCTAGTAGAGGTGGTCGTGTTCGTGTTTGTGCTCGTATTCGCGCTAGTGCTGGTGCTGGTGTTGCTGGTGCTGGTGCTAGTGATGGTGCTGGTGTAGCTGAAGGAGGGCACGGTCGCGGGATCGGCATTTTGCCGCTTCACCCGGTCTTTGAGCTTCTTGTAATCGGGTTTCTCCATCGCCATAATATGTCCCCGTCCGGCTTACAAGCAACCCGCACTGACTACGCACGTCGTGATAGGTCGGGTCTGGCACAAAAGGTATGCGCACGTTTCAATGACTTGCAAATGGGAAATCTGACCGCGTCCTTGCTATCCGCGTCGTGGAGCAGGCTCGAGCGAGAGATGGAGAGCACGGGGGAGACGTAGAGATGGAGTTCCGCTGGTAAGTTATCTCGAGCCCCCGGATAGAGGGAAGTTGGATGGACATGTCCGAGGATGTGGGTTTATGAAGGTTCCCCTCGGGGACCCAATACCCCTTAGGACCTGTCCTTGGGACCGTGCATGACGTCTTCGGGACTGCGCCTGGCTGGCACGTTCACTCGGCGTGTCCTTCTCGAACACCGGTTCATATCTACGTACCTATTGTCCATCCAACGGTCAGACTCCACCCTTCCAGTCAAGCACAGTTCTGACTTGGGAGACGCTGCAGGAGTCACACATCCCGGCGCGCGTACCTCTGACAAGCGGAATGTATTTCTGCTTCTGCTTCTTGCGCGTCTGAAATGATGTAGTACGCTGGGTAGTAAGTACCGGTACCAGGTACCGGGCCGTCCTCCTCTTCGTTCATCTCCACATCACCTGGACCTTCAACAGCCGTATTCCGCCAATTAATCGAAAACTCTACGAATAAAGTCCGGCTGACTTGTAGGTGTGGATATCCAATATAAAGGCTACGGCACACAGTACTTGTTCAGCTCTCGCTGACCCCGAGCATTGGTGGCAGTGGCATTTCCGGAGCTGAGTGGCACAAGCGGCGGATGCACCATACTGAGCGAAAGGTAGGGCCCTGGTAGGGTGTTATTTTGGTCATCTGAGAAATATCCGTAGGGTTCTGACGGGCGGGTTAGATGACTAGACCCCCCGACCGACTCACGACACTTCCAACTGAGCTCCTCGCTGGCGTTTTGGAGCTTCTGGATGCCTTTACGCTCGTTGCCTGCATGCTGGTGAGTCTTACATGCTGTGTTTTTTGCTTTCGCACCCGCTGACTTCTGTTTTCTGCAGGCCTGTCGGAGACTTAAGATCTTGATCGACAACACCACATCGCTCAAATACATCCTCGCGCTTGAGGCGTCGAGGATGGAAGACGGACAAAACAGCACGCTCTCGCTCGTCTAGCGCGGTCGGCATCTCGACGCGTACCATTCGGCCTAGCGAACCCTCACTTGGTCGGACGAGCGCGTGGTCACGTTTCCGGGCCATGCGAATATGCATGGCGTGTCCGGAGGGTTTCTCGTGGCCGTCGAACCGCACTTTGTGCACATCTGGCAAATCCCTTCGCAGTTGCGCGGAGTCGAAGCACGGCCGCTGCGATTGGCATTCCCATCCGACGAGGTGTTCCGCGTTTTAATAGAACCGTCTGAGGATCTTCTTCTTATGTTCTGTGTTGAAAGGTGCATGTCTGCTGTTCTTTCACCGATCGTAGGATTCTGATGACTCGACGGGCTTGGGGACCAATCGATATTATCAGGATCGAAATGCGCTCTGCATCCTCTGGGCTGCCTCATCCGAAGCCACAGGACTTCGACATTGATCTTGATTACGGGCCATTCCCGGATGTCCTTGGGAAATATACCTCTGGGTTTTCGGACGCGTCCGGGGGGGTCAAGTGCTATTGTTTACAATTGGCACACGGGAAACACGATGGTGCGTTGATGGTTTATGATAATTCTACACGGTGAACCTCATAGCTATCCGATTTTTAAGGAGGCCGAATGGGGCATTCATCCATGCTTGTTCGAGGACGGATATGTTCTCATGCTTGAGGATCTTGACCTGACGGGGGATGCCCGGGCCGTCCTGGCGGTCTATGATTGCCTGGCTACTGAAGGAGAAGAGGAACTCGCTCCCGAAGACCAAATCCTCAGCCTTCTGTTTCCTCCGTCTCGGGATGGCATCAGGTATTATACATCCACACTTAGTGCGCTTCCTGGAGGGACGAGAGGAAATCCGCACAAAGGCCATTTTTTCTCCTCACACACACAGTGAGGTTCGTCTGCTCCATGGCACGCTTCTTTTTGGTTCAAATCTGCTCTTCTGGACCTTGAGTTTATCATTCTGTCATCCGTCGTAACGAAGTACATCTCGGCTTCCCGTGCATCTTCCAAGGACACTGGCCCAGAGCCGCTCAGGGTGCCGTGGAATGAGTGGGCCCCCGGAAACATCCTCGTCAGGCCACGAATCCCCTCTGGCTCTTCACTCGCCGAGACGGGATGCGGCTGTCGCGCCGTGAAGCTCGTTCAGCCCGACCTAATGAAAATTTACGACTTCCATCCCTGGCGCGTGCGCAGAGCCTCGAAAGCCGGGACGCGGACAGAAACGCTGACCGGGCGCATCGAGAAGGAATGGCTATCCGATGACCACCCGGAAAATCTGTTTATCGACACCTTCTTGGAGTGCACGACCGCCGAATACGCGCCTCCTTTCGAGGTGAAAAGTGCGACACGTTTGATGCTGGCAGAGGACGCGCTTATCATAATCCCGGTACGTCGACTGCCTTTCACCTGTTCTGCAAAAACTTACGCGGTGCGGGGAACGCAGGAAGGTGCAACGACAGAGGACGGGAAACCAGTGCGCAAAGTCCATGTGTTTAGCATATAATATGTGTCTCTGTGTCCCCGTGTACATGCATGACCAGGTCATGGAGGTGAATGGGAGTTAAGATCTGAAATCAGATAAATGTTTTTCGGGGCCGGTCAGAGACCCCGTCCCCACTCGCCAGCTTCGCCAACGATTCCTCCATCTCTCTTCTCCCTTACCGCCGCCTCCAATTTCCCCTCCAAATCCTCGACTTTCCTTCCCATGTCCCTCATCTCCGCCCGCACCTTCCTCGCCTCGATCTCCGCGACTTCCCGCCTCCTCTTCTCCCTCTCCAGCGCCTCCTCCGCCCTTCGCGCCCTCGCCTCCGCCTCCGCCGCCTTCTTTTCTTTATTCTCACTTTCTACGTCCTGGGCGCGCTCTTTCCGCGCCGCCCGCGAAAGCTCTTCGAGGTCCTTCGCGAGCTTCGCCTTGCCCGCCTCGAGCGAACGGATGTACGACGTGTTGCGCTCGAGCTGGACACGCGCCTCCGCCAGCTGCGTTTCGAGCAGTCGGCGCGCTTCGTCGGTGACGCGAGCCGTGGAGGGGGTCAACATGACGGTCCTCGGTTTATCGGAAGAGGCGGTGGCGGTGGATGTCGCGTTCGCGTTGGCGAGATTCTGGGGCCGGAACCGGTCCTTGAGCTGCGTGAAATTGGTCTGTGCATGGCCATGACGTGTGCGTTTCCCGAAGCCGATTTACGGACAATCTACAGGGGCTAGGTAGGTTATTGTGCGGCGCAATGGACACAAGGAATACGCGTACGTCGCCGGGGAGGATGTCGCGATTGTGGTTGGACGACTCGCCGAGGGGAGGCTTGAACACGCCTTCGTCGTCGGCGTCGTAGCGGAGACTGGGGGATGGCTGGCAAGGCGGAGATGCAGAGACCGTTTTGCGCTGGGTGGATATCGTGACAGTGTTGGACATCTGAAAGTCGGTACGAGGGTGAGAGAAACTGGCTTGCACACGTCAGAGCGTGAGGGCTTTTGTAGGTCGCGGGCAGGTGGGGCGGAGGGCCATCGCGGCACCAGTATTCCAAATACTCTAGCCAGTGCTTGTCCGAGCTGATTGTGATTGTGGGATTCCGTGCGCCCGATTTGAGAGGTTCAGACCTGGGGGCAGGCGAAGCGTCGTGTCAGACTTCTAAAGTGCACTCGACCTCGAGTCAGCCTCGAGGTCGTACATGACGTCGTCGGGGACTGCACGTTGACTAGGCGTGTTTCCCGCGAGCACTGACGCAATCCCCCAAGGCGAGAACATGCGCCCTTATAGGCAATAACCTTGATACTTATACATTTCGGTGCAAGTCACCTCGAACGGTCTGCAAGGCTCAGTGCACTTTTATTCTCGGATCCTCGAGCAGACCCACGCGTTTCCCGCGCATATCACCTCCAGGCCCGAGATTGTCCGCTAAGAAGTCGCCGACGGACTTATAAGAGAGGCGTTGACACCAAAAGTTGTAAAGGACGTTCAAAACAGGGCCTGTGCGGCGAAGCATAAGCCCAGACGGTCCACAAGTCTCACCGACCCACAGACGGCGGCAGCGACGACTTACCGATGAAAGGAATTTGACCAATGAGAGAAGGGCGATGCCATAGCCGACGTAGTCGATTGTCCGTACAACCGGGCCCACGGGCTATAGAGTGTTAGAAGACCTCGAGGCCCACTGTGACAGAGATGCGCGCAATCACCTCCGCATAGTCGATTTTGCCTGGACACAGCAGCGACCAGTCCAGTTCACTCGCGTTCTGGAGGATGTATGCGTAGTTTGCGTAATGTTCTGGATGGATAGGGATTATGTCGCCCTCGATTTTCCCACCTCCCTCGGGAATATCCAGAAGAACCTGACCCGACAGTGCCCACAGCCGCAATGTCCGCGCGTCTGCAGAGCGGGAAGACTGGACCCGCTTCGCAGCGGAAACAACGCTCCTGACGACTTTTTCGCTGTCGGAAGTTCCCCAAGGCATTGTCGAGCCGTAGACGGCGGCTTGCACGACGGCATCCTGGCCTGTTTGAAACGCGTATGAAGGGACGAATCGGGGTCAACGACTCACAATCGTACGGGACCTCGAGGAAGTTCACTCACCTAGTCTCTCGTAGCCAGACTTAAACAGAAGACAATCGTTCTGTTTTACACTCAC
>SAXG01000175.1:0-16297 GCA_012932865.1 Amylostereum areolatum | reverse complement strand
TAGCACGCAGCCCAGCCACAAGTTGCGACCTCGCGTCAGACAGCCAACACCGCGTGGGCTAAGTTGATCAGTTAGGATCGCGAACGCCGCGCAAGCATTCCCAAGCGAAACGTGATGAGGATGGAAGATTTCCCCTGTCGCAAGTAAGGGAGGGCCGCCCGGTACATTCACCTCCTGTCCTTTCTGCAACCCGGCCTTCACAGGAGTGCTCCACAGAATCGCCGACGAGTTCATTCGACGCGGGTTCCACCATACCCTCCCGCCGCCGACTCCCGGCTCCGTCGTTTTGGCTCGACGGAAGGTGGACGCGCTACGCTGTAGGTTTGTGCCGTTGCTTGCTGTTGGAGGTATGCTGTGTTGCTTTTTGCGAGGGAGGCTGCAGAGCTGAAGAAGAAGGGACATGGCCGTTTCGATAGTCAAGAGGCACTGCACCGGTGTTGTTATCTCAACCAATTTCATTTCATTGCTTATAGACATGCTAATAACAGTGCAGGCTCCCCACCCCACCCAACCCCTCACCCACCCCCCCCACACCACACCTCCCACCCCACCTCCGCAGATGCCAACCCTCTGCAGCGGCGTTACGAGCCCCCCGCATAATACGACCAGAGCGCGGCTCCTCCGCCTCACCTTCCGCCGCCTACTGCCTGCCACCTCCACTCCCCTTTGGGTCGCTCACGTAGGACCATACTGGCTGTTCAATCCATACGTCGGATCGCCCCAGATTTTCTACTTGTTCTTTGCCGTAGTATGGAGGCACCTCTACACCAGCCATCCAGCACGACACCCGAGCCTGAACTGAACCGCCGGCGTTCCTGCAATTTGGTCCCAAGTGGCCAAATGGCGTCGTTCCGCTTTTGTGGTCCTTTACGATTAGAGGATTGCGGCCCTGGAGACACGAGATGTCCCTTTTTGAGGGCGCAGTACTACGAACCAGATCGCGCAGCTCACGAAGAGTGCTGGTGGAGCCCCCCCGGGTTGGGCAAGGTCCGGTGACCACCTGCAGGAGGCATTTTTCATTCATGGTGAGACCATTAGCGTTACAAACCTTAACCTTGAAGGGATGGACGGGGTGACATCTTAGCGAACTACGTTGAGATCGTGAAAAGGCCCGAGCAGGAGCCTGAGCGGAAGACGGTAGGCTCCTACCCCTTCCTTCCTCACTCACGCTCGCACACTTCGCCACCGGTACGAGTCTCACGCCTGCCTTCGTTGCCTTGTCTTTATCAACGTCGTTATGCACGCCCCCTGTCAGCACCAGGTCGCAACTCCCGCCCACAAGCCTGGGAGCCCTGAGCGACTGCTGCTGCAAGGATGAGTCGTTTTTTTTTCTGTCATCCTTTTTTTTTTTTCCCCTTTTTTTCTTTGTGCCTACACAATACGCAGTAGTTGTCCATCGTATTCCCAGGCCGCGTCTTTATTTCTGATCCCCGGTACATCGGCCTTCTCGCTTCTAGTGTATGATGCGCCGAACCTTTTGGTGGATTTTAACGAGGTACTTCTCGTGAAACGGCGATCCCCATCCGTTGAATATCCGGCCGCGTCGGTGGCATGGGTGGAAGCGGTAATGGACCAGTCATCGGGCCAACATCGGACTCTTCCTGGTGCCGTTTATGCTTTGTCGTGTCATGCAGTCTTGGTCCCACTGAGGTCGTCTAGAATAGCGACATACGTCGCAACGCGTACAGTAAATTCTGGCCCGGACATGAAGTGCAATGGACCGGCGATATGGAAATGACTTGCGCCGATGGCGCCCCTCCCCCCGTATGCAGGTGACGGATGCGAAAACCCCGGTAACACACTTCACCCCTCCAGAGACCCTCTTGTGCCTCTAACTTTAAGAGTATGATAGGAGTGAGATTACACGTTGTAGCGGTAACAGTACTGCAGTTAGTCGGGAAGCTCGCAAAATTGAACGTGTATCACATAAGACAGAAGGTTATTTTCTTACCAACATGGGGAACGCGTTAAGTTTGATCATTACCCACCATCCGTCCCCACGCCATCTGCGGTTTGTTCGCGGCTATATCCTTGACCCTGCAGCAGTCTCATACGCGCATGCACATCGGTACACCACACACGCAGATCTTCAGCTTCATTCGAATAATGCCCTGATGTGAGCTTAGCGTGACACCGATCCCCGATCAAAAATGTCCATGATGATATCCAGACCTCAAGGGCTCCCTTGTTGGTCGAAAGCTGAGTTCCTTCGTGATCAATCCATTACTATGCTTATAGCTCCGTCAAGGACGCCGCAAATCAGGTCGGGACTGCTGGCAAAATCAGTCGCTTGATCGCCATCTTTCATCCCAATGTGGAAGCAAACACCAGCCATGTAACTTTATATACTCATTCCCCGAAACTACCCTACAAAGTACATGGGGGGCGTTTAAAGGATGTCTACGGGTCCAAAAAGGAGGAGGTAATGAAAAAATGAATTAGACCTTTCCATTAAGGAGATCCGGTGTTACCCCTGGCACATGGACAGCAAAACGGGACCCCCCTTGAGCACGCAACTAGCAAGTCGCCAGCGAGCAAACACCAGAGACACACGGGGGAACCGATATAGTTTAGCGAGGAGCCCCTGAGAATTTGACCAACACACAGGCCCAAGACTGCAAGCCCAACAGAGACCGAGAACGCGAGTATGAGACCATATGCAACATCGAGGACTAAGCACCGAGTAGCAAAGCCAAGAAGTGCGAAAAGAGCCATCGGCAACAAGCTGATGCACCATACCCGGTGGTACTAGTAGGGCCCTAGCAGACCCCGCTGGCACCCGTGGTCGAGACTAGACGAGCAGGACGTTGAGATGATACCCCTAACCAGCAACAGGCTGTTGTCTACAAGGTTCTAATCTGCTACCATCGAGAGACAGCGGTGCTGGAGACCTCGACATTGATGGTGAGCGTGGAAGGGAAAGGGGTAGGTTTGGTGGTCCAAGCCCACTTCTGTGAGGAAGACTTTCCGATATGTGATTCGGTCTAGGGAAATCACGACACCTATACCGCGGTCTCTCCAGGGTAGATGAGATGCTTTTGTGGACAGGTGGAAAATAAATACTAAAATTATTTATTTTTATAAATTTTAAAGTTTTAGAACGAATTAAAGGCTGGAAGACAATAAAAAAAACATACATATAAGATATAGCAGCATATTTTTTAAAGTAGGTTTAACCTAGAAAATATTATTTCTTTTGCCTGGAAGCATTATAATTTAAATTCCAAAGGGAAGAATATAAATTTTATGAAATGAATTAAATTAAAAATTAATAATAAATTTATTATTAATTAAGACTCTAAAATTAACTAAAGAGTGTCGCTTTATCTTAAATTTATAAAAAAAGAATTAAGCGAAGAACCGAAGGAAAGACTTATGATAGTCAATTGTAAAATTATAAATTTTTTATATTAAAACTACTTATTAAGCCAGCTGCTTTTGTATACAGCTGCTTATTTTATACCATAATTTAAAAATTTTATACCCTTTTTATATTTTGAATAATTAAATATTCATCTTTTAAATTCATATAAATTATATAGCGTATTATTGTTAAAATAATACTTATAATTTTATCTTTTTTTTTTCATTGATAGTGTGAGCTATTTAAACCCCCCCCCCCTTTGTAGCTCAAATTCTGGCTGGGTTGTATGTTCGTTTATAAATTCGTTCTACGTTAGACACTGTCCTAAAATAACAATATCATTAACTAATGTTTAATTTTATACAAGTTCGACATATGTCGAGCAAAACTAAAGGTTCCTCTGTACCGAAAACACTAATGGTTCATTTTAACGATGGACTGAAAAAATTAGACTTAAACAGAAACACACCTTACGAAAACAGATTTTGATTAGTCTGATTTTTTAAGAATACAATATATTATTTACAAGCTTGTTGGCAGGATTTTTGATTAGTATTTTCTAATTATCCAATAATAAAACCAACACTTTTATTTTTAAAAATTATCTTTTATCCCATCATATTTATTTACAAAGTTCTAGGGTATCTAAAATGGTTAAAATTTATTTTTGCAGGTGTTTTATTTTTAAGATTAACACCTTTAAACATAGATTGAAAAGGTATCTGAATTTATTTCAATATGCAATTTATTGACGACTTTCCACAATATTATCATATTTATAGTGCCAAGTTAAAGAAAATATTAAGTGTATTACCCGAGCGAAATGAACCAGAAAGAATTAAGGCTCCGAAAGAAAAATCTGTTCCAGCTCCTAAAACAAATCCTGACGACTCATTTATTTATAACCGAGATTATTTGGAATCTAAAACAGTGATTCAACCTGATCAAGATACTCCCTTCTACAAAAACCCAAAATTTGATATTCCAGTAATAATTGTTGTTATCGGGGGTGTTACTCTTTACTTCTATTCAACTGAAGCTACTAATCTTTTAATCACTTCCGGTGTATATGGAAAATATGTAGATTTTATGGATTGAATTAGAGGAAGAACTCCTCCTCAACTACCAGGAAACCCTAAACCACCTTTAGGTTTTGATTTAGGTTCAGATACTGATAGTTATATTCCATTAACAGATGGTAGCACAATTACTTATGAAGGTATAGCTCCTAATACAACTACAAGTGGAACATCAACTCCAGCTGGAACTACCACACCTACAGGATGGAAAACACCTCCCTCATTATAAGACGAATTTAAACGATATTGAGATAGTCCAGATAGTGATACAGATTCAACATCAACAATTACAGGATCACCTAGTCCACTACCATCATCCTCATCAGCATCAACAAGCAAATTTACTGACAGTTTTAAATCTTTATAAAGTGATATCTCTAGTCGATCATGAGCTAACACTGATGGAGATTTAACAAGAGAATTAGCTAAAGAAATAAACATTCTACCCACAGAAAAACTAGCTGATGTAGATCTTGAAGTAGTATCAACTACCGAATCTGGAAATGGATTATATACTCCTAAATATAAATTTAGCTCTCTTCACGGGTTTGGTATTCCAAAAACTAGAACTAAAGGTAAAATAAATCTTCGAGATGATGTTTGAGATTTGTATGACAGTGAAACAGATTAATTTATTTGGGGAGATTAAAAATAAAAATTAGATAGAACAAACATATAAATAAAAAATTATTTTAAAAATTAAAATTAACAAAATTATTGCTAAATTAAACTTTATATAATAAGATTGAAATTTCTGTCTTATTTCTAAAAAGTTAGCAAGTTTAGGATACTTAATTTTTAAAGAAAATCTATCTATAAGATATTCAGCAAAAAGAGAAGAGATTATACTAATTATACATGAAAAAATAACACTATCTAGTAATAATAAACTAATAAAAATATTTTTAATTAAACTAAATTCTAATAGTATTTCGTCTTCCAACGGTGATCGTATTCAAGTACTAGAGTCACTATTATTTTGATCTTTATAATTTTCTGCTGTAATTTCTGTGGATTCTAAGCTAATAGATTCTATTTTTAATTTAGAATTATTTATGTCAGTATGTATTTTTTTTAACTGATTAGTGATAAATTTTGACTCTGAGAATAATTCTTTTGTGTTAGGAAGGTTAGAATTTGATTCCAATTGCTGATGTATTTCAGTTAATCGAGTTAATCATGGTTCAACTTTTTCTAAACTTGTACTCGTTTCTTTAAAAATAGTATTTAAATTTTCCACTTTAGCTAAAACATTTTTATTAATAGTATTTATTGTTTCGGTTAATTCTGTTATTTTAGCTTGACAAAGAATTACTTCTGCCTTATATTCTGTTAGAGCTTTTTTGTAAGCTATCAGGTACTTAATTTTATCGGTTATAATTATAGCTCCACTTACTAATACTATTCCAGCTGAAACAAGAGTAAAGCTTTCTAACAATTTGTTGTTTGTAAAACCTGAGAGTTTAAAATCATTATTATTAGTAAATATAGGCTTATTTCTCTCATTTAATATTAAGTAAATAAAAATAATAATAAATAAAAAGATAAATAAAATTTTAAATACAGTTAATAAACTTAAATTTAAACCTAAAAAATTAAATTTTAAAATTGTGTTCATATTTTAATAACGGTATAAATATAAAGGTAGTAAGGATGTACTGTTTAAATTTAAATTAAAAAAATAAGATGTTAATATACTGGCAACTAAAGTGGACATTAATACTATTAAAGAATATTCTCTTAAATAATTGTTTATTGTTATTACATTATCTAAGGTAATTGTAGAATCACTTTCTACAAGGTTCGATGTATTATTGTTCATTAAAGGTCAGGATACTAAAATAAGTAAACCTATAAATATATCAAATAATTGTGATATTAAGGTTACTTGGAATAAATTATTACATACACCTATACCTGATCCAATTGACTGAATATATAAAGCATAAATTAATAAAGCTCCGGCATAAATAAATATAATTAATGTTATTCTTAGAAAGAAAGAGAAATTACTATTGATTAAGGGTAGGGCTATAGCCACTATAAAAATTAAAATACTTGTAAGAATCATTGCTTTAAATTATGTTTAATATTTAAACATTTTAATATTTAGCTTAAAATTATCTCTATACTCTCTAAAAAGAAAATATTGTAAAATTAAAACTAAATATTTATATAAAATTAATAACTATTTATTTATTAAAAAAAAGATTATAAAAAAAATTATCACGATTTACTATAAAAAAAAAACATTTTTATTGTTTCTTTTATATTTTTAATTAATTAAAATTTAACACAAAACTAGTCACTAGATTGGTAATAAATTACAAAAGATATCACCCCGGAGGAGAGGACAAATTTTTAAGGATTAAAATAAATCTAGTTATTAGATCGGTAAGAAGTAGCAAAAGAAAAATAGTACAAAAGTGATTGTAGTTCTATATTCTTAAATAATACTATCTTTTTATAACCAATATTTTAGTTTTTCTGTCCAGAGAAATAATTATAGCAACCCTAATTATTATTTAAATTAATTTGTGTGTGGCCCTAGCGGTACCAAAAAGGGGGGGTTTTATTATTATAATTTGCTTTTTGTTTGTAGTTTAACTTAATTTCTACTTTTGAATTTTATTTTAAATAATTTTATTTGAAAATATTATTTATTTATTTATAACAATTATATTAAAATATTTAATTATTTAGATTTGTTTGTATTGAGCAGTAAAGGAATCGAACCTTTTACGGCGCTAACCAACTCTTTTACAGAGAGCCACCATTACCAATCGGATCACCTGCCCGGTATTATTTTTAAAATAATAATAAAAATAAAAAAATTAATTGAAAGCACCTGGACTTGAACCAGAACTTTCTCCTTAAAAGGGAGACACTCAACCACTCGAGTTCTGCTAACTTCTTTTAAATAATAAAAAATATACACAATAAAAAAAAAGACCTAACAAATTATATTTATTTAAGCTATTTATTACTAAATAAAATTATTGTTAAAAAAATAAAAATATTAGAAACAAGAAAAAAATATTTTTTATTTCTATAATACTGAGTCGACCAGACTCGAACTGATATAAGCCATTACCAAAAAATGGTGTTCTTCCAAATTAAACTACAACTCATAAAAAGAATAAAATATTTACCGCTAAATTTTAATTATATAGTCAACCTTACAGTTACTTTATTATTTATAAATTTAAAATAAATGAGAAAAAATAATAACTATTTAAATATGTCAATAATTAAGCCTCTGCTTATTTTTATGTTATTTATAAAAAGAAAAACTATAATTACACTTTTTTATTTTTTTTGCCGAAAAATGGACTTGAACCAATAGCTAAATCTTACAAGGAAGTCGTTTTACCAATTAAACTATTTCGGCTATAGATTTTATTTTTAAATAAAGCAGTTTTAAGGAATTAGATTTAAATTTGTGTCCCTACATAATTAATTATTTTTGTTTTTCATTAGTAGTAAGGAACATATTTGTTAAGGTTGGCTTATAGCTAATTCAGAGTAAGTAAAAGGTTTTATTATGCCCCGAGAGAGAATTGAACTCACATCTCAATGTCTTCAAGATTGCGCTTTGACCACTAAGCTACCGAGGCTATTTATTATTTTAATTATTTGTATCCTACCCTTCTTCCAGATTTTTAGTTTTATTTATAAGAACAAATTTTCTACTTTAGGAAGATATATAAAATATGTTTTAAATCTTTTTATTTTTGGAGAAAGATAGACTCGAACTATCATTATTATATTGCAAATATAACCGATTAACCAATTATCAGATTCCCCCTTATATATAATTTTTTATTTTAAATAATTATTTAATCTCTTTTATATTTATAAATTTTATTTAAAAATTGCAAGATCTGCAATTAGATAATAAAAATAGAATTATTTTAAATAGAAACAATTAAAAAGCAGAAATATTATAAATAAATTAATAATAGAACATTTGTAGAGTTACCATTACTTAAATATTTTTAGTAATAAGATGTTACTTTATTGTTCAATCTATATCTATTAAAGAGAACTCAATAATTTAATAAATAAGTAGTATAAAGTCTATAAATTTATACTGTATTAAATAAATAATAATAAGGTCGATTACACTTAAAAATAAAAATAGGGGAAAATATTATATAAATTTATTTATTTATTTTTATTAATTATTTGTATGTTAATTAGATGAACTTATATTAATAGCTCCAGATCCAATTTCTAGAATAAATCCTATAGTTAGAATAAGAAAGAAAATTAAAGCAACTGAGAAACCAAAAGTAGAAACTTGAAATAAAGAAACAGCTATAGGGAATAAAAGTAGAATTTCAAGATCGAAAATTAAAAATAACATAGCTACTAAATAAAAATGTATTTGAAAATTAGATCTTGTTTGTCCGAAAATAGCTGTAAAACCACATTCATAAGCAGAAACTTTAGATTCATCTGGTCTATGTACAGCTAATAAAACATTTAATAATAATAAAACAAAAGCTAAAACAGGTACTATAATAAATAACATTATTAAATTATTCATAATTAAAAATTAAAAATTATATAAAGATAAAGATAGTAATGTTGTACTGTTTAAAATAATATAAGGTTTAAGAATAAAAATTAATATAGAGATAGTTAAAGTTGATATTAAAAAACTATGGTAATTAGTTATATTTAATTCTTCATTTTCTGTTATTCCATCTAGGGACACAGTGTTAGTATTTTGTAAAGTTAATTTGTTATCTTGTGATGTAGAATCAGAAGTATTTAAAACTTTAATAATATTTAAATAGAATGAAGCACTTATAACACTTACTATAATTGCTACAATACTTATAAAATAATAACCACTTTGAAGAGCAGAATATAATACAAATTGTTTTGAAAAAAAACCAATTAAAGGTGGTACACCAGCCATAGAAAATAAACAAATAGTTAAACTTATACTTAATAAAGGATTAGAATAAAATTGACCTTTTAATTCAGTTATATAATTTATATCATTTTCAGAACCTTTAGCTTGTTCTATTTTAAAATTTTCATCTTTTTTAAATGATTTATGTATAATTAAACCTAAGGCTATTATAATTAAAAAAGTATTTAAATTTGTTATTGAATATTGTATTATATAAAATAATAAAGATTCTACAGATTGTTCTGTATTTATAGCTAATGCTAATAAAATAAATCCAATATGAGATATGGTACTATATGCTAATAATCTTTTTATTTTTGATTGTGCTAATCCTACTATTGTTCCAATTATTAAAGATAATAAAGAACTTATTAATAATAAATTTTTTAATAAAGATATTACATTTTCTTTATTTTCTGTTAACAGAGTTACTGTTTCCCAATTATTACTATTTAAGGTAAAAATATTTTCTATTAAACCTATTTCTGTTTGTATTTCTAATAATAATATTAGTATTGATATTTTTGGCATTATTGTTAATCATATTGTTACTATACTGGGACTATCGGAATAAACATCAGGGGCTCAATTATGTAATGGTGCGGCTGATATTTTAAATAAAAATCCTATAAATATTATTATTAAACCTAAAGTTAAACCTTGTAATATTGTATTATTATCAGATACTGAAACTAAACTATAGATAGATTCAAAATTTGTTAAACCTGTAAAGGTATAGATTAATCCGGCTCCTAATAAGATTAAACAAGATGAAAATCCTCCTAATAAAAAATATTTTAAACCAGCTGATATCGCTGTTTCAGAATTTCTATATAAAGAAGATAAAATATATACTCCAAAAGATTGTAATTCTATACTTAAATATAAAGAGATTAAATCTGAGGAAGAGATTAAGATACTTGCACCTAAAGTGGACATTAATACTATTAAAGAATATTCTCTAGGATAATTGTTTATTGTTATTACATTATCTAAGGTAATTGTAGAATCACTTTCTACAAGGTTCGATGTATTATTGTTCATTAAAGGTCAAGATACTAAAATAAGTGAACCTATTAACACTATAAATATATCAAATAATTGTGATATTAAGGTTACTTGGAATAAACCATTATATACACCTATACCTGATCCAATTGACTGAATATATAAAGCATTAAACGATAATGCTCCGGCATAAATAAATATAATTGAACTTATTCTTATATATAATAAAGATGAGATATTACTATTGATTGAGGGTAGGGCTATAGCCACTATAAGAATTAAAATACTTGTAAGAATCATTGCTTTAAATTTTGTTAAACAAACTTTATATGCAAATAGGGGATAAATTTAACAATAATAAATATTAAAAAGTTAATATATATATACTGAAAATTATTTGGACTAAAAAAACTGTAGCTATAATAATAAATTTTAAAAAAAGAGTAAATCGTGATAATTTGTGTCTATTTTTAATAATTTTAGCTAAAAAGGGATATTTGTCCTCTATTTTATATTTGTTTAAAAGATAATCACCATATAAGATAAATATTATTGTAGTTAATGCGGATAAACCACTATAACTTAAAAATAATAAGGATACAGATAATTGACCTATTACATCTAATTTTTCAAAGTCAAAAAAGGTATATTGAAAATTGTACTCTTTTGTATGTTAAATATATTTTGTAAAGGTTCTAACATATTTATAGTACCATTAAATAAATTTGGTATTTTATTTTTAATATCTTCTCAAAAAGAGAAATATTCTGTATACATATCAAATAATTGTGATATTAAGGTTATTTGGAATAAACCATTATATACACCTATACCTAATCCAATTGACTGAATATATAAAGCATAAATTAATATTGCTCCGGCATAAATAAACATAATTAAAGTTATTCTTAGAAAAAATGATAAATTACTATTGATTGAGAGAAGGGCTATAGCCACTATAAGAATTAAAATACTTGTAAGAATCATTGCTTTAAATTTTGTTGTTACTTTTATTACAGTTATTTTTAATTATTAATATAAAATTAAATTTATTAAAAAAACGGTAACTTAAAATTACAAATCCTCTATTTTTAATATTATTAGAATACAAGGTAAAATAAAATTATACTAACACAGAGGTATTCGTAGTTAACAACAACATATTATTTTATATAAAAATAATGGTAGTGTAAATATACAGGGGAAATGAGTAAAATAAGATAAAATTAGTCGCCTTTCCTACAGGATCGGTACATAATTAAAAATTAATTGATTAGATTATAAACCAAAATAAATTATTACTAATATTAAAATAAATAACACGAATAAGTGTTATAAAAGATTTGCAGCTTAACTTCTGTTAGACATTTGTCTTAAACTAGAATTAACTTCTGTTTGTAATTGTAAAAAATTTTGCTAAATAGTCATATAAGGTAGTAAATTCTCTTTAAAGATAGATACTAACATATAATTTATAATAAAGATAGCTACTGTAATTAATAAGATATCTCTAGTCTTAATTTCGCCTAGTTAAAAAGCAACATAATATTTAAAAATTTAATAACTATTAAACTAGCGCAATTATGTATTTTTTTTTTAATCATTTATTTTTTTAATATAATTAATTTAACTAATATATTTTTATTAGTTATTACTTTACTTTTTTAAAACTAAAGTATTCAAAGAATAACAGAGATTTTAATAATGGAAAAACTCTAACTAAAGAATTTTTTGTCTTAACCCTAAGTTGAGGGTGCTAACGCAGTAGCGGGATATTTTAATTAAATAAATTTATTTTTTGTCTTCTCATTATTTAAAGAGAGTAAAAAGTATAAATATGTTTTAAAACCTTCTACTTTAAATTATATTAATATGTAATATAAATTTGATATTTTTTGTAATGTAATATAAAATTTATATTTGTACATTAGTAATTAATAATAATATTGTTATTAATTTATATTTTGTTCCGATCATTACCTTTAGGGTGGAAGGGACACAACAGATTTTAAGTATTTAAAGGGGAAATTGTAAAAACATAAAAATTAATTAATTATGTACCGATCCTTACCTTTAGGGTGGTGGTACACAAATTAATAAAAACATTATTTAGATTCAGTTGTAGCTAAATCCATAAGAGTGTTTTCAATTATACCTATTACAGGTACTATTATTAAAAATCAAGAAAAATAGAAAGCAGTAGCTATTTGTCCAATAAGTAAATATGGTTGATCAGGGTGTTGAGAACCAATTCACATTAAAATAATAAAATCTACAACAAGGAACCAAAAAGCAAATTTCATAAATGGTCTAAATTGTGAACCTCTAATTCTAGCTAAATCAGTGATAGGTAATATTAATAATATTAATAAAGAACCAAACATAGCTAATACTCCTAAAAGTTTATTAGGAATAGATCTAAGAATAGCATAGAAAGGTAAAAGATATCATTCAGGTACAATTGAAGGAGGAGTACTCATAGGATTAGCAGGAATATAATTATCACTATGACCTAATAAATTAGGATAAAAAAATACTATTACAGATAAAGCAAGGAAAAATAAAAATATTGTTACCAGATCTTTAAATGTAAAGTAAGGGTGCATTGGATATCTATCACCATTAGATGATAAACCATTTGGATTATTAGATCCAGGATTATGTAGAGCCATTAAATGAGCTATAACTAAAGCAGCTAACAGAAATGGTAATAAATAATGAAGAGAGAAAAATCTATTAAGTGTAGCATTGCTTACTGAGAAACCACCTCAAATTAATTCAACTAAATCTTGACCAAAAAATGGAACAGCTGATAATAAATTAGTAATTACTGTAGCACCTCATAATGACATTTGTCCATAAGGTAATACATAACCTAAAAAGGCTATAGCCATCATTAATATTAAAATAATTACTCCTATTGCTCATACTAATACTCTAGGTGATTTATATGAACTATAATATAAACCTCTAGCAATATGAGCATATACAAAAATAAAGAAAAATGAAGCTACATTAGCATGAGTATATCTTACGGCTCAACCAGTATTAACATCTCTCATGATATGTTCTACACTGTTAAAAGCAAAATCAACATGAGGTTGATAATGCATTGCTAAAAATACTCCTGTTAATATTTGTAATACTAAACATGTACCTAATAAAGAACCAAAATTTCATAAATATGAAATATTCGCAGGTTGTGGAGAATCTACTATATAAGAATTCACTAATCTAAGTAAAACATTAGTTTTTAATAATCTCATTGTGTGTTATGCCAGCGTTAGCCGCAGGCCTATTGTGTTATTATTTATAATTAAAAATTTATTTTATACCTTATTTTAATTTGTTTTTACAATACCAATCCTACTATTCCTTAAAGTAGATAACGGTATATAATTAAATAGTTTTTTTATTAATTTTTGTTTTTTAATAATAACGCATCTTTTAAAAAGATTGTATTTTTTTATTTAAATAATTTTATCGCCCTCCACCCTAAAGGTAAGGAGCGGGACAGAAATATTGAATTATTTGCCATATTGACAGTCAGAATTTTATATTTTTATAATATTAAATTTTAATTCCGAAAAAAAAAAGAATAAACAATGTGTACCTTTATAAAAAATTTTAAACTACAACCACGCTATTAACATAATTTGTTTTAAAAGCTTTTAGGTTAGTAAAATTATGTTAAAATTTTAATTAAAATTAATTAAATCCGCTGTTATGTTTTTAAGAGATCTTAAATTATTTATTATTTAAGAACTATTTTATTATTAATTTACCTTAGGTAAATAACACTCTAACAAAGAAATTATAAGATACAACCTTTTCTCTTATTAAGGAATTAAGAATTAGGAAGCAGCATTACTAATAAAAAAATACAAATATTCTATTAATTTATTGTTATGCTAAGAAATATTAATATTATTTTGTTGTATTTAAAGCTGGAAACCTTAAATTAAATTATAATAAGCCCAAGAAGATTTGAACTTCTACAAATTTCTCATCAAGAAATCATTACTACCATTAAATTATAGGCTCTATTTTTAAAGTGCTAGCTTCAATTAAAACAAGGAATTTATTAATTTAAAATTTAGTAAAATAAAAATATTATATAACTCCTTTATATTAAGTATTTAAAGATAAGGATAAATAATATTTGTCATTTTTGTTATATAAATTTTTTAAGGTTTCTTTTAAATAAAAATATTATATGTTATATTTTTATACCCTAAAGCCATAGGAATTATAAATTTTATTTTTTGCAAGATCTCTATGATATATTTTATCTTATTAAATAAATTTGTATTTTTTTTATTATCTTAAAGTTTATAATTACTTTAATAAATAGTAATAGCAACTAAAAATAATTTAACAGCTTTACTGTAAATGTTACCTATTTTAAATATTTTATAATTATTAATTAGTTATTACAAAGCTATCCAAAGCATTAATAAAGTAGTATAATAAAAAATAATTTTTAAAATTATAAGCTCTATGATCTAAAGGATACTAATTATTTGTATTATAAATTTATCTTTAAACATTTTTAATTACTATTTATTTGAGAGATGAATAAATATTAGCTTTAACTGTTTTTATTTTTATTTAGGCGGCATTTATGGCAATTAATTAATTGGGCGGCGGCAAAAATAGATTAATTTAATTTTTATTTACATAAAAAAAAATAGAAAGTTAAATACTACCTCCGGGCAAAAATATGTAGGGGAAAAAAGAATATCTTATTAAAATAAAAAAATACAAATTTAATAAGGTGCTATATCAAAAGCTATTAAGATACTTGGTACTAATATAATAAAAGCTACTGCCACTGGTAATAAATTTAATCAACATAATTCAATTAATTGATCATATCTTAATCTCGGTAAAGTAGCTCTAAATCAAACGAAAATAAAACAGAAGATACAAGTTTTAATACCTAAAATAATTGATTGTAAATTAATAACTGATTCATTCACAAATAATTCCGGCATGTGATATCCACCAAGGAATAAAATAGAAGTTATACAACTAAATAAAACTATAGAACTATATTCAGCTAAGAAAAAAAATACAAAAGGTACACTTGAGTGTTCAGTGAAAAAACCAGCAACTAATTCAGATTCAGCTTCTTGTAAATCAAAAGGTGTACGAGATGTTTCTGCTAATATAGATATAAAATAGAAAATAAATACAGGTAATAAAGGAACAATAAATCAAATAGCTTGTTGACTTTCTATTATTTTAGTGAAATTAAAAGATCCAGTTAATAAAATTATTATTAATATTGAAGAACTTAATATTAATTCATAACTTATCATAGCAGCAGTACTTCTAAGTGATCCTAAAAAAGCATATTTAGAATTTGCAGATCAACCTGCAAATAAAACACCATATACTCCTAAAGAAGATAAAGCTAAAGTATATAAGATACCTAATGAAAAATCAGAAAGAGTTAAACCTTGTCCAAAAGGTATTATAGCTCAACCTAATAAACTAAATATTAAAGTGAAAACAGGCGCTAAATAAAATAAAATTTTATTTGATTGAGAAGGTATTACAGTTTCTTTAACTATTAATTTCAGAGCATCACTTATTGGTTGAAGTAATCCATAATAACCAGTGGTATTAGGACCTACTCTTCGTTGATGAGCAGCTAATTGTTTTCTTTCAATGATAGTCATGAAAGCAACTGATAATAAAACAGGTAGTACTACTAATAAAACATCTATTAAATTTATTAATATATTTAAAAGACTTAAAATTATATTATTTGTAATCATTATTTATTTTGGAGAACAGGCCTCGTGTAAAACAAGAGAGGGACTAATTTCTGAATTATATTTATTTTTAAATATATTTTTACCCTCCTACCAGAATGAAGGTAGGATGTTATCAACCTATATAACAACAAGG
>SAXG01000174.1:6844-16995 GCA_012932865.1 Amylostereum areolatum | reverse complement strand
AATTAAACCTGATAATGCTCCGGCATAAATAAATATAAATGAATTAATTATCTTATATATAAAAAGCGTGACTGATATTACATTGATTGAGGGTAGGCTATAGCAACTATAAAGAATTTCAAATATCTTGTACCACCGAAATAAGTGCACTGTATAATTTTTGTCCTAAACAAACGTTATATGGAACTAGGGGCTAAATTTTAACACAATACTAAAGATTAAAAAGCTTTAATATATAATACTGTGAAATATTGGGACTAACACAAAACTGTTACCGTATTATAATAGACTTTTAAACACAAGAGTAAATCGTGATACACGTCTGTGTCTATTTTAATACATGTGTGATAAGGATTTATCTCTTGTACTACATTTGACTATCGCGTTTAAAAGATAATCAACTTATTATAAGAGAAATATTATTGTAGTTAATGGCGGATCATAAAACAACTATAACTAAAATATACATAAGATACAGATAATGGACCATATACATCTAATTGTTCAAAGTCAAAACCAAGGATATCTGTAAATTGTATTCTCTTTGGCCTAGGTTCAAATATATTTTTGTTTGAACAGTTCTAACATATCTATAGTTACATTAATATAAATTTCGGTATGTTTATTGTTAAATATCTTCTCAAAAGAGCAAGATAAATATTCTGTATACATATCAAATAATGGTATGATTAAGTTATTTGAATAACATTATACTACCCACATATACCTAATCCCATTGACTGAATATATAAAGCATAAATTAATCATTCCTCGGCATTAAAGAAACATAATTAAAGTTACCCTATTAGCAAAATGATAAATTACTATTGATTGAGAGACGGGCTCTCAGCCCACCTATAAGAATTAAACCTCACTGGTATAGAAATCATGCTTAAATTTGGTGTTACTTTTTATTACTAGCCTAGTTCTTAATCTATTAATATAACAATTAAACCTTATTAAAAAAAACGGTCAAATTAAATTACAACTCCTACTTTTATTTTTATTGTGAGAATACAGGTAAAACCTAACCATTATACAAACGAGGTATTCGTTAGTTTAACAACAACATATGGATCTTTATCTAAAACATAATGGTAGTGTACAATATACATTGGGGAAACGGAAAAATGCGTAAAATAGATAAAATTAGTTCGCCTTCTTCCTCAGGATCGGTACATAATTAAAAATTAACCTGATTAAGATTATAAACCAACCACTAAATTTTCATCATATTAAAATAAATACACGCATAAGTGTTAATAAAGATTTCGCAAGATGTAAATTCTGCTTACGGACATTGTCTTAATACCCTAGAATTAACTTCTGTTGTAATTGTAAAAAATTTGCTAAATAGTTCATTATACAGGTAGTAAATTCTTATTATTTAAGAAGATAATAACATATAATTTATAATTAAAGAAGCTACTTAAATAATTTAAGATATCTTAGTCCTGTACACATTTTAGCCATAGTAATAATTTAAGCAACATAAGCATTAAAAATTTAATACTATTAAACTAGCGCAATTTATGTATTTTTGTAATATTATTCTCTTTAATATAAATTACACGTCTAACTAATATTCTCCTTTCTATGTTAAGTACTTGACGTTTTTAATAACTAAGTATTCAATAGAATAAACAGAGACCTTTTATAATGGAACAACTCCCTAACTAAAGACATCTTTTGTCTTCCTTAAACCCCTAAGTGAGGGTCGCTAACGCTTAGTTAGAGGATATTTTAATTAAATAAATTTATTGTTTTTGTCCTTCTCACACGATTTAAACGAGAGGTAAAAAGTATAAATATGTTTAAACCTTCTACTTTAAATTATATTAATATGTAATAAATTTGATATTTTTTGTAAGGCTAATATACAAATTTATCATTTGTACATTCGTGATTTTTTTTTTCATGAATAATAATATGTATTCATTATATTTTTTTTGTCGATACCTTACCTTTAGGCTTGGAAGGGACAACGATTTAAGTATTTAAAGGGACAAATTGTAAAAACATAAAAATTAATTAATTATGTACCGATCCTTACTTTAGGGGGTGTACCATAAATTAATAAATACACATTATTTAGATTTTTCCGTTGAGCTAATCCATAAGAGGTTTCCATTATCACCCTATTACAGGTTTACTCGTGTATACAAAAAGCAAGACACCAAAATAGAAAAGCCAGTAAGATATTTGCTCCAATTAAGTAAATAGGGCTGATCAGGGCTGTTGTCAGAACCAATTCACATTAAAATAATAAGAAATCTACAACAAGGAACACATAAAATGCCAAATCTCTAAATGGCCTTCGGAATGCGAACCACTCTAATTCATCAGCTAAATCAGTGACGACGGTAATATTAATATCTTAATAAAGATACCCAACATAGCTAATACTCCTAAACAGTTTCTTAGGAATACGATTAGAATAGAAGAACCCTTTAAGAAGCCCCACGAACGGTATAATGATATATCAGTACAGCGCTACAAATTGATTCACGACAGGAGGACCGTACTCAAGAGGATTTAGCACGGAACTAAATTATCACTAGACCTAATAATATTTAGGATTAAATCAAAAATACTATTACAGATAAAGCTAAGGAAAAATAAAAATTATGGTTGACCAGATCTTTAAATGTAAAGTAAGTGTGGCATGGATATGCATCCCATTAGATGCATTGATTTTAAACCAATTGGCCTTATTAGACCCTCCCCGGATTTTAGGTAGGCCCCTGAAACTGAGCTATAACTAAAGCAGCTAACAGCAAATGTTGGTACTACATAATGATAGGACGAGGACACCAAATCTATTATAGTGTAGCATTGCTTACTGAGACCCCACCTCAAATTAATTCAATAAATCTTGACCTAAAAAATGGAACACGCCTGTAATAAAAGTACGTACATTACGGTAGATATCCTCATAATGACATTTTCGTACATACTAGCGTTAATACCATAACTAAAAAGGATTTGTACGAGCCATCAGTAGTATATTACACAATAATTACCCATTGCGCATATATACTACGCAGCCGTGATTTATAGGCATAACTATAATATAAACAGCCTACGCAAGCATTGAGATATAAAAAACTAAAAGAATAATGAATGCTATCATTCGCATGAGAATTCTTTACGGGCCAACGCAGTCATTAAACATCTCCTCAGGACCTATGTTCCTACCACTTGTTATCATAAGTCAAATCATTCATTTTCAATGAGGTGATAATGCATGCTAACCCAAATACTACACCCCTCGTTAACTACTCTGTAATACTACACCGGGACACCTAATAAAGAACAAAAATTTCACACTAACTAAATATGAAATATTCGCAGGGTTGCTGGCAGATCTACATATACGAATTCGAATCCTAATCTAAGTATTAAACCATTAGTTTTCAATAATTCAATGTGTGCCTAGTGCCATGCTGTGAGACGACGGCAATATATTGTGTCTATTATTTATAATTAAAAACCCCTTTATTTCCATACACTTATTTTAATTTGTTTTTTACTAATAACCAATCATATATATTCTTAAAGTGACCGACTAACGCGTATATACCTAAATAGTTTTTTTACTTTTTGTTGTTTGGCAATAATTTATATCGCAGTGTCTTTTAAAATGATTGATTTTTTTATGTAAGAATTTCAATAGCCCTAACCGAAAGGTCCCGGTAGCGGTATTTCAGAAATATTGTACTTATTGCCCTACTGACAGTCAGAATTTTATTATTTTTATAATATTATTAATTTATCCGAAAAAAACTAAAGAATTTCCCATAAAACAATGTTGACATTATTAATAAATTTAAACCTACACAACCACGTATGTAAACATCATTGTTTTAAAAGTTTTAGGTAGTACAAAGTATGTTTAAAAATTTAATTAAAATGAAAATCACGCTTGTTATGTTTTTCAAGACATTCTTAAATTATTGATTAGTTTAATCGAACTATCTTTATTATGTTAATTACAGTAGGGTTAAATTAACCACTATACCACAAAGAAATTATAAGATCAAAACTTGTTCTCTTATTACGGAATTAAGAAGCTACCGGTTAAGCAGCATTACTAATAAAAAAATACAAATATTCTAGTTCATTTACTTGTTTGATGTAAGAAAATATTAATATATTTTGTCTGTATCTAAGCTGGAAAAAATTATAATTAAATTATAATCAAGCCACACCCACAGAACGATTGGAATTATACAATAATTTGCTCATCAAGAAATCATTATACCCAATTAAATATCCCAGGCTTCCTATTTTTTAAAGTCGCCCTGCTTCAATTAACAACAATAGGAATTAGTAATTTAATTGATTTAGTAAATATACAAAATACTTATCCATAATCTCCCGTTATTAGTAAGTATTAAAGATAGGATACAACTCGAATTATTGTCATTTGTGTATATAAATATTTCTAAGGTTTACTTCTTTAACACTAAATAAATATTATTGGTGTATTATTTTTATTACCTAAAGCCATAGGATATTATAAATTTTATTTTTGCAGATCTTCATATGATATACTTGCTTCTCTTACTTACATATCACAAATTTGTAGTTTTTTTATTATACTTAAAGTTCCTACAATATTTACTTTAATAAATAGTTATATAGAAACTAATTACAATAATTTACCACAGATTTTTTACCTGTACAATTTTAACTATTTTACAAAATTTACAATTTTAATCAGTTATACCAAAGATTCCAAAACGCATTAATATTAAGTAGTATATAAAAAATAATTTTATTAAAATTATAAGCCGCTCCTGATGTCTAATAGGACCTACTCCTACTTTGTTATTATAAACTTATATTAAACATTTAATTATTATTTATTTTGAGATGCTGAATATAAACATATTAGCTTTAAAGTTTCTATTATTTATGTACCGGCGGCATGTATGCGCACTAATTAATTGGGCCCTAGTGCCGGGCACAAAATAGATTAATTCATTTTTATTTTTACATAACCAAAAAATAGAAAGTTAAATACTTACCTCCAGTGGCAAAACATGGTAGGGGAAAACCATAAAGTTTAACGATCTCTATTAAAACATAAAAAAATACAAATTTTTTAATTAAGTTGTTTGCATTATCAAATTGCGATTATAGATAATTGGTACTAATATAACCAAAAGTACTGCACCTGCCGTAATACAATTTATCAACATAATTCAATTAAATCGATCATACTCATTATATTCTCGGTAACAGTGAGATATACATGCAAACTGAAAATAAAACAGAACGCTTATGCAAGGTTATACCTAAAAAAAAAAAAAACACAAAAAAAATTTAAAAACTAAAAAACACCAACATGAAACCAAACATAATTCGTTGTAAACTTAATATGATTCATTCACAAAATACGTACCGATGTGATTCTCACCAAGAAATCTAAATAAACTAGGAAGTTATACAACTACATAAAACTATTAAGAAATATTCAGATAAGACAAAAAATATAAAACAGGTCACACTTGAGTGTTCAGTGGAAAAACCACACCAGCAACCTAATTCAGATTCCAGCATTCTGTAATCACACGGTTGTACGTAGATGTTTCTGTAATTACTAGATACACAAATAGAAATAAATACGGTAAATGAATTAGGAACTATATAAATCAAATAGATTGTTGACGTTCTAGTACTTTCTAGTTGAACATTATAAAGAATCCCCCGTAATTAAACCTCTTATTAACGATTGAAGAACTTCTTAATCTTCATTCATCACCTTATCATAGCAGCTTTTTAGTCCCTTACTAAGTGATCCTTAAAAAAGCCTATTTCGAATTGCAAGATCAACCTGCATTAATTAAACACACAGAACTCCTAAAGAGATTTAAAGCTAAAGTAGACTAAGATACTGATATGCAAAAATCAGACACGAGTCAATAACCTTGTCCAAAAAGGTATTATAGGGCCTAACCTACTCAAATCCCTAACCATACTTAAAGTGCAAAACCAGGCGCTAAATAAAATCAAACAATTCTTTTGATGAGAGTATTCCAGCCTTTCCTTTAAATAGTTATATTTCATGAGGCATCATTTATGTGTTGGAAGTAATCCATACATAACTCTTTAGTCGGTATTAGCGAATATTACTCTTCGTTGATGAGCAGCTATTAATTGTTTTCTTTACAAGCATAGTTCATGAAAGCACCTGAAATAAAAACAGGTCTTAAGTCACGACGAATAAAACATCTATTAATTCACTTAATATATTTAAAGAGAATTATTTAAAATTGACTATTATTTGTTAATCATTCTTATTTTTTGGAGAGAACAGCCGCCTCGTGTTTTAACACAATGACGACCGGGACTATATGTCCTGAATTATATTTATTCTTACATATAATTATATTTTTACCCTCCTACAGATACAGGTAGGCTCTATGGCCACTCAAAACTATATAACCACCACTTTAGGCTTAAAAGAGAATATAGATACTAAAATAACCTAATTGATATAAGTTAGGTCAACACTCAACCTAAGAGCCCTTTAAATTAACAATAAAAAGTTTATCCTACTCTTTATTTAGGGTTGGAAATAGTTTGTTATTTTTTACTTAAGGATAATATTTTTGAGCTTTAAAAAAAAAATAGCTTACTTCTTTTTCCCACTTTTAAGAATATTAATGAAGTCTAAAGCAAAATAACTATCGCCTATTTGGCTTTAATATTAACACTTTTTTGTAACAATAAAAAAAAGAGACAAAAGAAATGTTAAATTCTCTTTTTTTATAGTCCCTTTTTAACTTAAGGGTAAAATTATATTGTATTCAGTAAGTAATGACTACTTGTTATTAAAAGAAATGTTTTTCAAGAAAACTAATATTTACGCCTGTTTACTTTATTAATTCTTCTTTTGGCCTTCGAACCAAAATTGCCCACTTTTAGAAGAATGCTGTATTGGTACATTACACTAAGAAGAAATTTGTAATAATATCTGGATGGTTCGTAATTAATATTTTTGTACTTTAATACACCTTAAAAAAATATTCTAATAAAATAATTTTTAATCCTTAAGTTGTTATTATCCTACACACATAGAGGTAAGAGGGAATTGCATGAACCTAAGAAATAAACTTTTATGCAGGAGACTAACAGAACCATCTGTAAACTAAACTCCCATTTTTATTTTACCTCCTTATCAGAACTGAGAGACCTAGCGTATTCTTCTATATCTTACGATTTACCATACCTAAAACACCCATAAATCAATTAGCTAGTGCCAAGTAAATTAAAGTTACTCAAGCACGCCCCATAAAATGCGATTATTACTTTAACTTAAATAATTTATCTTATTTATAATTTTATAACTAAATATTAGCTTATATTTTACATAACAATATAAAACTGTAACCGCCTCAATTGTTTTATTATATTATATGCTCTATCTCCACTACTTTCCCATAATGCAGGCTTCTCTCCCATTACTCTCCAGCTAATTAAAATATTTTAATTATTATATTAAATTACAATTAGTATAGTCTTGATAAAGCTAAAGGTAAAATAAACACACGTTTGTAATTATAAGTATTACAATTCTAAATTTAGTTAATTTGATGTGACCTAAAAGTTTATCACAGACTCTTTGAATAATTTTATATTTGCAAATAACAAAAACATATTATTATAAACAGATGTAACAAACCCAGGATTATACGTACATATTCTACTAACACATTAAAATTATTTCGGCTTTTATCTTATATTACTTTATTAACTATTTGCCTTTCACTTTATTGTTCCGATACTTTAATTTAGGGGGATTGGGACACCTATTAGCGTCCCTTTATTTTATTTAATAGAAATGAGGAAAGGATATTATTTTTTTAATAGATAGAATTGAATACATTATATTTATATTTTAAATTAAAAATTTTAATTCTTATAAAAATTTAGCTTATTTTATTCGTATATAATATATAATTATATAATTAGATAAGTAGATAAGAATATACCTAAAGAATATATTATAAATACATTTTAATTTACTCTATCCCGCTTTATCCTTTATTTTTATTTAATTATGGTTCCTGTATATAAAGTATTTGAAGATAAGAATAATACTTATTTATTTATATAATAACTAGCATTTGGCTTATAAATACAAATTTAATTCTTTTAACTATTATTAATTATAATATTATTTATTTTATTTTTATTTAACTTAAAAATAGGTATACCTATAATAAATAAAAATTAATGAAAATTAATACAATAATTATAAAAACACATAATATTTTGTCTATATTTAATATTTTTAAAGACGTTTTGGGCTTGTATTTTAAACCTAGAATACTTATTTTATTAAGTTGTGTACCTTCCACCTTAAAGGTAAGGATTGGGTGTTTTTATAATATGGTACTATATCCTTTCTAAAGGGATCGAGGTGATGTAGAGGTATATAAAAATAAATATAATTAATAAAACCAACTACCTTAAAAAAAATAATTTAAAAAGATATAGAACAAAAACATTGACAGAATATATTTTTATATGTGTATCCTCTTACAGTTTTACAAAAAGATATATTAAATTTAAAACTTTACTACAAAATAAGGTTAAAACCGTCCATAAATTAAAAAAGTCATACTTATGATAGTAAATAAAAATAGGGGAGAAGGAGAGTAAAAAATAGTAACAATCTTTAACCTTAAAAAATATTAATAGCAATAAATTTGGTTTATTAGAAAAGTAAGTTAAATAAATATTTCAAGTAATGATTTGTTTTCTTATATAAATTAATAAAGGTATATACTCCATCAAATAATTAACAAATCACAAATCATAACAATAAACATACTATACATTAAATATCTAATATTATTGTACAGATGTTTATTTGTAATAAATTTATCAAAATAATAAATAATTTTACTTCTAATCAAAAATATATAATATATTGTTTTTAAATATCTTATGCTGTGAATTAAAAAAACAATTAAAAATAGTAATATTAAAATTAAAATAATAATTCTAACTATGTGTGCAATAAACAAAATAAAATATAAAAAATGAAATCCATAATTTTTAAATTCTAGGTAATATGCCTTAATTAAATAACCTTCAAATAATATTTCTCTAAAATTTGTCTTTATAATTTTTATCTGTCAAACTATAATTAAAATAAAGTAATAAATAATTAAAAAATAATTATAGCTAAAATAATGTAGAACAAATTTTTTAATCAATTAGGTTCATTATTATCTCCCTCAGGAAATGGACGATTTCAATTATAAATTAAAAAATAAATTCTTTTAAAAAAATTATTTAAATTAAATAACAATATACCTAAGGCCAAAGAAATATTTATTAATAATATTCGTTTTAAATTAAAGTGAAGATTGAACAGGTAACATATTAAAGGCATGAAAGGGAATAGGGCTAGATAAAGTTCATTCCAATGTATTAGCTGTTTCATTTTCATTAGAAAAATTTTTACTTGATGTGAAAAATGAAGGTATTGCTCAAGGATTATTTTCAACTTCTTTACCATTAGCAAAGATATCATAAATAATATATCCAAACAATACTGTAGCCATTACAGAAATTAAAGAACCAAAACTAGATACTGCATTTCAACCACTGAAAGCATCAGGGTAATCAGGGATTCTTCTAGGCATACCAGCCAATCCTAAGAAATGTTGAGGGAAGAATGTAAGATTTACTCCTATGAATAATGTTCAGAATTGTATTTTACCTAATAATTCATTATAAGATTTACCTATAATTTTTGGTGCTCAGAAATAGAATCCAGCAAATACTGCAAATACAGCACCCATTGATAATACATAATGGAAGTGTGCAACCACGTAGTAAGTCCTAAAGATCAGACAACTTCCTTAAAGAAAATAAAGCTGCTTCAGCTGCACTGAATAAATAATAAAATCATTATTTTTTTGTTTTCATACTACTCAGGTTACCCTGAGGATCGGACTATAACTTATCTACTTATTAAACTTAATTAACTTTCGACTGCCACGTTTAGTCTCTACGGATCCTAAATATACTTAAATAAAGATATTTAACTAATTAAGGTTTCCACGGTATTGTCTTATATTTTTATTTTTCGTTTTCTGCATTTAAGAAAACATATAAGATTTCAC
>SAXG01000173.1:0-17275 GCA_012932865.1 Amylostereum areolatum | reverse complement strand
TCAACCCATCTCCCCGGGCTTATACTGTTCGACCCGATCCCATCGCATCCGCCCTCACCAGGAACCCCCGTCCTTCCTAAAGCCCTCCCACAACCCGTCACCGCTCCCCACACCGCCAGGATCCTACCATCCCCGGCATCACCAGATTAACCTGTCCCCTCCCGTCACTAGAAACGGATTACCCGGAGAGCGATCCGGACAGCCCTGGCTTCCCCAGAGCCCAGACAACAGACCGGCAATCGCGACAATACCTGGGACATCTTATCGGCTTGCCACAATGCCTAGACCACCAACTACCATTCCCGGTTCTGCTAGCGACACTCCCAGCCTGGCAGGAGGTCCCCTGCTTATCCCGTCATTCCTACATTTCACTCCGACCACGATCGAGATTCCATCGCCCAGGATCCCCCGAGTCGCCTCACAGCGACGTCGTAACATGAATCTGTCGACCCGACGGAAGTACACTCAGAGCGAATCCGAAACGTCGAACTCCCCGATAAGTCGAGCAAGTGAAGAACTGCGACAAATACAGGAGATAATAGAGGAAATGAAGGAAACCCGCGTCCGGGAAACGGGATCCGCGATCAATGGACAAATCGGACAGCTCGGAGGACGAACGGACAGTCCAGGAACGACAAGACGAAGGAGTAGCCGAGATCCCTCGGACCCAGGAGCGACGAGCCGACCACGCGACGCAAGAGAAGTGGGACGTGATTCCCGCAAAGCCGCGGGAAATGCTGCTGAAATGCGGCGAGCGAGGCCATCTCCGCCTGAGGACTGTCCCCGTCGCAAGAACGCTCCCCCTAACTTCCCCGATCACGGTCTTGCTATCCCCTCCGAACCACGGACTCTTCTCCTCCCGAGCCCGAGCCATCGGATACCAGCTACGGTCCAGGAACCTGACTGTCCCACCCCCAACGTCACGCCCGACGCTACCCCCGCGCTCACAGGAACTTCTGGGTTTGTCCTCGCGCGACGTGAGAGCCTGACCACGAAGCCGCCCAACACGCCACCGAACAGTGGTTGTACTGGGAGGACGCCAGCTCCGCACTAGCGGGAACCTCCTTCGCGCTTCAACCACTCTTGGCGCGTAGACGGTCTCTTCTGGAAGGAAGAGAGATTGGGACTTGCAGAAGCGGAAGGAATCAAAGGATCATGGCCGGAAGCCTGGTAGCACAACGGACGAACTTCATCATCATTACGCACTCGGACTTTCTCTATCATCGACTATCATCGCGCTTTCGCATCTATTGTTACGATACTTCGGACTAATCAAGGACTGCGGCCCTATTCGCACGCATATTTCCTGGACTTCTCTACTGTACGGTTCCTAGTCGCTATGAGAAGGCGAAACGCTTGGTATTTCTATGCGACGCGCTGGACACATCGTTACTTACGACTCATGTCTGATATGTACGAGTTTCACTTACGATTAACGGCAATGATTACATCATTGCCCCTCGCATCGCAAGATATAAAAGGAAAAGCCACAAAACGATAATATCCTCAGACATCGTCTCAAACACCCCCTACACCACCCAAACCAACCACTATGTCTTCTACCCTCGCCTCCTCGTCGCGCAACCTCTCCACACCGACCAAACCCCCCTACCACTCCTCCTCCTTCGCCGTCCTCTCGCGCACTCCACACCCGACCCCGCAGGACGAAGAACTCCTTCGTATCTCAAACGAGTCACGGAAGCTCCTAAACCGTCAGACGTCGCTCGCTGCATGAAAAGGCCGAGAAGCTTAGACGAAGAAGCCATGCAAGAGTCGAAGGGAAGATGCGTATCAAGGGACTCTTCCGAAAGCGCGGGCCTCGGTTCAAGGCCCGGATCACGCGACGAACGGCGAGGATAGGACATCGGTTAGGGGCTACTACGATAGATGGGGAGGAGACTGAAGTAGTAGGGCGTTGTTTAAAGCGATAGAATAGAATTCTATCGCTTGGGTGCCGGACAAGGAGATAAAGAAGTGAACATCAGAAACGCACAACCAGAAGCATGATGCAATCAGCCACAATCACCCGACTATCGCGGATTTCAATACGCCCACGTCTCCGGCTGGCTCATACGTCGTCAGCATCATCGTAGGACTTAGCCTCACCATTCTCGCATTCAACAATATTCCTTTTCCAATGGCGAAGAGCGCACGCGACGAACAAATGTTCAAGACATCCTCTAACGAACCTGCTTCGATTCAGGAATCTCGGACGTAGATTCTAGAGAGGGGGATAGTGTTACAACGTGCCCGAGGTACTTCATTTTCCATTCATTACTAGGAAGGACTCGCTAAACGACGGATTAGACTGCGCCCCAGTTCGTACCGTCTCAACGAAGCGACGACGCAGCAAGATCGCCCAAGATCAGTCACACCGTCCGTTCAACGGCATAGCCACGACGGTGCCACAGTCTCATCCCCGTAGTTAACTTGATGCGACCGTCGCTCAAATGTACACATATTTACTCGACCTCCTTCCTTATAAAAGGAGGCTCATCGAACGAGCCATTCCTCAGCTCGTTCTCTTTGTTAAATACAGGACTGTTCTTAATAAGAACTCTCTTTTAAAAACTTAAAGAGAACTCAAAGTAACTAAGTGAAAGCTCGCTCTAAGTCTTCCGCGAGACTTACTGCTTCGTTATAACCTTCAACCTTCGTATAACTGAGACTCTGGATCACCTATCCCACCTCTCACCGTAGATACTGTTAGGGCCCTGAGTGCTTGTCACGTGATAAGGACCGTCACTTACACAAAGTACGTAGATGTCTCGCAGCAGTGGGATTGGTCTCCGCTGAGAGATGACATGATCTTCGCGGAGAGGCAGCCCTCCTTGACAATCCGCGAGCATGGTTGAACTCAACGAGTACCTCCAAGACCAATTCGTGTTTGTCCGCTGGGTTGTCCAATTCGGTATGGTCCGATGTGGACATTGGAATGGACCATTTGACTTCCCTCCCCGCCAATCGATGGCGTGTCACCGTGGCTGATTGTCTTGAACGGTGCTAGGGACAAGTGTACGATGCTAGTCGCGAGGCAAGAGGACGGTTGTCGCATGAGCATGAAGAAGTAGCATGTGACGCCACATGAACGGACTTGAGCTGTCGGTCCATTTACCTGCTAGTAGTAACTTTTTCAAGGTGAATGTTCTCGTGTGCCGTTCTTGCTCTGCTTGACGCAGGTGGTTCCGCGGGTCGAGGACCAATCTCCAGATCGCGCAGACCATCCTTCGAACACGGTCAAGCTCACACATGGTTTGCCGCTGTCGCCGTTTGCATAGTTATCTGTTGATTCCTCCAGTCCGCATCCCACGATCTTAACCATCTGGTTTATTGGTGTAAATCAGGAGGAACGTGGCACGTGTCGGCACACTGGCTTTGTTCGGTTTCTTGTGCAGACTTTGAAGAGGAGCGAGAGGAGGCGGAGGGTTTGTGGTGTAAAAAACTGGCAAACCAGCGACCGAGCACCGACATACTTCACGTGGGCGGCGCGGGTGATTGCTGACGAGAACATCCAGCACCAAAACCACCTTACGGGAACAGGTTTGAAGGAAAAATTCGCTGTGCGCCATAAGCATAATTGCAAACGGTGTGAGAACGATCCTGCGAGGCAAATCAAAGATTAGTCAAGAGCAGGGAACATGCGGGAAGGAGGGGCGTAAGAGGATTGGATCGCGAGGATTAGTCCTACTTACGGAGGGTATCGGTCGTGAGTGGGAAGACGTGCGAACTGGAGGCGGTTCGAGTTCCTCAGCCGATGTCTGACATCGCTCCAGATTCTGTTTACAGATCCTCCACTGTTCCGAACACACAGCAGCCGAAGACGCTACAAAAAGGAGCGTGGGAGATGTTGTCCTGATTCCCGGTCAAGGCTCCTTCCATCGTGAAGTGAAGATTCGCCGACCACGAGCGAGCAGGTAGAGATATGGAACTTGAATCGTGAGAGGCACAAGTCCTGGATTCACGATCACCAGTACCACACCTTTTACAAAGTCCATATTCCATATGAGCGTTGACACATGTCAGGATTCTCCCGATCGTCTGTGAGCATACTCGCTGTCTGATTGGTCCGAATCCGAGTAGATTGTAGCTTGGTGGCTAAACTTGTGAGTGTAGATCATGTCCTAGGAAGTGAAACGGGGTTGCTGATGTTCTCCTCGCAGCAATTTATCCACATCTTCGAGTGAGTACTCCGTTAGGGAGTATAATGTGAGCAGATTCTGCCATGAACGTTCCGATTGACATTTGTGTCTTGTAGCTGCCGTTGGCAATCCGTCGAGGAAACTTGCGTTTTGCATTGGTCGTGGAGGTCTGAGCGATTGATACCGGAGATTTGGGAATCGTCTTTTGTGGCATCGCGCGTGGGCAGCGGAGAGTGGAAAGATGGTGTGGTTGGGGTGGTTTATCGTCGTCGATGGGAAGGCCGTTACGCGACGGGGCGTGAAAATTGGTTGAATTAATTTTGTGCGAAGAAACTTATCGTATTTGCGAAGTCAACAAGTCCTCGACTTTTGATGGAGAACTTGGCATGATGATTCGGCTGACGAGCTATCACACGACCGCGGTGATAGCAGACGTTTTTGATGAGGAGGATCCCGAGGGATGTGATTGTCCATGGAAGATGAGGTCGATGTCGGGGCCTTCACGTGACAACATATGGGGAACTCCGGTAGTTTCCATTCGTCTCCGGAGGATTTCTCCTTCGTAAGCGGCACGGAAGGTATGTCTTTCCCAGTTGAGCCAGTTGACTCGGAGGTCCGACTTCGGTGAGGAACTTTCGCAGTTCTGCGACGTTGAGTATAGCCGCTGCGCTAGTTTCCTGAATCGTCGAAGAAGCTTGACCTCTCGCTCCTCCATTTCGGTCGAGAGCGTCAGGTACCTCGAGTCTAACTGGCGGAGTTCTCCGTCGAGCATCTTGATGTGGTTCTCCAGTATGTTCCTGACATCGGCTGACTCCCTCTTGAGGTTGTCTATCCGTTCTCTGGCCTGTTCGATCGCTACTCCGGCTATCATGCGGGCTATCTGGCTCTCTAGGATCGGGGAATCGGGCTGTAGGACTTCCGTGGCTCCGGGCCACGGGGATTGCATTAGCACCTGTGAGGAATCCGGGTGCTTTAGTTAGGGTTCTTCTGTGTGCTTCTAGTCGGCTTAACCCCTGTTCTTCCGTCTGGTCCTGACCTAGACGGAGGAGGGTACTGACTTAATTGCGAAGATTGCTGCCGATCGAGCGATGAAGCAGTCTCCGCAGAGGGCGCGTTCTTGTTGAGTGTGGTGTGCTCTGTTGCAGACGAGACGGATGCGGTCGACATTGTTAGGTGAGACGATTTGATTGGTCGAGGAGGTGTTGGTTGCGTTTGGGGTGGTGGACATTGGTGATCTGTCTTGTTGAACCCGTAGGGTTTTTATCCCCCTCTTGTTGGCAGTGCATTCGTCTGAATGTCGTTGAGTCTCACCAATGTCTTACTTTCGTCTTGCGTTTCTTTCGTCTTGTTGGTCTTCGTTCTTGCTGTGTTGCGTCGGTTTCGTCATGATCAGTGGCTTCTGTGTTGGTATCTCTGATTGGCTGTGGTGGCAACTTCGGTGCCTTGGGGTTATTCCGGTGGAACTCTGTGATCGCATCTTTTGATCCTTCCAGATTAGATGCCGGTTCCCATGTGTTACCAGAGTCGGGGTATTGTTACAACTTGTCCAAGGTACTTCATTTTCCATTACCTTACTAGGAAGGACGTCGCTAAACGACGGATTACGACTGCGCCCCAGTTCGTAACCGTCTCAACGACGCGACGACGACAGTGCCACAGATCGTCACCCACCCCGACGACAGTGCCACAGATCGTCACCGTCTCAACGGCATAGCCACGATGGTGCCACAGTCTCATCCCCGTAGATACTTGATGCGACCGTCGCTCAATGTACACATATTTACTCGACCTCCTTCCTTATAAAAGGAGGCTCATCGAACGAGCTATTCCTCAGCTCGTTCTCTTTGTAAATACAGGACTGTTCTTAATAAGAACCTCCTCTTAAAACTATTAAAGAGAACTCAAAGTAACTAAGTCGAAAGCTCGCCTAAGTCTTCCGAGAAGACTTACTGCTTCGCTTATCAACCTCAACCTTCGTATAACTGAGACGTCTGGATCACCTGATCCCACCTCTCACACGTACGAATACTGTAGCCTGAGCCGCTTGTCACGTGATAAGGACCGTCCTTAACACTAGAACGAGCTCTCCTCTACATTAGCTCACCCTACAGTTTGGTGCAGAGCATCAAACGAAACACCCACCACGGAGTCAGCGGAACAACCCGCTGAAACAAGACCATCAGACTTTGAAATCCCTTATCTCCAATCAAACTGCAGTCGAAGCTTCCCCAACGGAAAAGAAGATCATCGCTGGACATTTGATCCCTACAATCTCCTCTTTTACTACAACGGAGCGTTCACCGCCAAAGAAAGCAAAGGGACATATGAATATCAGTGGAACCCACCCATATACAGATACAATCTTCCCCCAGCAGCAGATTACTTCAAAGATAGATCTAAAAGAGAAAAGAAAGACGGAAGCTACGACAACTCACATTGGAAGCGCCCAGATTATTCAAGACCTCATATCGGGCCCCTCTCATCAGAAGAACTCTGGAAACACCCGGACGCACAAAAGGTCGAAAAGAAGCCTTACACCGGGAATATTAAGGACTACTGGGAATTTGATCCAGATACCGACACAGCCGATACGACAACCGAACCACAGAACCCTCGAACCAAACCCCAGCATCCTCAAGAATCCGCAACAGCCGCACCACCTCCAGAGGAAACCGCGCCAGAACCTAAGAGAACTATATCAAACCCCCAAATTAAGTCCGATCCCGGAGGAAGTCGAGAAAGCAGCCCATCGAGCGCAGCAGAAACGAAAAAACATACAGAGAACCCAACAAGATCCCAATCACCTGACGACATCTTCGGAACCACAAGAGGAAGAAAAGGAAATCTATTCGGAAAACCCGAAAACATCGCATCAATGGGAGACACCGCCACCTCGATACCCAACCCCGCCACCACACTTGGCAATGTCCCCCCTGGAGAGACTAATGTACCGCGCCAGACGCCTACAACTCCAACACCAGCCAATCCCGCAAAACCGAGACATGAGACTCAATTCTCCCTAGGATTTGACACGACCGACCCAATAAGATGGAGAGCGCTATCACCACCATCACCATCACTCTCCAACCGATCAATAGATAACAAGAAGGGAAAAGAAGTCAGAGACTACGTCTTCGGAAGAGGAGCGACCGCGGATCTTCCGAAAGAATCAAAGCACCCACCAGGGAATTCCCCACCAGGAGGAACAGGCACAATCGGATCAAAACCCGATGATAAGGACAAAGGATTCAAACTAAACGCACTAGGAATATACGACGGAAGAGATCGAGCGAAAGCAGCAAAGTTCATCGAACAATGCGTACTTCGCTTCATAGCATTTCCCAACGCGTATAAAGCCAATATGCGAAAGATAACCTTTGTACTCTCGCATCTTACCGATGGACCTGCCCTTCATTGGGTGTCCCTTTTAATAAGAAAAATAGATAAGATACGAGATCGCGGCCTAGATCCAGAAGCATACCTTCCATGGACGGTGTTCCGCGACCACTTCTTAGAAACCTTTGGAGAAATAGACCCCGGAAGGGACGCTAGATTCAACATACAGCGCCTGGAACAAGGCACTATGGACACCAAAGATTACATCACGATCTTCAGAGACTATGCCATGGAAGCCGGTTACGATCATAAAGCATTGATCAACCAATTCAAGAGAGGACTACGCAACGATGTCGTAGTCGAGATCCTCAAGAGAGATCACATCTCGAACGACATCGAAGAATGGTATGAACTCGCATTACGCATCGATAATAACTGGCAAGAAGCCCAAGCATTCCAACGACATTATACGAGACCAATGAACCCGACGAGCGATCTCACCCTCCTATACAAGAAACCACAGACGTACGTTCCATTCCGAAGAGGAAACAAAGGGAATGCTACCACCGCCAGAGCTGCTCAGACCGGAAACAATAACCGAAACTTCAGACGCCTTACCCCGCAAGAACGTACCGAACTTCAGAAATCGGGATCATGCTTCTATTGCCGGAAGCCAGGGCACATCTCCAGGAACTGCCCAGAGAAACGTACCCAAACGACGATCAATGCACGAACGGCGAATCTAACAGAAGAAGAATCCCCGATTGATCAAATCACCAAGCTCGTGAACAAGATGGACAGTGAAACGTTCGCGCGCACTGCCAACATGTTCAAAGACAATCAGGGTTTTTGAACCGTCCTTCAACCGCGGCTGTTGAAAGGACACAGACAATGAACTTTTCAAATCAATCTCCTGTGCAGGAAACAGGGGATGACGTAAATAGAACAGTGTATATAAGGTCATACCAAGATGGGGCAACGCACGCTCCATCAATTCATATACCTGTTATGTTTCATGGAAAGTTCCGTAAGGCCGCAGCGAAAGCGCTACTAGATAGCGGAGCAAGCAGTACCCTAATCCATCCAGATTTCGTACGAAAACACAAGATGAATCTGATCTAACTTAAGAAACCGATACCGATATACAACGTTGACGGATCTCGGAACACTCTGGGAGAGATCAAACAAAAGGTACACCTTCCGATGACAATGGAAGGGATCAACGGAGAAATACACCGCGAAACCCTAGGACTGTTCGTCACAGCCCTGGGAGGAGACGAAGTAATCTTAGGAACCCCTTGGCTCAAGAAACATAATCCTAGTATCGATTGGAGAAAGAGACAGATTACACTACAAATGTGTCCAGGTACGTGCTCCACTACGAGTAAAACAATGATCATCCAAGGAAAGGACGAACCCTTTCTACAATCATTCGAAGAACAAAAGGCAAACCACCACACAACGATTGAAGAACAAGAAGATCCCGAATTCGATTCCGACCTCGTAGAGATCAAGACAATCAGAACATTCTATGGGAAGGCTAACATAGAAACAATACCAGTTGTAGAAGAAATGAACGAAACTAGTACCTGGATAACGGTAAGAGCAACTAAGGCGCAAGAACTCGCAGAAAGAGCGGCCCTAGGAGAGAAGAAGAAGACACTCGATGAGATGATTCCACCCAGCTACAAACAATATCAGAAAGTATTCGAAAAGAAAGCGTCGGAACGCTTTCCAATCAGTAGACCTTGGGATCACGCGATAGATCTAATCGAAGGATGGAAACCTCGGAATTGTAAACTGTATCCAATGACGGTACCGGAGAGAAAAGAACTGGACACATTTGTGGATGAACATCTATGAAAAGGATACATCCGAGAGTCAAAATCAGAGATATCGTCACCCTTCTTTTTTATCAAAAAGAAAGATGGATCTCTTCGACCAGTACAGGACTATCGCTATCTCAACTCCATCACAGTAAAAAACGAATACCCGATTCCTCTCATCTCAGATCTCATCGACAAATTAAAAGGCGCCAAAATCTTCTCCAAGCTCGATCTCCGATGGGGCTACAACAATGTTCGAATCAAAGAAGGAGATCAATGGAAAGCTGCATTCAAAACAAACAGAGGCCTATTCGAACCAATGGTAATGTTCTTCGGACTAACCAACTCACCCGCAACATTCCAAGCAATGATGAACGCACTATTCAAGGAATTAATAGACACAGGAAAGGTAGTAGTATACATGGACGATATATTGATATTCACGGAAACACTCGACAAACATCGAAAACTGATGAAAGAAGCCCTTCAAATCCTGGAACGAAACAATCTGTTCCTAAAACCCGAAAAGTGCTTCTTTGAACAATCATCGGTCGAATATCTAGGCGTGATAATCACGCACAACAAGGTACAGATGGACCCAATCAAAGTTCAGGGGCTATCCGAATGGCCCACACCGAGGAAAGTAAAAGAAGTTCAATCCTTCCTCGGATTTGGAAACTTCTATAGACGTTTCATCAAAGACTATTCCAAGATCGCAAGACCACTATTCCAACTCACCAAGAAGGACCACAAGTGGAATTGGACGACTGAATGTGAACACACGTTCAAAAAACTAAAACATGAATTCACGTCGTCCCCCGTCTTAATCATGCCCGACGAAAACAAACCATTCCGTATAGAGAGCGACGCTTCTGACTTCGCATATGGAGCCATTCTATCACAACCGGATGAAACCGAAAGATGGCACCCGGTCGCGTACCTATCCAAATCACTATCACCCGCGGAACAGAACTATGAAATATACGACAAGGAACTTTTAGGAGTAGTAAAAGCCCTGGAACACTGGCGACATTATCTAGAAGGAGCGAACTACAAGATCGAAATCTGGACAGATCATAAAAATTTAGAATACTTCACAACCGCCCAGAAGCTTAATCGACGACAAGCACGATGGAGTTTGTATCTGTCCCGCTTTGACTACACCCTAGTACACAAACCGGGAAGTACTAATAAAGCGGACGGACTTTCTAGGAGACCAGATCACAAAGAAGACATTACAGATAATGATGAACGAATCTTACTCCATCCCTCGATATTCAAAGCTAGAGCCACCGGAAGAGGAACAGTTGAAGCAATCGGAGATAAAGAACTTCTCAAAGAATTAAGAAACTTCTCACACCTAGACGATGAAGTTTGGACGGCACTAGACACGATCAAAAGATCAGGACCACGCACCCTGGCAAAAGGAATCGAAGATTGGAACTTCGAGAACGATCTGATCATCAGGAAAGGAAAGATCTACGTACCACAGAATCTCGAACTGCGACGTATGATCCTGAAATCGCATCATGATCTCCAAACGATTGGACACCCAGGAGAGATGAAAACCTTAGAACTGGTACAGAGAAACTTTTGGTGGCCGAAGATGATTTCCTTCGTAAAAAGCTATGTCCAAGGATGTCCCGTATGCCAGTCAACAAAGAATGTCACGCATCCGGCAAAACATCCACTACAACCTACGGAAATACCAGAACGACCATGGGAAACAATCACATCAGATTTCATTACAGATCTTCCGATCTCCAATGGATTCGATTCGATCAACGTAGTCGTCGACAGGTTCACCAAAACCGCAGTATTCACACCGTGCCTAAAGACGATCAACGCAGAAGAGACAGCTGATCTTCTGATCGACAACGTATACAGACGATTTGGACTATGGAAAAGAATGATATCGGACAGAGGCCCTCAATTTGCATCCAAAGTATTCCAATCCATCTGCGAAAGTCTCGGAGTTATCTCGTCGCTCAGCACAGCGTATCATCCCCAGACAGACGGCGAAACAGAAAGAGTGAATCAAGAGTTAGAACAATATCTTCGAGCATTCTGCAACGGAGATCAAACAAATTGGGCAAAACTTCTACCAAAAGTGGAATTCGCACACAATATAAGACAACATTCAGCTACGAAAGCTTCCCCATTTGAACTTCTACACGGGTATCAACCGGTTTTCAACCCGGCAATACCAACCGATCCGCGAATACCGACAGCCGAAGAAAGAATAAAGAACTTTAAGGACGCATGGGACAACGCAGAAGCAAGTCTAGAAATAGCTGCCAAATTAATGAAGATGCAGCATGATCAAACGTTCACACTGCGAGATCAACTCAAACAGGGTGACCAAGTATGGTTGGATGGAAAGAATCTTAACACGGTATACCCGAAAACTAAACTAGCACCAAAGCGATTTGGCCCATTCAAAATTGAAAAAGTAATAGATTCGGCCCGTTCAAAATTGAAAAGGTTATAGGACCGGTAACCTATCGCCTAGAACTACCAACGAAGTGGAAAATACACCCGGTATTCCACGCAGCACTGTTGATTCCATTCAAAGAGACAGAACAATACGGCGAAGCTTACGAAAAACCACCCCCGGAACTAGTAAACGATGAAGAACTCTACGAACTAGAAACAATAATAGCCTCAAAATTAGACAAACGGTATTCAGAACCATTACATTACTTCGTAAAATGGAAAGGATACCTGTTAAGGACGGTCCTTATCACGAGTTGTCGTAGGTTCCGTCTTCTTTTTCTCTTTTAGATCTATCTTTGTAGTACTCTGCTGCTGGGGGAAGGTTGTATCTGTATATGGGTGGGTTCCACTGGTACGCGTATGTCCCTTTGCTTTCTTTTGCGGTGAAGGCTCCGTCGTGATAAAAGATAAGATTATAGGGATCAAATGTCCAGTGATGATTTTCCTTTCCGTTGGGAAATTCTCGACTACAATCTGATTGGAGATAAGAGATTTCGAAGTCTGATGGTCTTTTCTCAGCGGATTGTTCCGCTGGCTCCGTGGTGGGTGTTTTCGTTTGACGCTCTGCGCCAAACTGTAGGGTGAGCTAGTGTAGAGGAGAGCTCGTTCTAGTGTTAGGATGGTCCTTATCCAGTGACAAGCGGCTCAGGCTACAGTACTCTTACGCGTGAGAGGTGGGATCAGGTGATCCAGACGTCTCAGTTATACGAAGGTGAAGGTTAATAAGTGAAGCAGTAAGTCTTCGCGGAAGACTTAGGCGAGCTTATTAACTTAGTTGGCTTGGGGCTCTCTTTAGCGTTAGAAGAGGAGGTTCTTATTAGAACAGTCCTGTATTTACAAAGAGAAACGAGCTGAGGAATGGCTCGTTCGATGAGCCTCCTTTTATAAGGAAGGAGGTCGAGTAATATGTGTACATTGAGCGACGGTCGCATCAAGTATCTACGGGATGAGACGTGGCACCATCGTGGCTATGCCGTTGAGACGGTGACGATCTGTGGCACTGTCGTCGGGGTGTGACGATCTTGGCACTGTCGTCGCGTCGTTGAGACGGTTACGAACTGGGGCGCAGTCGTAATCCTCGTTTAGCGACGTCCTTCCTAGTAAGGTAATGGAAAATGAAGTACTTGGACAAGTTGTAACACTATCCCCCTCTCTAGAATCTACGTCCCGTAGATTCCTGAATCGAAGTGGTTCTAAAGGGATGTCTTGAACGTGTTGTCGGTCGCTCGCTCTTCGCCATTGGAGAAGGAATATGGTTGATGCGAGGAAGGTGAGGATCGTAAGTCCTACGATGATGCTGACAACGACGAGGAGCCAGCGAGGAGTGGGCGTATTGAACATTGATAGATCGGGTAATTGTGTTGATTGCATCATGCTTCTGGGTTTGTCGTTTTCTGATGTTCAACTCTTTATATCCTTGCCGGGCCCAACGATAGAGTTCCATTCTATCGCTTTAACAACGCTTCTACTACTTTCACGTCTTCCTCATCTATCGTAGTAGCCCCTAACCGATGTCCTATCCTCGCCGTCGTCGTGTGATCCGGGCTCTTGAACCGAGGCCCGCGCTTTCGGAAGAGTCCTTGATACCGGATCTTCCCTTCCACTCTTGCATAGCTTCTTCGTCTAAGCTTCTCGGCCTCTTCATGGTGCGAGCGACGTCCGGACGGTTTAGGAGTTCCGTAACTCGCTTGAGATGACGAAGGAGTTCTTCGTCCTGCGGGTCGGGTGTGGGAGTGCGCGAGAGGACGGGCGAAGGAGAGGAGTGGTAGGAGGGGTGTGGTCGGTGGTGGAGAGGTTGCGCGAAGAGGAGGCGAGGGTAGAAGACATAGTGGTTGGTTTGGGTGGTGCGGATTGGTTTGTTAGACGACGTCTGAGGATATTATCGTCTCTGTGGTTTCCTTTTATGCTTGCGATGCAGAAGGGCAATGATGTAATCATTGCCGTTAATCGTAAGTGAACTCGTACATAATCAGACATGAGTCGTAAGTAAGCGATGTGTCCAGCCGTCCCTGGGAGAGATATATCAGACACTTCGCCTTCCTCGAAGCGACAGGAACCCGTATCGTAGAGAAGTCCGAGGAAATATGCGTACGATGAGGGCGCAGTCCGTGATCAGTCCGAAGAGTATCGTAATGATGAGTCGTGGAGCGTGACGACAATGATGATGATGATGATGATGAAAGGGTCCGAGTGCATATGATGGATGAAAGATCGTCCGTGCGTTACCAGGTCTCCGCCCAGTGAACCTTCGATTCTTCCACTTCTTGCAAGTCCCAGTCCTCTTCTTTCCAGAAGAGATCGTCGACGCGCCAAGAGTGGTTGAATCGCGAGGGAGGTTCCCGCTGAGTGCGGAGTGCCGCGTCCTCCCAGTACAGCCACTGTTCGGTGGCGTGTTGGGCGGCTTCGTGAGTCAAGCTTTCACGTCGCGTGAGGAAGCCCAGAAGCTGCCTGTGGGCGCGGGCGGTAGGTCGGTACGTTGGAGGTGGGGGTGGGACATCAGTGTTCCTGGACCGTAGCCGGTATCCGGATGGCTCGGGCGAGGAAGAGGAGTCCGTGATCAGAGAGGGTAGCATGACCGTGATCGGGGAAGTGAGGGGGAGCGTTCTTGCGACGGGGACAGTCTCGGCGGAGATGGCCCCGCTCGCCGCATTTCCAGCAGACGTTTCCGCTGCTTCACGGAATTGCGTCCCACTTCTCTTGCGTCCACGTGGTCGGTTTCGCCGCTCCAGGGTCCGAGGGATTCTCGGCTACTTCCTTCGCTTGGTCGTCCGTCTGATCGTCCGACTCCTCCGCCGAACTGTCCGATTCGTTCGTTGACTTGCACCCCTGTCTCCCGCGAGCTTGGATTTCCATCATTCGTTGGATTATCTCCTGGATCTTTTCGCATCCTCATCGCCCGACTTATCGGGAAGTCGACGTCTCTGATCCGCTTGATTGATCTTCCATCGGAGTCGATAGATTCATGTTTACGTCGCTGTGGGGTGACTCGGGGATCTTGGGCGATGGGATCACTAGCGTGGTCGGGGTGTGGGCGTAGGAAGGAGGGATAAGCAGGGGGTTTCCGTTCCAAGGCATGGGAGCGTTGTCAATAGAAGTTGGAAATGGAGTTGGCGGTCTAGGCACTGCTGGCAGAGAGAAGGTGCCCAGGTACTCGTCGAGGATTTTCCGTTGGGAATCTTCTGGTTGGCTGTCTGGGGTCGGGGGAGTACGGGGCTGTCCGATGTGGTTCCGGGTATGTCGTTTCTAACGAGGGAGGCTGGAATGGTTAATGTTGTTGAAGCTGGGGATGGGTATGGGTCTTTGTGGAGTAGGAGCGGTGACGGGCCGCGGAGGGGCGTTAGGAGGGTACGGGGATCTGGTGAGGGTGGTCGTGATGGGATCGGGTCGAATAGTGTAGCCGGGGAGATGTGATGTCCATGGAAGATAAGGTCGATGTCGGGGCCTTCTTTCGAAGACATATGGGGAATTCCAGTAGTTTCCATTCGTCTTCGGAGGATTTCTCCTTCGTAGGCGGCACGGAAGGTGTGTCTTTCCCAGTTAAGCCAGTTAACTCTGAGTCCGACTTCAGTAAGGAATCTCCGGAGCTCTGCGACGTTGAGTATAGCTGCTGCGCTAGCTTCCGGAGTCGTCGAAGGAGTTTGACCTCTCTCTCTTCCATCTGGGTCGAGAGCGCTAGGTACCTCGAGTCTAGCTGCAGAAACTCCTCGTCGAGCATTTGTGTGATTCTGCAAGATGCTCTGGACGTCTGCCGACTCCTGCTTGAGATAGCTGATCCGTTCTCTGGCCTGCTCGAGAGCTACTCGGCTATCATTGTGGGCTCTATCTGCTTTCTAGCATCGGGGAATCGGGCATTGGGACTTCCGTGCTCTGGGCAACGGGGATTGCATTAGCACCTGTGAGGAATCCAGGCGCTTTAGTTGGGGTTCTTCTGTGTGCTTCTAAGCGGCTTACCCCTTGTTCTTCGTTCTGGTCCTGACCTAGAGGAGAGATGCCGACTTAATTGCGAGGATAGTTGCGGATCGAGCGATGAAGCAGTTCCTCGCAGAGGGCGCGTTCCTGTTGAGTGTGGTGTACTTTGTGGCAAACGAGGCGGAGGCGGTCGACATTGCTGGGAGTGACGATTGGATTGGTGGAAGAGGTGTTGGTTGCGTTTGGGGTGGTGGACATTGGTGCTTGTCTCGTTAACCCAAGGGGTTTTATCCCCTCTCTTGGCAGTGCATTCGCCTGAATGAGTTTCACCATGTTTATATTTTGTCTTGCGTTTCTTTCGTCGTGTTGGCCTTCGCTCTTGTTGCGTTACAGTGATCTGGTTGAGATCAGTAGATTCTTCGTTTGTCTCTCTGATTGGCTGTGGTGGCAACCTCGGTGCCTTCGGGTTATTCCGGTGAACTCTGCGATCGCATCTTTTGATCCTTCGAGATTAGATGCTGGTTTCCCATGTGTTACCGGAGTCTGGGTAGCTTTCCATTTTACGAAATAATGTAATGGTTCGGAATATCGTTTGTCTAGTTTCGAGGTTATTATTGTTTCTAGTTCATAGAGTTCTTCATCGTTTACTAGTTCCGGAGGCGGTTTTTCGTAAGCTTCTCCATATTGTTCTGTTTCTTTGAACGGATTAACAGTCCCGCGTGAAATACCGGATGTATTTTCCACTTCGCCGGTAGTTTAAGCGATAGGTTACTGGTCCTATTACTTTTTCAATTTTGAATGGGCCAAATCGCTTTGGTGCTAGTTGTTTAGTTTTGGTTGATACCGTGTTAAGATTCTTTCCATCCAACCATACTTGGTCACCCTGTTTGAGTTGATCTCGCGGTGTGAACGTTGATCATGCTGCATCTTCATTAATTTGGCAGTATTTCTAGATGCTTCTGCGTTGTCCCATGCGTCCTTAAAGTTCTTTATTCTTTCTTCGGCTGTCGGTATTCGCGGGATCGGTTGGATATTGCCGGGTTGAAAACCGGTTGATACCCGTGTAGAAGTTCAAATGGGGAAGCTTTCGTAGCTGAATGTGTCTTATTTGTGTGCGAATTCCACTTTTGGTAGAAGTTTTGCCCAATTTGTTTGATCTCCGTTGCAGAATGCTCGAAGATTGTTCTAACTCTTGATTCACTCTTCTTGTTTCGCCGTCTGTCTGGGATGATACGCTGTGCTGAGCGACGAGATAACTCGAGACTTTCGCAGATGGATTGGAATACTTTGGATGCAAATTGAGGGCCTCTGTCCGATATCATTCTTTTCCATAGTCCAAATCGTCTGTATAACGTTGTCGATCAGAAGATCAGCTGTCTCTTCTGCGTTGATCGTCTTTAGGCACGGTGTGAATCTGCGGTTTTGGTGAACCTGTCGACGACTACGTGATCGAATCGAATCCATTGGAGATCGGAAGATCTGTATGAAATCTGATGTGATTGTTTCCCATGGTCGTTCTGGTATTCCGTAGGTTGTAGTGATGTTTTGCCGGATGCGTGCATTCGTTGT
>SAXG01000170.1:0-19715 GCA_012932865.1 Amylostereum areolatum | reverse complement strand
ATCCTTTAAAAATAAGGTAAAGCAGACAAAAATAATAACTTTATATTATTATTTTTTAATTTTAGCTCCTCTTATTTATCCTAATCCTAAAGGTAGTAGGACGATAAAGGTAGAATAAAAACATTATTAATTAATCGAAAGGACAAAAATCTATTTTATATTAAAATTTTAATAATTTATTCCCTTTTAATCTTGTTGCCTATCTTAGCTTTAATAAGGGTATATATTTTTATTCATAAATGGTTAAAGTTAATTCTTTTATTTTTATAATAATATTTACATTAAATTAAATTATTAAATAAAATTTGTTTATAGGTATTAAACTTTTAATTTAGTTATCATCTTTAGCTAATTGGTACAGCATTTGCCTTCGAAGCAAAAGTTTAGTGGTTCAAATCCATTAGGGTGTGGTTTAAAAAATTAGTCCTAATTGTTTACACCTCCCCTCATTCTGGTAGGAGGTCAGGATTAAAAATATTCTTATTGATTGTTTTAGTTGTTGTCCTAAATAAACAAACATTAATTTAAACTTTATTACGTTAGTAATGGTTATACAATAAATAATATAATTGAAAAATATTTAGGTTTATTATATTTTGTTACAATATATTGCTTTCTTGTATTTTTTAGGTTTTAAATAAAAAGATAATTTATTTATTATATTTTACAACCTAATTATTTAAAGGATTTAAATATAGCGATTTAGGACTTGAACCTAACCAAACTGATCATGAGACAATCATGCAACCTTTACATCTTATCGCTTCTACCTTCGGGCAAAAATAAAAATATAAATAAAATACTAGTTTAATTATAAAATCCTTTGAGTTCTTATTTAAAAATATTTTAATTATAATAACAAAAAGTAGAACAGAAACTATATGGGAAAACCATAAACACTATCAATGAAAAAAAGAAAAATATTAGTTACGAACAAAGAGACTTGAACTCTTAAGGAATTACTTCCACTCCTGCTTAAAAAGAGATTGTTTACCAATTTCAACATGTTCGCTAATTGTAATTTTTTTAAGTCAATTATTCTTTTTACTAGATAATTAAATACTAACAAACCTATTTACTGATATGCTTTTAATGTTAAATTATTAATTACTATCTAACTATATAATTTTTAAAAAAATATCTAAATAAAAATTGTACTTAATAAAGAATACTTTTATGCCTTTCGGCTTTGTAGGTATCAAGAGGAATTGAACCTCTGAGAAAAGGTATTAACAGTACCCCGCATTAACCACTCTGCCATGACACCTTATTAATTTTATATACTTATATTTTTGTATAATTTTATTTTATTATTGAAACTCAGCCCGCAGTTAAGCAGACAGTTATTATTTAACCATTTATATATAGCTATTTTATTATACGGATTATATAAAATTATAAATAAAAAAAAATATAATTTTTATTACTTTTAGTTACTATGGGCAGATTAACGGAGGCTCACTTTTAAGTATAGTAATATTTTATATTTATACCGTTACCTCCTTTAGGTTGCTATTCCTATAGTTAGGTTTAAATTTATGGGGAAAATAATTTTTATTTTTATTAATTTTTATTTTTTATTAAATTTAATTTTATTAATATGGTAGACGCGATTCGAACACGCTATCTTTCCTACCCAAAAGGAACGACGGACCAATTTGTCTTCTACCATTATTTATAGCAAAGCCATAGACAAAAAAAACAACAAGGCAGAAAAAAAGATGAAAAATAAAAAATAATCTACCTACAAAATCTACCTTTTTTGGTGCTTTATACTTTGAGGTACTTCTTCCCTCTAACATATACCTTAAAACATATTACATATTATATATTATATATTATATATTATATATTACATATTACATATTGAGGTATATAAAAAAATAATAAAGGTAAATCTTTGCTTTTTTAAAGAATCTATATTATTTAATATTTAATTGGACAATTCTAAACATCAAGTCTATTTAATAAATTAGTAATGCTAAACTTAATACCTTACAGTAATTTCATTCGCATCCTATCTAGAAATGTTCTATTTCTTATAAAATCAGAATATTATCTCTTTTTTAATAATAACCTTCCGGAAGAAAGTTTTATTACATTTAACCATTAAAAAAATGGAGAGAAATCTGATGATAGTATCTAGGGGTTAGTTTCTTGCTTTATATACATTCAGCGCTTATCTATTATGTTTGTGGCTACCCAACTATGCCTACTCTTAAAAAAAGAATTTTTATTTTTCAACAATTGGTACACTAGAGAAACACAGCCTATTGATCCTTTCGTACTAGAAGGTCTGCCCCTTTTTACTATTTATGCCTCCAGAAGATAGGGACCATACTGACTCACGTCGTATTAAACCCAACTCGCGTACCCTTTTAATCGGCGAACAGCCGAACCCTTCCAAGCTTCTTCCCCCGGAGGATAGGATGAGTCGACATCGCAATATATATTAGTTAAAAACTAATATTCTTAACTTTTCAGTTAAGTTTAGACTATATCTTCATCCAGTATAAAGAGAACAACTTATATAGCTCTGGATGTTGGCGTGTAGTCGTTGAGGGGTTAAATATTTTTAGTTAGCTATAACTTAAAACAAAATAATTAACTTCCCTGCTGATTGCCCAATCTTTAAAATTTTTACTTTTTTATATAGTATTTAAAGCTCTAAGGGGATTCCAGCATATAGCCAACTTCTAAGTTAATATTTCTATTAAAATTCCCCGATGTCAAAAATATATGCGTATAAATTACACAAATTATTCTTCAAATAAACCTAAAGGATTATCCATTTCGGTGATGTCACTTTCTATATCGGAGGTATCTTGCTTAAATCCCACTTCAACATTTATTTTATTAAGCATTGATTCATGGAAGTGTGGCACTAATTCAGCTTTATTATTATCTAGTGTGTTTTTATTTATATAAATTCTTTCTATTGGACCGCTTGAAATTATTTTATTGTGAATAGTAGTGTCCATATTAAAATTTTTACTTAAACAATCTCTAAGGATTTGTACTTCATCCGAATTAAAACTATCAGTGCATAAAGTTACACCTCCTCTGTCTACTCGTTGACCATCATCCATTATTCAATATGCTAAGCCTCGGTGCGTCAAAAGTTCAGAAATATTAGAAGGTATTTTTTTTTTACCTTCTTCATCTAAAAATAGATCGGCTAAAGGTTTTAAATCTTCTAAATATTCAGTTCTAAAATATAAAGATCCATTTGTAGAATTATATCTAGAATCAGTTCTAGTATAATTTTTAATTGAATTATTAATTACTGGGATACCACCTTCTACAGTCTGATTAAATAAATGATTTATATATTCCCTTTTTTTTATTGATTGTTCAAAAGTAATAAAAGCTTTATTTAAACCAGTTCTTCCTATATGTGCATCACCCATAAGAGTTCCTATTAACATTTCTTTAAGTGCTTTATTCATGTTTATTGTAATAACTTCTCAATGAAGTTTTTTTCTTATTTTAAAAAATAAGTCGAAGTTTTAAGCTGTTAATATAATATTTAGCATGCGCTATTATTATATTTTTTAATTTGTTATAATTAGTATTAAACCAAAACAAATTTTGTTTATTTATAATTGGTGATTTATGTTTTGATTTTTTATTTTCAAGGTGCCAAACAGCCGGGACAATGTGTACTCTCGCCGGCTATCAGCCTGTTATCCCTAGCGTAACTTTTATCGATTGATCCCCGTCTATTCCATATTATAGCGAGGGGTCACTATGCCCTACTTACGTATCTGTGCGACTTCTAAGTCTTTCAGTTAGGCATGCTTTCCGCCATTGCGCTCTCCGTAACCATTCACTGGTAAATTGATCTCCATTCAATTTCTAGCTCTACCTTATATAAATTAGTTTATTTATATTATTTTTTTAAATAAAAATTAAAAAGTTTCACTCCTAAGAATAAAGCTTAAATAATTTAAATTATCTATGTTTATGTCTGTATATTTATTCTTGCCGAAAAATGGACTTAAACAAATATTATTCCCTGATGGGTTGTATTAATTAAAATATTTGGATGTACTTTGCTACTTTATTAAAGACGACCGCCCCAGTCAAACTGCCAATTAGTCAACTCTCCCTTTAATTTATTAAAATATTATAAGGTAAACATTAATCAAACCTTAATTTGAAGGTATTCCACTTTAAGTCTATCGACATCCCTAATCACTATTAACTAAGGAATTTTGATTAACATGATAACTAACTACAGTAAAGCTGCATAGGGTCTTCCCGTCCCCCTGGAGGTAACCCGCATCTGCACGGGTAATTCAATTTCACTGAGCAAGTTGTAGAGACAGTGAAGCCATCGTTACATTATTGATACCAGACCACATTTAATGGCCAATTTATTTTGCTACCTTTGGATCCTCATAGTTAAGACCGCTATTAACCAGACTTTCGATTAGTAACAGTTTCCTATCACCTCTCTTATATTAATGGCATTGGGCAAATTTCATTCAGAATACTATGATCTTAATCATTGCTCTGAATTGTGTTTTTAGTAAACAGTCGGGGCTTCCGATTTTATTATACCGTAATAAATTTTCTAATTATGGCTAATTAAAATATATACGGTTCCTCTTATCGTCAAACTTATGAGGAGAACTTGCCGAGTTCCTTAACAACTTTTAGCTCTACGCCTTAGTATACTCTACCTACGAACCTGTGTCGGTTTAGGGTACGGTAGATTTAATTCTTAATACTTAATAAAAATAATACCAATTAGCACTTTTTTAATAATACCAATTAACATTTTTTTATCTTTCAAAAGATTATAACTTAAATTTCCTGGTCCATTTTTTAATTTCCATATGGACTTTCAGTATTTTACTCATCAGTCAAAACATTGGTTTTGATCCTTAGAGGCCGCATTAACATAAGGCGGTTTAACCTTTCCTTATAACCCTTTCGTATTCGGCGAGAAGTATTATAACTTCTTTTTACGTTACTCATGTCAGCATTCTCTCTTCAGTTACTTCCAAACAATGAAACACTGTTTATCTTCAGTTATACTGAATGTTCTACTACCTAAATTTAAAATATATATTTTTTTTATTTAACATATATTCTAAATTAACAGGATATCGGTTGATTATTTAGACCCGTTAAATTTTCGGCGCGACAATCTAAAGGCTGCTACGTTGTTACAACGGTCATTAAAAGATAGCGACTACCAGGCTCACTTTACAGCTGCATTCAATTTGTAACTTCCTTAATTTCACTTAATAATCATTAGGGACCTTGATCCATGTTCTCGGCTGTTTCCGTCTTGACTACCCAACTTAGCATGAGCAGTCTGAATATCTATCATCAATTTATGTACTTCCGAGATTCGCTTCCATTGGTAAGATTTTCGAGGTCCCCGCAACCTAAACGCTTAAAAGATAAAATAAATTATAAAATAAATTATAAATTATTATTCTAATATTAATTGGGAATTGCCGTGCTGTACCTTCATAAATTTTGAATAGATGTCATACTTAAATATGTTTCGTAGAAACACCAGCAATCACCAGTTCAGATTGGCATTTCAAATCACCATTCATTTCACCGCTTTCCAAAACTCTTCGGAGAAATGCAACATTCAACCGTTCGATCCATTATAATCTGGTCTTGGAAAGATCAACTGGCTTCGGGTCTAATGAAGTAACTTACCCAACACTAATTAAAAAGTAAATAAATCACTTTTCTGTTTTTTATTATTATTGTTTATAATTAATTAAAATTATAATTAAAATAAAATAAAGTTTTTACCCTAAGGCAAATTTAACAAATAAGGATTATTCTATTTAAATTTAAAATCTTTAAATATTTATTTATGAATAATCATTTTTTTATACTATTAGTCCAGTCGCTTTCGCTAGGGCTTTAACCTTGCTACTCCCATTAACTTGCTGACCCTTATGCAAAAGGTACGCCGTCTTTTATATTTAAACTTCGACTGCTTATAGAATTACTAATTCAAGTCTATTTCACTTCGTTATACAACTCACTTTTTCAACTTTTCCTTTACAGTACTTTCCACTATCGCTAAATTTATTATACTTAGCCTTAGAGGATGGTACCCCTATATTCCACAAGTTATCTCTCATCGTACTTATTAAAAAAAAGTAACCTAATTTAATTAAGAATTTAATTAAAAAATGCATTTATTTTTATACTTTTTTTGTTAAGAAATTATAATTTTACAGGACTGATTACCTTCTGTGGTTAATTTGTTTGGTTATAAAATTTTATAAATCTAATATTAGAATTGAAAGGATTCCACTCCATTCTTAAATAATATTATTTTTAATTTTTCAAATTGTTTATTTCTTAAGGCTAATCCGTTTCACTCACCATTACTTTCGGAGTCTCGTTTGATTTCCTTTCCTTTCCTTAATACAATGTTTTGCTTCAGGATTTTTTATAATAAAGGTTTCCCTTAGATCGCCACAATTTAGAGGATTTAATAAATTTTATTAACCTTGTGGCTTTTGGATTATTCCTCCTTTTTTATAAATTTGCTAGTTATCCTTAATAATTCCTTTAAATTACTATTGATGTTTATACTAAATTGTCATCGATACTTTTAAAGTTATAATTTTTTTTTACTATCTTTTTATTATTTTTTATTTATTTAAAGTAATATTTAAAATTTGTAATAAATAATAATAATAATAATTCACATTTTTACCCCCTAGCGATTGTAGTTTAATGGTAAAACAGGGCTCCGCAAGACATCAAGTATCAGTTCAAATCTGATTGATCGCAATATGATAATAAAAACAAGCTTAACAATTATAGTGGCTATAGCCCTTTTCTTCATTACTATTCACATCTTATCGAATTCTAACAATCGGAAAGTAATTATAACATTTTATTTATCAATCTCGGTATAAGATCATGAGGCTTATATATATATTTTAGTCAATTGGATCAGAGATTGGTTGATTTTTCGGTGATATTACAAATTATATTACTAATAAGTAACATAATAATAGCAATTCCATTGTTAGTAGTTAAAACAGCTACGTATTCGTTCACGAAAAACATCGCTTTAAAGTATACTGAGCGCTAATCAGAATACCTGTAAAAATCTTAGAATACTTACCCTGAGTAATAACACAGTTTTTAAAAAAAATATCTCGCCCATCACTTTCAAGCTACGAACACTGGGCTTTCACTCCACAAATCAATTTGATTACCTGGAAATTCAATACCTCCCAAACGAAACGATATAGAATTTATTTTTTAAATAACTATGACGTTAAAGGTAAAGAATTTTTTATAACTCTTTGAAATCGTTACAAGATGTTCCAGAATTTACAGGAATGGATAAGAAAATAATGTACGTATCTCTCTACACACGAGGAAGTTGAGCACGATTCTTTTTACATAAATATTGCTCTTACAAAGGAATCAACTCTTGGTGATTATCTTAATAAAATTGGTAATAAGTAAGCATTTTTCTGAAAAGAAGCTTACAGACAAACACAGTATAGAAATATCTATGTTTTGTCGGCGAACCTAAGAAACCAATACCAGAAGAAACAATTTTAATTAGATCTAATCCTACAGATTGAGAACACGAGGCTTTCACACCTCTGCGATAATAGTGCTAGCTATATTAAACCAATTAAAACATAAAAAAACCTAAACCTTTAAAAACAATTACTGCCATGGATGTTGAAACATGATTAAAACGGCGATCAAAAACCGGTAGCATTAACTTTTCATATTCACGAATGGTAAATTAAAAAACGTGTTTTCTTTAATTAAACCCAATTTATTAATTATTGACCTGATAAAGCTGTTAAGAATCTGTGGATTGATTTTTACAATAAAATTAATAAACTTTATTTAGGCGATATAACATATTTGTTCACAATTTAGGGGGTTTTGATGGGTTTTACATATTACCATCACTGTTAAAACATCCATTAGCTGATAGAATAAAATATCTTCACTTATAGATATAATCATAATTTATTACTATTAGCACAACATATTTTGGCGATAAATGGGATTTAAAAGACTCTTACCGATTATTTCCCCTATCATTGAATGAATTAACTAAGACTTTTGGTAATTCGGAATTAAAATTAAGTAAATATAATGAAGCTTTTAATAATATATCAATGTTTAAGAATAGCAATCTACTAAGAGAATTTATTAGATACAAAACAAGATGGTAAATCACTGCTAAACGCTATGTTAAATATACAAAAAACTTATTCGGAACTTTATACTACAGATATTTGTACGGTGTTAAGTACATCCACTTTATCTTTAGAATTTTTAGAAGAAATTTTTAAAACTCAACATTCCATTTTAACCAAAACTTTAGATAAGATCATCCGATTATCATATTTCGGAGGACGACGTGACTATTATAAAAATATGGTGAAAATCTGTATTATTATGATGTAAACTCGTTATACCCAACAGCTATTTTAAAGCCAATGCCAAAGAGTTTTTGGTACAAGAGATGCTACAGAATTAAATTTAAATGATTTGTTTGGGTTTATTGAAGCTATTATAACCTGTCCTAAAATATAACACCCTATTTTACCTTATAAGAAAGATGGTTTCACAATATTTCCTACTGGAAATTGAACTGGAACATACTTTTCTGAAGAGTTAAAATTAGCTGTGGAATATGGCTATCAAGTTGAAATGATTAAAGTTCACGACTTTAGTAAAGAATATTTATTTACATTATATTAACCATTTTTATGAAGTTAAGAAAACAGCCACAGGACCTTTAAGATTAATTTCTAAGTTACATTTAAATACTTTATAGGAATCTTTGGCCGGAACAAGACTTGTTACAAACAATAAACATCCACCCCGAAGAAGAAATGGATTACTTAGCTAGATATCCTTGGATGCTATTATAAATATCGATGATGATAACAGTGTAATTTTAATAAATAAATTGATTATGATATCGTTACACTTAAAACAAGATTCATTAGATTTAGACTACAATTTTAGTAAAGTTAAGTCTAATGTCGCGATAGCTTCAGCTGTAACTTATTATGCACGAATGATTATGATGCAATATAAAAATTTAAATGACCTTGATTTGTTTTACACTGATACAGATTCAATATTTACAAATAAACCTTTACCACACAACTTTATTGGAGAGAGTTAGGTTTAATGACAGATGAGTTGAAAGGTGGCTACATTAAAAGGCTTATTTCTTCGTTATAAAAAAATATGCTTATATTGACAATAATGACTTCATTCATTCTGTCTTTTCAGGGGTGCCAAGAGATATTTTAACTTGAAATCAAATTGAGGAAATATCTAAAGGTCATACTATAAAAGTGGAAACACCAATAAATTTTATAAAGATTTTAACAAGCTACTTATTAAAACTAAAAAAATTATGTTATCTATCAATCAAGAAAGTGATAAAACTTTAATTAATAATAATTACCAACACCCTAGAATATTTAAAGGATTGTTACCTAAAATTAGCTTATACCAACAGGATGTATATTATATAAATAATATAATAATATTTACAACAAATTTAAATAAACGTTATATTGAAATCGAACCTTGTAGAAAGTGTTTCTACAATTAACTCAGTTAACCTAATTGAGCAAGTATTCTTTATTATTCAATAATAACAATGGAATTTAAGCTATTTTCCATTTAAATGTTTAATCATTCATTCTAAAGTAGGAAGCGGTGTATTTGTCAGATATTATAAATAATTTATATTGTAAATTATAATATTAAATAAATAATATAATCTTATATCCTATTTACATTTTGTTCTTATTTATATTCCTTAATCGCAACTATTTTTATATTAGAGGGGAAAAAATAAACCTTAATATATTTAAACTAGTTTTAAATAAGTGAATATTAAGGGTTGTACCCAAAGTTACAAGTCCTCTTTGTAGAGAAGTAAAATAAATTAGAATATTTATTATATGTAATATAAATAACATTATATTATAATAAATAATTAAAAAATATTGTATTAATAATTTTTAATGTGTGTACTAGATTTTCGAGCTATAAGATAGGTGCTACCATAGCTAATAAAAAACAATACTACATATTATTAATCATATAGCTCCATAAGTATATAGTCCTTGTCCAATAGCTTGTATTTGAGTAAAATTATTAAAAGTAGAATCCGCTATATTAGGTATAATAGTAATATTTACATTTAATAAATTTGAAATATCAGAATTTAAAATAGTAGTATTTATATTAGTTAAAAATTCTAATAATGCAAATATACCTGAACATTATTAAAGGTAATGGCATTATAGTAAATAATTCATATAAAATAAAGATGCTATTGCTAAAGCAATGGTAATTTTTAGTATATTGAAACCAGTTTCTAATATTCTGTAAGTTTTATGTTAATCATCATAACCACAATAAAAATAAAAAAACTGTAATAGCTCCACTAAACAATTATATAAGAGATACCTATAAATCCTACTCCTAATAATATTAAATAACCTGCAGCATTTACAAAAACAGATATTAAAAAAATAACTGCTATAACTGGATTTTTAGAAGTAATAACTAATAAACTAGATAGAAGAGTAGTAAACGCTAATATATCAATAAAAAATGTTTCATAATAAAAATAAAAATATATATATATATATTATAATTAGCCTACTTATTTAGAATAAGTTTCGATCTTTAAATTTATTTGTTTAAAGAATTTAAATTTTTATAGCCTTAGCTAAATAAATAAATACTAAATTATTTATTTTTATAAATTTTAAAGTTTTAGAACGAATTAAGGGCGGAAGACAATAAAAAACATACATATAAGATAAGCAGCATATTTTTTAAAGTAGGTTTAACCTAGAAAATATTATTTCTTTTGCCTGGAAGCATTATAATTTAAATTCCAAAGGGAAGAATATAAATTTTATGAAATGAATTAAATTAAAAATTAATAATAATTATATTAATTAAGACTCTAAAATTAACTAAAGAGTGTCGCTTTATCTTAAATTTATAAAAAAGAATTAAGCGAAGAACCGAAGGAAAGACTTATGATAGTCAATTGTAAAATTATAAATTTTTATATAAACTACTTATTAAGCCAGCTGCTTTTGTATACAGCTGCTTATTTTATACCATAATTTAAAAATTTTATACCCTTTTTATATTTTGAATAATTAATTATCTTCTTTTAAATTCATATAAATTATATAGCGTATTATTTTAAATAATACTTATAATTTTATCTTTTTTTTTTCATTGATAGTGTGAGCTATTTAAACCCCCCCCCCCTTTGTAGCTCAAATTCTGGCTGGGTTGTAGTTTCGTTTATAAATTCGTTCTACGTTAGACACTGTCCTAAAATAACATATCATTAACTAATGTTTAATTTTATACAAGTTCGACAATGTCGAGCAAAACTAAAGGTTCCTCTGTACCGAAACACTAATGGTTCATTTTAACGATGGACTGAAAAAATTAGACTTAAACAGAAACACACCTTACGAAAACAGATTTTGATTAGTCTGATTTTTTAAGAATACAATATATTATTTACAAGCTTGTTGGCAGGATTTTTGATTAGTATTTTCTAATTATCCAAAATAAAACCAACACTTTTATTTTTAAAAATTATCTTTTATCCCATCATATTTATTTACAAGTTCTGGTATCTAAAATGGTTAAAATTTATTTTGCAGGTGTTTATTTTTAAGATTAACACCTTTAAACATAGATTGAAAGAATCTGAATTTATTTCAATATGCAATTTATTGACGACTTTCCACATTTATCATATTATAGTGCCAAGTTAAAGAAATATTAAGTGTATTACCCGAGCGAAATGAACCAGAAAGAATTAAGGCTCCGAAAGAAAAATCTGTTCCAGCTCCTAAACAAAATCCTGACGACTCATTTATTTATAACCGAGATTATTGGGATCTAAAACAGTGATTCAACCTGATCAAGATACTCCCTTCTACAAAAACCCAAATTTGATATTCCAGTAATAATTGTTGTTATCGGGGTGTTACTCTTTACTTCTATTCAACTGAAGCTACTATCTTTTAATCACTTCCGGTGTTATGGAAAATATGTAGATTTTATGGATTGAATTAGAGGAAGAACTCCTCCTCAACTACCAAAACCCTAAACCACCTTTAGGTTTTGATTTAGGTTCAGATACTGATAGTTATATTCCATTAACAGATGGTAGCACAATTACTTTGAAGGTATAGCTCCTAATCAACTACATGGAACATCAACTCCAGCTGGAACTACCACACCTACAGGATGGAAAACACCTCCCTCATTATAAGACGAATTTAAACGATATTGAGATAGTCCAGATAGTGATACAGATTCAACATCAACAATTACAGGATCACCTAGTCCCACTACCATCATCCTCACAGCATCAACAAGCAAATTTACTGACAGTTTAAAATCTTTATAAAGTGATATCTCTAGTCGATCATGAGCTAACACTGATGGAATTTAACAAGAGAATTACTAAAGAATAAACATTCTACCCACAGAAAAACTAGCTGATGTAGATCTTGAAGTAGTATCAACTACCGAATCTGGAAATGGATTATATACTCCTAAAATAATTTAGCTCTCTTCACGGGTTTGGTATTCCAAAAACTAGAACTAAAGGTAAAATAAATCTTCGAGATGATGTTTGAGATTTGTATGACAGTGAAACAGATTAATTTATTTGGGGAGATTAAAAATAAAAATTAGATAGAACAAACATATAAATAAAAAATTATTTTAAAAATTAAAATTAACAAAATTATTGCTAATTAAACTTTATAAATAAGATTGAAATTTCTGTCTTATTTCTAAAAAGTTAGCAGTTTAGGATACTTATTTTTAAAGAAAATCTATCTATAAGATATTCGCAAAAAGAGAAGAGATTATACTAATTATACATGAAAAAATAACACTATCTAGTAATAATAAACTAAAAAAAATATTTTTAATTAACTAAATTCTAATAGTATTTCGTCTTCCAACGGTGATCGTATTCAAGTACTAGAGTCACTATTATTTTGATCTTTATAATTTTCTGCTGTAATTTCTGTGGATTCTAAGCTAATGATTCTATTTTTAATTTAGAATTATTTATGTCAGTATGTATTTTTTTAAACTGATTAGTGATAAATTTTGACTCTGAGAATAATTCTTTGTGTTTAGAAAGGTTAGAATTTGATTCCAATTGCTGATGTATTTCAGTTAATCGAGTTAATCATGGTTCAACTTTTTCTAAACTTGTACTCGTTTCTTTAAAAATAGTATTTAAATTTTCCACTTTAGCTAAAACATTTTTATTAATATTATTTATTGTTTCGGTTAATCTGTTATTTTAGCTTGACAAAGATATACTTCTGCCTTATATTCTGTTAGAGCTTTTTTGTAAGCTATCAGGTATACTTAATTTTATCGGTTATAATTATGCTCCACTTACTAATACTATTCCAGCTGAAACAAGAGTAAAGCTTTCTAACAATTTGTTGTTTGTAAAACCTGAGAGTTTAAAATTATATTATTGTAAATATAGGCTTATTTCTCTCATTTAATATTAAGTAAATAAAAATAATATAAATAAAAAGATAAATAAATTTTAAATACATTTAATAACTTAAATTTAAACCTAAAAAATTAAATTTTAAAATTGTGTTCATATTTTAATAACGGTATAAATATAAAGGTAGTAAGGATGTACTGTTTAAATTTAAATTAAAAAAATAAGATGTTAATTACTGGCAACTAAGTGGACATTAATACTATTAAGAATATTCTCTTAATAATTTTTTATTGTTATTACATTATCTAAGGTAATTGTAGAATCACTTTCTACAAGGTTCGATGTATTATTGTTCATTAAAGGTCAGGATACTAAAATAAGTACCCTATAAATATATCAAATAATTGTGATATTAAGGTTACTTGGAATAAATTATTACATACACCTATACCTGATCCAATTGACTGAATATATAAAGCATAAATTAATAAACTCCGGCATAAATAATATAATTAATGTTATTCTTAGAAAGAAAGAGAAATTACTATTGATTAAGGTAGGGCTATAGCCACTATAAAAATTAAAATACTTGTAAGAATCATTGCTTTAAATTATGTTTAATATTTAAATTTTAATATTAGCTTAAATTATCTCTATACTCTCTAAAAAGAAAATATTGTAAAATTAAAACTAAATATTTATATAAAATTAATAACTATTTATTTATTAAAAAAAAGATTATAAAAAAATTATCACGATTTACTATAAAAAAAAAACATTTTATTGTTTCTTTTATATTTTTATTAATTAAATTTTACACAAAACTAGTCACTAGATTGGTAATAATATACAAAAGATATCACCCCGGAGGAGAGGACAAATTTTTAAGGATAAAATAAATCTAGTTATTAGATCGTAAGAAGTAGCAAAAGAAAAATAGTACAAAAGTGATTGTAGTTCTATTCTTAAATAATACTATCTTTTTATAACCATATTTTTAGTTTTTCTGTCCAGAGAAATATAAGCAACCCTAATTATTATTTAATTAATTTGTGTGTGGCCCTAGCGGTACCAAAAAGGGGGGGTTTTATTATTATAATTTGCTTTTTGTTTGTAGTTTAACTTATTTCTACTTTTGAATTTATTTTAAATAATTTTATTTGAAAATATTATTATTTATTTATAACAATTATATTAAAATATTTAATTATTTAGATTTGTTTGTATTGAGCAGTAAAGGAATCGAACCTTTTCGGCGCTAACCAACTCTTTTACAGAGAGCCACCATTACCAATCGGATCACCTGCCCGGTATTATTTTTAAAATAATAATAAAATAAAAAAATTAATTGAAAGCACCTGGACTTGAACCAGAACTTTCTCCTTAAAAGGGAGACACTCCAACCACTCGAGTTCTGCTAACTTCTTTTAAATAATAAAAATATACACAAAAAAAAGACCTAACAAATTATATTTATTTAAGCTATTTATTACTAAATAAAATTATTGTAAAAAAATAAAATATTAGAAACAAGAAAAAAATATTTTTTATTTCTAATATACTGAGTCGACCAACTCGAACTGATATAAGCCATTACCAAAAAATGGTGTTCTTCCAAATTAAACTACAACTCATAAAAAGAATAAAATATTTACCGCTAAATTTTAATTATATAGTCAACCTTACAGTTACTTTATTATTATAAATTTAAAATAAATGAGAAAAAATAATAACTATTTAAATATGTCAATAATTAAGCCTCTGCTTATTTTTAGTTATTTATAAAAAAAAAACTATAATTACACTTTTTTTTTTTTTTTGCCGAAAAATGGACTTGAACCAATAGCTAAATCTTACAAGGAAGTCGTTTTAACCAATTAAACTATTTCGGCTATAGATTTTTTTTTTAAATAAAGCAGTTTTAAGGAATTAGATTTAAATTTGTGTCCCTACATAATTAATTATTTGTTTTTCATTAGTAGTAAGGAACATATTTGTTAAGGTTGGCTTATACTAATTCAGAGTAAGTAAAAGGTTTTATTATGCCCCGAGAGAGAATTGAACTCACATCTCAATGTCTTCAAGATTGCGCTTTGACCACTAAGCTACCGAGGCTATTTATTATTTTAATTATTTGTATCCTACCTACCCTTCTTCCAGATTTTTAGTTTTATTTATAAGAACAAATTTTCTACTTTAGGAAGATATATAAAATATGTTTTAAATCTTTTTATTTTGGAAAAGATAGACTCGAACTATCATTATTATATTGCAAATATAACCGATTAACCAATTATCAGATTCCCCCTTATATATAATTTTTTATTTTAAATAATTATTTAATCTCTTTATATTTATAAATTTTATTTAAAAATTGCAAGATCTGCAATTAGATAATAAAAATAGAATTATTTTAAATAGAAACAATTAAAAAGCAGAATATTATAAATAAATTAATAATAGAACATTTGTAGAGTTACCATTACTTAAATATTTTTAGTAATAAGATGTTACTTTTTGTTAAATCTATATCTATTAAGAGAACTCAATAATTTAATAAATAAGTAGTATAAAGTCTATAAATTTATACTGTATTAAAAAATAATATAGGTCGATTACACTTAAAAATAAAATAGGGAAAATATTATATAATTTATTTATTTATTTTTTTAATTATTTTGTATGTTAATTAGATGAACTTATATTAATAGCTCCAGATCCAATTTCTAGAATAAATCCTATAGTTAGAATAAGAAAGAAAATTAAAGCACTGAGAAACCAAAAGTAGAAACGTGAAATAAAGAAACAGCTATAGGGAATAAAAGTAGAATTTCAAGATCGAAAATTAAAAATAACATAGCTACTAATAAAAAATTATTTGAAAATTAGATCTTGTTTGTCCAAAATAGCTGTAAAACCACATTCATAAGCAGAAACTTTAGATTCATCTGGTCTATGTACAGCTAATAAAACATTTAATAATAATAAAACAAAGCTAAAACAGGTACTATAATAAATAACATTATTAAATTATTCATATTAAAAATTAAAAATTATTAAAGATAAGATAGTAATGTTGTACTGTTTAAAATAATATAAGGTTTAGAATAAAATAATATAGAGATAGTTAAAGTTGATATTAAAAAACTATGGTAATATTATTATATTAATTCTTCATTTTCTGTTATTCCATCTAGGGACACAGTGTTAGTATTTTGTAAAGTTAATTTGTTATCTTGTGATGTAGAATCAGAAGTATTTAAAACTTTAATAATATTTAAATAGAATGAAGCACTTATAACACTTACTATAATTGCTACAATACTTATAAATAATAACCACTTTGAAGAGCAGAATATAATACAATTGTTTTGAAAAAAAACCAATTAAAGGTGGTACACCAGCCATAGAAAATAAACAAATAGTTAAACTTATACTTAATAAAGGATTAAATAAAATTGACCTTTTAATTCAGTTATATAATTTATATCATTTTCAGAACCTTAGCTTGTTCTATTTTAAAATTTTCATCTTTTTTAAATGATTTATGTATAATTAAACCTAAGGCTATTATAATTAAAAAAGTATTTAAATTTGTTATTGAATATTGTATTATATAAAATAAAAAGATTCTACAGATTGTTCTGTATTTATAGCTAATGCATAAAATAATCCAATATGAGATATGGTACTATATGCTAATAATCTTTTTTTTTTGATTGTGCTAATCCTACTATTGTTCCAATTATTAAAGATAATAAAGAACTTATAATAATAAATTTTTTAATAAAGATATTACATTTTCTTTATTTTCTGTTAACAGAGTTACTGTTTCCCAATTATTACTATTTAAGGTAAAAATATTTTCTATTAAACCTATTTCTGTTTGTATTTCTAATAATAATATTAGTATTGATATTTTTGGCATTATTGTTAATCATATTGTTACTATACTGGGACTATCGGAATAAACATCAGGGGCTCAATTATGTAATGGTGCGGCTGATATTTTAAATAAAAATCCTATAAATATTATTATTAAACCTAAAGTTAAACCTTGTAATATGGTATTATTATCAGATACTGAAACTAACTTAGATAGATTCAAAATTTGTTAAACCTGTAAAGGTATAGATTATCTCCGGTCCTAATAAGATTAAACAAGATGAAAATCCTCCTAATAAAAATATTTTAACCAGCTGATATCGCTGTTTCAGATTTCTATATAAGAGATAAAATATATACTCCAAAAGATTGTAATTCTATACTTAAATATAAGAGATTAAATCTGAGGAAGATTAAGATACTTGCACCTAAAGTGACATTAATACTATTAAAGAATATTCTCTAGGATAATTGTTTATTGTTATTACATTATCTAAGGTAATTGTAGAATCACTTTCTACAAGTTCGTGTATTATTGTTCATTAAAGGTCAAGATACTAAAATAGTGAACCTATTAACACTATAAATATATCAATAATTGTGATATTAAGGTTACTTGGAATAAACCATTATATAACCTATACCTGATCCAATGTGACTGAATATATAAAGCATTAAACGATAATGCTCCGGCATAAATAAATATAATTGAACTTATTCTTATATATAATAAAGATGAGATATTACTATTGATTGAGGGTAGGGCTATAGCCACTATAAGAATTAAATACTTTAAGAATCATTGCTTAAAATTTTGTTAAACAAACTTTATATGCAAATAGGGATAAATTTAACAATAAAATATTAAAAAGTTAATATAATATACTGAAATTTATTTGGACTAAAAAAACTGTAGCTATAATAATAAATTTTAAAAAAAGAGTAAATCGTGATAATTTGTGTCTATTTTAATAATTTTGCTAAAAAGGGATATTTGTCCTCTATTTTATATTTGTTTAAAAGATAATCACCATATAATAAAATATTATTGTAGTTAATGCGGATAAACCACTATAACTTAAAAATAATAAGGATACAGATAATTGACCTATTACATCTAATTTTTCAAAGTCAAAAAGGTATATTGAAAATTGTACTCTTTTGTATGTTAAATATTTTTGTAAAGGTTCTAACATATTTATAGTACCATTAAATAATTTGGTATTTTATTTTTAATATCTTCTCAAAAGAGAAATATTCGTGTATACATATCAAATAATTGTGATATTAAGGTTATTTGGAATAACCCTTATATACACCTATACCTAATCCAATTGACTGAATATATAAAGCATAAATTAATATTGCTCCGGCATAAATAAACATAATTAAAGTTATTCTTAGAAAATGATAAATTACTATTGATTGAGAGAAGGGCTATAGCCACTATAAGAATTAAAATACTTGTAAGAATCATTGCTTTAAATTTTGTTGTTACTTTTATTACAGTTATTTTTAATTATTAATATAAAATTAAATTTATTAAAAAAACGGTAACTTAAAATTACAAATCCTCTATTTTTAATATTATTAGAATACAAGGTAAAATAAAATTAACTAACACAAGGTATTCGTAGTTAACAACAACATATTATTTTATATAAAATAAATGGTAGTGTAAATATCAGGGGAAATGAGTAAATAAGATAAATTAGTCGCCTTTCCTACAGGATCGGTACATAATTAAAATTAATTGATTAGATTATAACCAAAATAAATTATTACTAATATTAAAATAAATAACACGAATAAGTGTTTATAAAGATTTGCAGCTTAACTTCTGTTAGACATTTGTCTTAAACTAGAATTAACTTCTGTTTGTAATTGTAAAAATTTTTGCTAAATAGTCATATAAGGTAGTAAATTCTCTTTAAAGATAGATACTAACAATAATTTATAATAAAGATAGCTACTGTAATAATAGATATCTCTAGTCTTAATTTCGCCTAGTTAAAAAGCAACATAATATTTAAAATTTAATAACTATTAAACTAGCGCAATTATGTATTTTTTTTTAATCATTTATTTTTTTAATATAATTAATTTAACTATATATTTTTATTAGTTATTACTTACTTTTTTAAAACTAAAGTATTCAAAGAATAACAGAGATTTTAATAATGGAAAAACTCTAACTAAAGAATTTTTTGTCTTAACCCTAAGTTGAGGGTGCTAACGCAGTAGCGGGATATTTTAATTAAATAAATTTATTTTTTGTTTCTTCATT
>SAXG01000017.1:600000-889316 GCA_012932865.1 Amylostereum areolatum | reverse complement strand
GCTCATGGGCCAAATTACACCCCCCACCAGACCTCATTGATGATGAAGAAGAATACGATGTTGAAGATATTGTCGACTCCAAGCCAACTCGTAACAAGAAAGGTATTCAGTACCTCGTCAAGTGGGCCGGCTATCCCAACTCCGAAAACACCTGGCTCCCACGTTCGTCGCTCTCAAAGGTTACCGACATGATTGACACCTTCCACAAGCGCCATCCAAATGCGCCCCCGCCCTGTGCGTTCCCTCGGCATCTCCTTTGACGATTCTCTCGCATACACCCTTGCAGATGACATCGCGCTCCAGGCGAAGCGCGTCTTAAAGGGGGGGTAATGTCACGGATCGCTCCATTTCTCTCTTTATTTGCAGACCTTGTACACGCGACGCGTCATGGCACATGACCTTCCTTCGCATCACATGCTCCAACGACGTCATTGCCCAGACTTCCGAACGGGGTTCCGCATTCTTATCTATGACATCACTGCTCCGGACTTCCGTCCTCCGCCCCATGACTCCGTTCTTATTGTTCCCCCCGCTCGCACCACTATTGCATCGCATCGCATCATCGTTCCCACTTGTATATAAAGACAGTATCCCTTTTCCCTTTTCCTTAGACTGTCCATCTTGTCATACGGTACTGTAGCTTGCACTGCACTACCCTAGACCCACACTCTCGAATCCATTTGTTTCCTTCGCTCCTCCCATCGTCGCGACTTAGGCGGTTCCTTCGGTCTCATAAACTGCGTTTCTGACAGGAGGTACTTCACCCAGTCATCCTGCTGATAGTTGCAGAATGCCCAAAGGTACTGCTCGAACTCTTGGTTTGCCCGTTCGCTTTCACCATCCGTTTGAGGGTGGTACGCTGTGCTCATCAAGCCTTGATTCCAGTTTGGCGCAAGTCTCCTGCATAACCTTGCTTGCATACTGTGGGCCGCGGTCGGAGATCATCTGTTTCCACAGCCCGTAGTGTCACCACACGCGGTCCAGCAAGATGTCGACGGTGCCATTGCTGTCATTTTTTTGGTGCACGGTGCAATGCAGATGGCCTTGGAGAGGCGGTCTACAATCATGCAGATAGCATTGTATCCATCCGAGGGAGGCAGATCAGTGACAAAGTCGGTTGTGATCACCTCGAATGGGCGTTCTGGGACGGCGTTAGGGATCATGTCGACATGGGGGTGCTGGGGACGGTTCTTGGTCGCTTGGCAAACAGCGCATCCTTCAACATAGTCGCGTACAAAGACCGACATCCCTGGCCACCAGTATTCTCGGCTGAGGAGTTTACGTCTTGTGGCGACCTGGATGTCCTGCCATTGGTGAGTCGTGGAATGACTTGACAATGTCACGACATAGCTCGATGTCTGCAGGTACATAGACCTTCCCTCTGAACAGAATCATCCCGTCTTCCAGGTTCCATTCTTGAAGGTCCTTAACAAGTGATCGTGGCCCGTTGCGAAGGATAGCGTCCATGGCTTGTACAACTTCAGCGTCTTTGGTGCGCGCATCTCGGATGCGTCGGCGTAGGTCAGCGTCGCCTATGGTGGTTACAGTGCGCGACCGAGTAGCGCGGATACGGAAGTACTTGGGATCTAGGAGGACATTTCCTTGTTGTCGTTCTCGACCCCCTCTTTAAGGTCAGGGCGTCTGGACAATGGATCTGGTCGATGGTGAAGGCCCGGCTTGTGCGTTAGTGTGAAATCGAAGCGCGTGAGGAATAACGCCCAGCGGGCCTGCCGACGACTCAGCTTTTGTGCTTCCTTGAAGTACTCCAGGTTCTTGTGGTCTGTCCAAATCTCGACTGGATGAGTTGCGCCTTCCAGATAGTGCCGCCAAGCTTCAAGTGCCCGAATAATTGCCAGCAGTTCCTTGTCGTAGATGTCGTAGTTGCATTCCGGCTCAGTAAGCGACTTGGACAGGTAGGCAACAGGATGGAGGTGACCATCTTGGCCGTGTTGCGAGATGCCTCCAGTTGCGAAGTCTGAGGCATTGACTTCTACCAAGTACGGTTTTGACGGGTCAGGGAGAATCAGGACAGGGGATGAGGTGCACAGCTTTGAGGGCAGCGAAGGCGCCTTGACACTCTGCAGTCCAGTTCCATGGATGGTCCTTTTTGGTCAGTTCAAACAGGGGGCGTGCAACCTTGGAGAAGTCCTTGATGAAGCACGGTAGAAGTTTCCAAACCCGAGGAATGACTGGACATCCTTGATGTTACGAGGGGTGGGCCACTCCGTAATGCCTGCTACCTTGACAGGGTCCATAGCAATCTGGTCGTGCGAGATAATCAAGCCGAGGTACTCGACAGAATCCTGTTCAAGACACATTTCTCTGGCTTGAGGAAGAGGTCATTGTCCTTCAGGCGTTGCAGCACCTGCGTCATCAGTTCACGGTGTTCTTCGAGTGTCTCTGTGAAGACAAGGATGTCGTCCATGTAAATGACGACCTTGCCACCGTCGATGAGATCCTTGAAAATTCATTCATCATTGCCTGGAATGTTGCAGGAGAATTCATAAGGCCAAAGAACATCACCAGAGGTTCGTACAGCCTGTGGTTCGTTTTGAAAGCGGCCTTCCACTTGTCTCCTTCCTTGATACGGACGTTGTTGTATCCCTAGCGGACGTCCATCTTGGAGAAGACCTTGGCACCTTGAGTTTGTCGACAAGCTCGGAGATGAGTGGGAGCGGGTATTCGTTCTTGACAGTGCCTTTATTCAACGCTCGATAGTCCTGTACAGGACGACTTCCCATCCTTTTTCTTGACAAAGAAGAAGGGACTCGCCATGGATGATTTCGACGGGCGAATGTACCCCTTCTTGACGTGTTCATCGAGGAAGCTGTCCAGCTCTTGCTGCTTGGATGGGGTCAAAGGATACACCTTGCAAGCCTTTGGTTGGAAGTCTGGTTTCAGGTCAATAGCATGGTCCCAGGGACGTCGCTCAGGTAGACGTTCAGACGTAGCTTTGTCGAACACCGACTTGAACGAGCGATATTGCTCAGGGACCATATCTTCAAATGTTTTCGTCTTGACATCAGCCGCCTGTTCCGCAAGCTGTTGCGCCTTGGTGAAGGTGGCACGTATGGAGGTCGTTGGACTGTTCTTCTCGTGCTAGTTGTTCAAGGGTGACTTCCTTTACGACTCCCGCAGCACGTAGGCCGTCTTGGGTCCATGAAGCCAGGACAACGTCCGACTGCTCGTCGTCATCTTCTGTGAACCACTTTGCGCCTGAAGGTGTACGGCGGGGAGAACGAACACGAGCATGCTGTACACGGCGGGCAGGGATCACGTACTTCGTGTTGCTTGGGTGGTTGGTCACCGTGTGGACACGAGGTTCTTCACTTCAACCTCGTCAGCTTCAACGACATGGATGGTGGTTGTGGCCCAGACCGATGTTCAGGTTTGATGCGAAGCTTCTTGACCGGAGGTTTGTGTAGGACGCAAGTGGGTGGGCAGCGTGTCATGTCGACTTCTTCTCCATCCCAGTTGATTTCTGGGTTATGCTCCTTCAACCAGTCAGTTCCTAGGATCATGTCGTGATCACCGATGTCCGTGACAAAGAATTCGGCTGTTTCTTCATGATACATTCTGTGGATTGCGCGTAGATGTGAACACGCTGGGTAGTCGAATGACGTACCCATCCCATTATGTTCTCCGTCCCATCTACATTGCGGACAGGGAACGGGCGGTCGAGGGTATCTAACGAGAGCCCTTTCTTCTCTGCAAATCTTCGGTTAATTATAATGCCTTCAGCGCCGCTATCCAGCAGCGCTTCAGCGTCGATTTTTCTTCCAGTGACTCGTCCAATCAGTTTGACATCCAGCATATTGAGGGCGTGTGCCTATTCTTCGTGACCGTTGACAATTTCAAGCAGGTTGGAAGGACACGCTCACTGGATTGCATGGATGATAGTACAGAGAAACGATTTGACGATGCCATAGAAAAACCTTTGCCACCCACAGACGACGCGACTGGGGGGCGCTCTAAAAATCCAAACCGCCAGCGAGATCCTTCAACATGCGCGGCCTCCTCACGCTCCTCCTTGCCCAACTTCTTCATCTTGTTGATCAGGACCGACATCTCCTTGACTGGATCCGCATTTGAGGTTGTTGCCGCTTGAGGGGACGAGGGAGCATGCGCGGAGGGTACTCCTGAGTTTGAGTCAGTTTCCAACGCTCCTACACGTCTTCCACTGCTCGAGTCCTTGTTCGGGCAGTCACGCAGCATGTGACCTGGTTGGCACAGAGGAAACAACCACCTTCCTTGCGCAGGCGCTCGCGCTCAGCATCAGTGAGACGTCCTGGACGCCCTCCTTGGGTGCTGACTGCTCCAACGCGCGGTCCACTGCTGGTGGAGGATGAGGGTCGTGCGCTAGTGGTCGATGACGAGGTCTTCTGCTTCCGGTCTGCAGGCGATGCGAGCCGGCGGTTGCGGAGAAAGGCTTCATTGAGCGCACATGCACGAACCTTCCAGTCGTCAAGAGTGGTAGGGAGCGGCCAAGTCCTCTCGCATTCCTTGCAAGGCCACTGTTCAATCCTTCTTTGAAGAAGTAGAGAACGGACTGCCTTGGAATCCTGAGCGTGGGAGGAGGGACTCGAATTCGGTGATGTACTGCTGCACGCACGGGGCGGTCGCCCTGCCTGAGGTCTGCAAGGGCATTCTGAGAGGTGATGGTCTCATCAAACTGCTTGAAGTCCTTGTCGAACTGGGCGAGGACCTCCTTGAGGGTGAGCCACTTCGCACGAGTGGTCGTACCCGCTGGCTTGTTATCCTCGGCATCGAGGATCTCCTCCTGGCAGCTCTGCCCATACGCCGGCGACTGAGCCTTCCATCAGGAAAGCATCAGCTGTATCTGGTCATCGTCGCTTGCGTACTTCTTGCTATTTGCCCTAAGGAACATGCGGACGGCATTTTTGAAGCAACGCGACTCTTTGCGACGCCGGTGAATGGCTTAGGCTTAACGCCTATCTCGCCGGTGGAGGGGGTGGGGGTGGTCGAGGCTGGTTGAGACATGTGGTTGCAGGCGGTTGAAATGGGGGAAGAGGGTTAACAGGAGTGCAGGGGACTGATGGGGACTTTGAACGGCTGGAGAGCCTGGGGTAGAGGGGGGTAGGGGAACTGCGAGTGCGTTGCGGAGGGATGCAACACGTTCGTTGTGTGCAAGAGTGATCCTGTAGAATGCTTCTGCAGCGACCTCGAGTTCTTCGTCTAAGAGGAATGGTTTTTCACCTGTGGCCCAGGTCCAACGATCAACGTCTGTGTCGTAGAAGCTGGGATACCACTCTACGACTGCGCGTCCGTTCTTCTTGTAGGCGTACCACTTCTTTGTACGCTCGTCGAATCTGATACCAAGGGGAACAGACCAAGGCTGGTCTCGTCGCGGTGGAGGTGGAGGGGAGCCTTCTTCTTGAGGAGCAGTGGCGACTTCTTCTCGTTTGGGGGTCTGGGGGTTATAGATACGGTCGTGCTCCTGCGCCGCAACATTGATATCAGTCTGTTTGACGTAAGGGAAACCTTCCTCGTCGTTGAAGTACCACTGGGCAGTGACTCCGTTGTGTGTCCAATGTACGGTTTCGTCCACCGAGGGTGAGGTAGTACTCGCCTGGGTTAGCTCCACGAGTGAAGCCGAGAGGGAAGTCTGGAGTGGTGGCACGGGGGAGGATTCGGAAGCTATGGTGGTGTCTAGAAAAAGTCCGCCGCGATGGGGCGACGGCCTAGAGGCGAGCGGTGAGGTAGGAGGCCTTGAGAGCCTGGCGGATCTTGTGCTGATGACGACGCTGTTGCAGCTCCTTGCGCTGGTGATTGTTCGACGAAGAGGTGGTGGCGGAGTAGATTCGGGCGTAGGGAGGGCAAAGCTATAGATGGTGGGGAAGCTTTGACGGACGAGTGATGGTGGCAGATGTGTGTGGAACAGGTGTGCCAGGTGGGGGAATGGATGGAAAACTCGAAGCGGTTCTGATCTATATCGAAGCGCACAACAACGCGAGCGTAGAGGCAGAGGATCGTCTGCCTACCGTGACCGTGGTTCCAGCGCCACTCGTAAATGCGGCAGTTGACACTGGACTTTCCAGGTGTGCTCTTTGCAGAGGAGCTCGAGGGCGCGTAGGCGATCACAGTGACGGCGTCTTCTCGAGGCCAAGGGAAGGGAGCTTGCGGTTGGAGTTGAAGGTTTGGAGGTTGAATGCGATGAAGATCGGTTGATCAAGTGGTTCCAGGGTGGGGATTTAACGTTGTAAAGACGGCAAGGGATGTGGCGAAGTGGGTGTAGGGGAGATCGTCCTAGTGTTAGGGATCGGTCCAGCGACTGGCAGATCACCTAAGTCACCCAAAGAGAGAGAGAAAGGAGGATGGATTGGCAGGAGAGGGTCCAAGTCCAGGCGTAGGGCCGAAGCAGTACATGGGGAACAAAGAGGACGATCTAAGGAAAAGGGGCGCAGAGGAGAGCCTTATATATGTACAGGATCGATGATGTGAGAATGGTGCGAGTGGGAGAGAACAATAAGGAAAAGGAAGGGGAGGACGTGGTCCAGAGCGATGATGTCATAGATGGAAAGATAAGAGGAGTCAGGCTGACGACGTCATGTGATGGGAAATGTAATCATGTGACTGAACGCGATGCAACGAAAAGGGAAAGGATTGAGGCGATCCGTGACACCCATTGCATGGGTTCATACCGGACCTTTCGCGACTTAGGTGGTCTACAGGTTTCAATGAGAGGAGATGGAATGTTTTTCAGGGCCAAGGATGAAGGAGTTATGTGGCGGTTTGGGGTGCTGAACGGCATACGGTGCCACACATTCATAGATTCACAAGGTATAGTCTCCAATGGTATTCCCCTCACTCCTACCCTTACAATTTCTCCTCGTTACAATGCCGTTGGCAGTTTTTGATGGTGTGGGACATTGACACTAGAAATCTGGGCTTTTCATTTCTCAATTGACGTCTTTCTACACCTATATCTTCCTTGGAAGTTTACAAAACTCTTTGATATACTTCAATCACTCTTCACATCTACGTCTTATCAAAATTTTTGGTCCACATTCTATCTATTGTTCATGTCCATAGTGCTACTTTCTGAGAGCAACTGCCCCAATACCCTCTCTCCACAGACGATAAATCCTCATCCATATGATCCTCACCACCTTCTCGCCGTGTAGCTATATTTCTCCCCGCTACCTTGACCCTCTTGAATGCACTATCCTTCCCATAACCAACTCTGTGCTTGATTGCAATAGGAGGTGCAACCGCTGTCAACTCCATAAGTCGTACTTTCCTGAGATGCTGCTTGTATTCCTGCAAGGTGTTAACAACGTTCTAAGAGTCATAACCTACAGAACTGACCTGTTGAAGGTAGGTATCCAGAATAGCTATAGCACGTAGCTTGGTCGCCATATGAAACATGCCTTTACATCTCCAGAGAGGCACCAAAGTGAATGAGACTTGAAGTTCAATGATTTGGCCAATACGAAAGAGAGCTGAATCTTCAGCTACAAAGCCGTCCTCTCTATTGAATATGATCAGAGACATCACAAGAGATCAATAATAGAGGATAGGGCATACGAAGTAGGATCACAACGGAAATATTGCACCCTGTTGTCGTCCAGATGGGTGCCAGCTGACGATAAAATGTCTGCCATGACTCCATTTGGGTCGACCTGCTGTGTGAAGGGAATAGCTGGCTGGCCTCGGACAGAACTGATCCTCGTCACATAGCGGTTAGAGAACTCCAGTGCAAAGAAGGGGCCATAATGAGATCGCGACCAATCCTCAAAGCAGCCTAGACGATACGCAGTACTGAGCTGGTCGTGAATGAGCATCTGCCCCTCTACCGCCTTGTCAAAGCTAGGTGTGCCTAAGCCGACAATAGATATGCTCTGTTTGGCCCAGGCAGGCTTTGGCATAAGTCTGGATAACTGTCAGTCATCGGGGTTTTACCTAAACAGAATGTAACTCACTGAGACTTATGAGTGATAGGAGGGAGATCAAGGGCAGCAACCAAGCCATGAACAACATATACACCTTCCTCCAAGCCGCCTTCACTTCGAGTATGGGCTGATGCAGCACCGTCGACATCCTTTTGCACCACAATACCGCCACATGTCGATAGGTCAAGCTGCATGGTATATGTTAGGTATATAAAGCTATCATGTGAAATGGGCTATGAATGCACGGTCGGAAGCATACTAAGCAGAGTTGAAGGCTCACGCTCATCTATATACTGAGACGTGAGGTTATGCAAGCGCTCCACTAGGATAGATCTTGTCAAAAGAGGTCAAACAATATTCACTTAACATACGCACCATACTGCTCTTTGGAGAAGAATTCAATGATAGAGTCCATTACTGGCGAGATAGAGATAGAGGAGGTGAGAAAGGGAGTCTGGAGAAAAAGGGGATAAGACAGGAAAGTGAGGAGACCCCATCGATCCTAAAGATAAAGTATGAAGACCAACTCTTCCTCCATCGACCAAGTCCATGTCCAAGCGAGGGCCTAGAATTGCCTTGTTGACATAGTTTTATTTCAGGTGTAATTGTCTCCTGCTTCTATTGTCATGTCTAGCCGATGTCCTTCGTAAGGAGTAGTTTGAGGAGATTCGAGAACCACTCAGCAGATAAATGTTGCCTTTTCCTGCATTCCAAGCATGAGATGCTATTGTCTGGTAACTGGATTGAGATGAGTAAATAGCCTAGTTTGGCTGGAGCAGTACACTAGATTACAGCAGCAGTTGTGAAGTTTGGAAAGTCGATCATCTTAACATCTAGATATGTGCCTTCTCATAGTTGAAGGGTCCAGTCCGCTTAAATAGTCTAGCCTGGTTCCACTGTCTCTGTGTTGACAGGGGCTTCGGCTTCTTTGCACATCCATCTACTACCCTCCAATGACTTGAGGTTATTCACGAATCTCCTTAGCGAGGCCAGAATATGGGCTCGTTGGGGCTGCGATGACATCGCAACAGAGAAGGCCAAGACTTGGTATAGGTGGGCTGAATGGCCTGTCCACAGCATATTGATGAGCAAATCTATCTCCCAAGGAAATTGTGACTTAGTATTGAAACAGTTCCTTCTTACCTGTGTATAAAAGGGTGTAGGACTTGAACGGTCAACTCATCCTAGTCCCCCCCAACTCCCAGACATCTCTTAATTCTCTCTACTCCACCACCTCTTTCAACCTACACCAATGGCTCCTTCTTGACACACCAGCTCACGTACTCAGACTAAACACAAGACCTTTGCTTCTCCCCGCACTGCTGTCAAGGTCAAGGAGGCAGTTATGAAGAAGACCAGTCCTGTTGCAAAGGCTCGCTCTCGTGTACAGCCTTCTAAGAAGTGAGTAATGGCATTCAATCAAGTTTCCAGGTACTTATTGGTTTGTGTTCAATATAGAGTCAAGCCTCTTGATCTGACTGGCAAGAATAATAACAGCCGTGAGTCATCCGTGTATGTTTTTTGGATTTCACCTGTCAATAATACTTCCTAACTATCTTATCTACCGCCCATTTTCTAGGTCATCTGGAGAGGACGATGAGATGTCTGATACTCCTCTTCAGAAGAAGACGGGGAAAAACACAACATATGTTACACTTCTTTTTTCTCTTGATGGCAACTTACTAGATTATAGGAATGCTCCTCCCCTCCAGGATAAACGGGCTAAACGGGCCAACAAGAAGACGTATGTGATCGCTGTCTCTAACGCACATTGATACTTATATATGACTTAGCACTCCTAATGCATCAGACAGTACTCTCATCAATTCTGATGCTTCTATCCGCGAGGCGGGAAAGAAGTACCTGCAGGAGAATCCCAACAAGGAGTGAGTTTCCTGTACACTTAGTCTTTTTAGTCCATATACTGACACACCACTAGCACTCCTTTTAAGGCTATCAAAGAGGTTGTCGACCCAAAGACAGGGGTGGTCACGCGCATGAAGGTGAAACAGTTGGTCCATGCCACATGTCCTGGCAAAAATGGTGAAGATGAGCTCTGCACTCCAGAGCATGCGTTAGTTCTTCTTACTACATTATATTGCTTAATTTAATTGCGGTGCTATTAGCTGGTTTGTGCCATCATACACTCCGTCAGATCATGACTCCTCGGGCTGGACCATCTAATAGCAAGGCCCAGCCTGTGCAAAAAAGGCGGCAAAAGGTGAGCACTTGGTATGCATCACTATATACCTTCTTGTCTAAAACCATATATTAGAGTTCGTGCCGGGCCCCAAAAGGGAGTTAAGAAGGCCAGTCAGTCCTCCGCAAAGAATAAGGCTACAGGCGCTTCAAAGCGGAAAACTCGGTACGAGATCTTTATCTGGTAGGGTCTGTGACGACACGCGTCAATAGCCCCTATCTTTTTCCTCAAAGGGACTTTCGACCTTTTCATTTTGTTACGACGGTGGAAGGACATTGTTTTGGACTGGGGATTATGACTGGGTTGGTCACGTGACTAAGCACGTGTTTCTCTTCACATGACATATCACCTGATTTCGGACTTTGGAACTCTGCTTACATGCACAGCATAGAATCAGCGCACAGGATTGGTAGAATACGATTACTGTACTTAGGATATTATGTGGGTCAAGGGGCTCTGAAGTGGGTCACCCTAGTAGTATAAAAGGAGTGCATGTAGCGAGCCTAGTCCTCATCTCAATCTCTTGGTCTTTAGACTAGGTAAGCAGCATTTCTACTGTATCTTAGAACTGCGACTAATGCTAAACTTGGTCTTTGGACTAGTCATTTGCGGTGCCTAAGTAGTGCCCCTGCGACTTTGCGCGCTGACCTGTGTAGTTCGCGCTCGAGGAGGTTGACTTCGAGTTTCTTCTTTTTATTTGTTGTGTGTTGTTTGTTGTTGTCAGCACGTGATCGACTCCGTCGTCACATTAGGTCGAGATCTCTCGCATGCACCCTGCTCTGAAGGAGTAGCTTGTGCAACAAGTCGTTCCCTTCATGTTTGAGTCCCAGTTGAGCCCACTTCGCTTATACATGCACATTCACACAGATAGAGTAACGTGTTCCGTACCACTCCGGGCGGCGCGTTTGTAGTGAAACCTTCGGGCAGATTGTCACGGATCGCTCCATTTCTTTCTTCATTTGCAGACCTCGAACACGCGACGTGTCACGGCACATGACTTTCCCTTGCATCACATGCTTCAATGACGTCATTGCCCGGACTTCCGAGCGGGGTTCCGCATCCTTATCTATGACATCACTGCTCCGGACCTTCGTCCTCCGCCCCATGACTCCTTTCCTATTGTTCCCCCCGCTCGCACCACTATCGCATCGCATCGCACCATCGTTCCCACTTGTATATAAGGACAGTGTTTCTCTTCCCTTTTCCCTAGACTGTCCATCTCGTCATACGGTACTGTAGCGCACGTTGCACTACCCTAGACCCTGGCACTCTCGAATCTATTTTCTTCTCGCTCCTCCCATCATCGCGACTTAGGCAGTTCATCGGTCTCATAAACTGCGTTTCTGACAGTAGGCACATCGGACGGCAACGCTACAGTCTCATCCGGCTCGACCTCCTCGGCTCCGGACAGCGCAGCGGCAGATTTGTTGCAGAAGTTGATGAGCCAGCAAGCGGAGCTGGCGAAGCAGATAGAGGCGCTTAAGGCGTCTTTTAGAACGGACCCGTGCTAAAGCAGCTGCGGCCGGGTCGAGTGGTAAGTGTGGTATGGACTCCACGGTTTCTCCACGGACTCTTGTAAAACTACACATGTTTCTTTTTCCTCTACGCCATTTTGTATGAATACGGACTACGATACGAAAAACAGAAAACACAAAAAAATCATCTACGCCTACGTCTTCCTGTTCCTCTTCTTCTCCTACATCATCATCGGTTCCTACGACTACGACTTATTTATCTGAATATGAAAGCATTTCTTCTTGTACTTTACCAGAAGTCCTCAAAGGAGGCAATCATTTACGTATTTATGTTTTGTTAAAAGGGAGAAACCGTACCGCGCGAGTGGCTGCCATGGTGGATTCAGGGGCGACGGGGTTATTTATTAGTAAACGCTTCGTGGAGAAGCACAGGGTGAATGCGCGGCCTCTGGCTCGCGGCATTCCCTTGTTCAACATTGATGGCACAAAGAACCAGGCTGGGAGCATTACACATTATGCCCAGCTGGAACTGTGCGTCAGGGATAGACGAGAACGGGCCAAGTTTCTGGTCACAGATCTCGGATCTGAGGATGTAATCCTTGGACTTCCGTGGCTTCGTAGGATGAACCCGGACATCGATTGGGCCAACGGTGAAGTACGGCTGGACGGAGAAACTTCGGAAGGAGAACCCTCCCCGCCGGAAGAACCCTACTCCCGCATTAATGCCAATCGAAAGGAAAGGTGCTACCTCTTTAAGCAGGGGGTCCTAGACAACACCACCAATGAGGTCTGGTGCGCAGCGGGATATACGTACTCCCAGCGTATTGCAGAGGAAGCAGGGCGTGATAAGCGCCAGCGCACTTTCAAAAAGATTGTCCCAGAACAATATCGGGACTTCTCAAAGGTCTTCTCGGAGGAAGAATCAGAACAACTTCCTGAGCACCAGCCATACGACCATGGGATCGATCTGAAAGATGACGCATCTGAGACCCTCCGATCAAAGGCATATCCCATGTCGGTCAATGAGCAGGCAGAGCTGGATAAGTTCATTGAAGACAATCTTCGAAAGGGGTACATCACCCCCTCAAAATCCCCGATGTCCTCACCGGTATTCTTCATCAAGAAGAAAGACGGGAAGCTGCGGTTGGTCCAGGACTACCGTAAGCTGAACGACATCACCGTAAAGAACCGGTATCCACTCCCGCTTGCATCCGATATTGTGAACCGGCTATGCGGAGCAAAATATTTCACGAAGTTTGACGTTCGATGGGGCTACAACAACGTCCGTATTAAGATGGGCAATGAGTGGAAAGCTGCCTTCTCTACAAATCAGGGGTTGTTTGAGCCGAGCGTAATGTTCTTTGGCCTCACCAACTTGCCGGCAACTTTCCAGGCCCTGATGAACTCGGTCTTCTCGGATCTGATCGCAAAGGGGCTCATCGTGGTATACCTAGATGACATCCTCATCTTTACGAAAATGCTAGAAGAACACCGCAAGGTCATACGTGAAGTCCTGAAACGGCTACAGGACAACAACCTCTGCCTACGCCCTGAGAAATGTGAATTCGAGAAAACCAAGATTGAATACCTCGGACTAGTGATACGAGAAGGAGAAGTGAGCATGGACCCTGCCAAGGTCCACGCGGTGAAGGAATGGCCAACCCCGCGCAACCTACGTGAAGTTCGCGCATTCATCGGGTTCGCCAACTTCTATCGTCGGTTCATCAAGGACTTTGCTAAGCACGTGAGGCCCTTGCATGACCTCACTAAGAAGGACACCCCCTGGAAGTGGGATACGGAGCAGCAGGACACCTTCAACTGACTTAAAGAAGCCTTCATGTCGGAATCCATCCTAATCATGTGGGAACCGGACCGCCCGACACGGGTTGAATCAGATGCATCCGGATATGCTACCGGTGGGATACTCTCCCAAAAGCTCAAGTCAGATGGCCTTTGGCACCCGGTCGCGTTCCGGTCCGAATTGATGTTGGAAACCGAACGCAACTACGAAATCTACGACCGGGAGATGCTTAGAGTCATACGCGCCCTTGAAGACTGGTGGCACTTCCTGGAAGGGCTGCCTCAGCCTTTTTGAAATCGTAACCGACCATCGCAATCTAGAGTACTGGAAGACCACGCGAGACCTTAATCGAAGACAGGCGCGCTGGTCGATCTGGCTCAGTCGGTTCGATTTCAAAATGACTCATAAGGCCGGAAGCCCAATGCAGGCAGACCCGCTCTCAAGGCTTAACATGCACGCGGTCTCAGATTCCAAGGACAACCGCGGCGTGACAATGCTGAAGCCTGAGCACTTCGCAGATATTGCTGCCACCCACTTCCACCTGGACAACCTTGCAGAGCGCATACGTAAGGGGAGTGAGCGAGAGGCCGAAGTAGTCCATGGCTTGGACACGCTTCAAAAGAAAGGCCCTCGTAAGCTGACCAATGGCGCCCTGGAATGGGAGGAGGACGACAGGCTCGTGTACTATAAAGGGAAGCTGTACATCTCCGCTGATAAAGACCTTCAGACCGAGATTCTCAAATCCTGTCACGATGCGGTCACGGCGGGGCACCCTGGAAAATACAGGACCCTTGGGTGCGATACGTGTCAACGCTACAAACCGGCGCAGCATCCACAAAGTCAGCTGCAGCTGTACGAAGTCCTTAAAGGCGCGTGGCAGACAGTCGGGGTGGATCTCATCACCCAGCTGCCCCCTTCTAAGGGCTATGACGTGATCGCCACCTACGTGGACCATTACACTAAGCAGGTCCACGCTATCCCCACGACTTCGGACGTCACTACCGATGGTGTTGCGAACTTACACTATAAGGAGATATTCCGGCTCCACAGACTACCTAAGAAGTTCATCTCGGACCGGGGTCCTCAGTTCGCGGCCCGCATGATGCGTGCCCTTTACGAACGGTTAGGCATAGACGCCGGTCTTACGACCGCCTACCATCCTGCGGCCAATGGACAGACAGAGCGCATGAACAAGGAAGTTGAACAGCAACTGCGCATGTTGTCATGAACGGTCTATAATTTTCTTTTTACTTTACATCGGTTACACGCTTTAGGACTTATCGACTTATCACCGGTCCGGCTCCACTTTGGCCCGGACCTGGTTCATCTATATCCCGCCTGGACCCACGTGACTCATCTTGGCCCGGGTCTGACTCCTTTCTCTTGACTCATGCTGTGCTCTTTTACATACGACTGCTTACTTATACTAGGTCTGCTTACTGATCGCCGTGTATTGGTTGCTTACCTAAGTCTCTCTCCTATCATGTATATAAGGCTCACTCTCGCTGTACATATTCCCTATCTCGAGCTAGTCAATTCTACCGACTTTGCTTGCTTTCCCTTGTCTGTCGCCGTGTCTGATTGGCTCCCCTCCGTCGTCCTCATCTTCTAGTCAGCTGTGTCGTAACTTGGTGCTGTCGCACTAGTCGTTGCTGACATAAGCTCGAGATCTGTTTACTCTTGCACCACCCTACAACCGTCCCTACGTACTGTAGCGTAGTAGTAGTAGTAGTACTCGTCTGGTACTGACCTTGTTCTCCCCCTGTGCCACCCTAGACCGTTGCCCCCAGAGTACGCGACTCGTTACCCTAACATTGTGGTCGTGCACACGTATACCGGTGCCGGCTTGACGTTTCCCCCAAAACGTTACACCTACTCGAGACTCTCCAACACCAGGAGTTTAAAGCTCAGAGGTGACAGTAGAAGGTGCACCTTTGGTGTAGGAAACGAGTAAAAGCGGCGAAAGGAAAGCGGTTTAGGAAGTCTTTGGGCTCGTGTCCCCTAGATGAAGAGACAGCCAACAGGTCGAGTAGACTGAGGCAGACCGTCTTGTGATCTCGTAACAGAACCACCTTCCCTCGACAAAATCTTCCCTTGCCGCACAGAGTAACCATTTCGGCTGGGGGCTCGTGCATGGAAGATTGGCGCTCGCAAGTACAAGAATTCATCCCCATCAGCGACAATACTATCATCTCCCTCATCAACGAGTCTAAAGACCCTTGGGCCTGGCACAATTGGAAGGTCGCCCTCAGCGTAGAAGAACTTGAAGACTCCGTCATAGACTGTCACGGATCACTCCATTTCTCTCTTTGTTTGCAGACCTTGTACACGCGACGTGTCACGGCACATGACTTTCCTTCACATCACATGCTCCAACAACGTCATTGCCCGGACTTCCGAACGGGGTTCCGCATCCTTATCTATAACATCATTACTCTGGACTTCCGTCCTCCGCCCCATGACTCCTTTCTTATTGTTTCCCCTGCTCGCACCACTATCGCATCACATCGCATCATTGTTCCCACTTGTATATAAGGACAGTGTCTCTTTCCCCTTTTCCTTAGACTGTCCATCTCGTCATACGGTACTGTAGCGCACATTGCACTACCCTAGGCCTGACACTCTCGAATCCATCTGTTCTCTCTTGCTCCTCTCATCGTTGCAACTTAGGCGGCTCCATCGGTCTCATAAACTGCGTTTCTGACATAGACGTCCACTTCTATTGGCTCAAAATAAGCGAACAAGGAACCGGAAACTGCTATGTCCACTTCTGCCCATACGTCACCTACTGCTACAAACTCGAGCAACCCCCAAAGTCCTTCTACGCGCCTAACGAGAAAATACCAGTGGACACTCGACACACCCACTGCCTCCTTACACTAGGCAACACCCCCAGCCCCACACCAGAGCTAGAGGTCATTGACCTCACCCAGCCAAAGGTCATCGACCTCACCCAGCCAAGGGTCATCGACCTCACCCAGCCAAAGGTCATTGACCTCACCCACTTATAAACAATTCCCTCGTTCGGACTCAATGGCTCCAACTCCAGTTCTGACTCCGACACCAACATCGAGGACAAAAACTGCTACATATATCCCCTCCCTCTAGGCTTCACTGAACAAGGAAATGACTTCTTTGTCTAACTCGGAGACACCACTGTCGAAGTCGCCTTTGTAGCAACCCAGACAAGTGGCATCAGTTGGTACTTCGCCAACGAAAGCCAAGACGACCTCACTGAAGCCGACTTCAACTTCATCGCCGCCTCCGCCCTACCACCTGTCACCAACGAAGACTTCTCCGACCTCGACGAACCAATCATGGCTGCCCAGTAGGTCTGCACCGACCCCCAACCCCCTCTCCCCGCCGAACTTGCCAACTGCACCGAAATTGGTGGAACATGGAACATCGTCATCGGCCAAACTGGCTCTCCCATCCAACACATGAATAACGGCACCAACAATGCATGGCTCATGGAAGTAAATGGCCAATGGGTCGCCATCCCTGCCATGCTTGTTGCCGCCCTCAACCTGCCACCCCCCACCGTCAATGTCACTGCCCCCCCCCCCCCCCCCATCACCGTCAACCCCCCTGCAGTCACTGTTAGTGCCCCAGCCGCCGCCGCCACCAGACCCCCTCGAAAGAAGGTCCACGCGAAAACTCCTGAAGGCTTCTCTGGGAAACAAGAGGACTTCAACGACTGGATGCGGTCATGCGAGGAGTACATGCGAGCCGCCGAGGATGACCTCATGACGGACAAGGACAAAGTACTCTTCATCCTCACCTACATGACGGGGGAAGCAGCACGCACCTAGAAGGCCGAGTACAAGGATACGCACCTAGCCAATAGAGCCATGGTTGCCTGGGTGGACTTCCACAAGGCGCTCAAAGGCGCCTTCACCGACCTCAATGAGCAGCACCGTGCCACAGTCAAACTAGACGGGTTCAAAGAGACGAAGGGTACCACCGCCCATGAATACTTTGCCAGGTTTGAACAACTGGCAAGGAAGGCTGGGTACTCCACGGCGCAGGACCCCATCCACCTCATGCAGCTGCTTAAGCATAACATCTACTACTGGACCATTGACTCCATCTATGATAGCGGTCACGTCCCTCAGAAATATGAGGACCTAAAGGAGCGCATCATTCTGATTCATGGACTGTGACAGGAGCGGGAGGACCTGAAAACTCAACACAGCAGCCCCGCGCAGAACCAAAAACCCAAAGGACAAGGGTCGTCCAATGGGCAGCAAGGGGGACAGGTCCCATGGCGCCACGACGGAACCGGCACAGTACACAGTGGCAAAGGACAGCCAATGGACGTCAACTGTGTCGACATTAAGGGCCAATGCTTCCACTGCGGACAGAATGGCCACCAGGTGCGGGACTGCAGGGTGGATGTGAAGAACATCCGAGACATGTGGGGGAGGGACCGGTACACAGAACCACCAAAGCGGGAGGCTCAAGCACAGACGTTCGAGACGCCCACCGCTTGGGCTAGGAGCCTGTCGGCCGAAGATCGGAAAAGTGTGATAGACGCGCTCCAAGCTCAGCCAAAGGTGGAAGAGAAGAAGGAGGGTTTTTGAGGGGGCTGACAATGTACACGGCATCTGAAGCCCAAGTTTCTGTTTCTTGCTCGTCTGGTTTTGTGGTGCCTCAGTGGCCTGGTGTCACGGATCGCCTCAATCCTTTCCCTTTTCGTTGCATCGCATTCAGTCACATGATTACATTTCCCATCACATGACGTCGTCAGCCTGACTCCTCTTATCTTTCCATCTATGACATCATCGCTCCGGACCACGTCCTCCCCCTTCGTTTCTCTCATTGTTCTCTCCCACTCGCACCATTCTCGCATCATCGATTCTATACATATATAAGGCTCTCCTATGCGCCTCTTTTCCTTAGATCGTCCTCTTCGTTCCCCACGTACTGCTTCAGCCCTACGCCTGGACTTGGACCCTCTCCTGTCAATCTATCCTCTTTTTCTCTCTCTCTTTGGGTGACTTGGGTGATCTGCCAGTCGCTGGACCGATCCCTAACAGAAGCTGGATCTGATTAGGACAAGGACATCAAATCTAAGGAAGGGGTGATGTCATGAACGGTCTATAATTTTCTTTTACTTTACATTGGTTACACGCTTTAGGACTTATCGACTTATCACCGGTCCGGCTCCACTTCGGCCCGGACCTGGTTCATCTATATCCCGCCCGGATCCACGTGACTCATCTCGGCCCGGGTCTGACTCCTTTTTCTTGACTCATGCTGTACGATACTGACTCATGCTGTGCTCTTTTACATACGACTGCTTACTTATACTAGGTCTGCTTACTGATCGCCGTATATTGGTTGCTTACCTAAGTCTCCCTCCTCTTGTGTATATAATGCTCGCTCTCGCTGTACATATCCCTTATCTCGAGCTAGTCAATTCTACCAACTTTGCTTGCTTTCCCTTGTCTGTCGCCGTGTCTGATCGGCTCCCCTCTGTCGTCCTCTTCCTCTGTCAGCCTTGTCGTAACTTGGTGCTGTCGCACTAGTCGTTGCTGACACATGTTCTGTAACCAAAGGCAGGACGATTGGGCAGATTTCCTGCCTACCACCGAGTTTGTTATCAATTCACGCCTTAATGCAGCAACGGGACACACGCCCTTTGAATTGATCTATGGATATACCCCGGACTTTACAGTTCTGGTCGGCGGAGGAACGCGCATGCCGAAGCTAGACCAGCACCTCTGTAAGCTGCGCAAAGGGAGCAGGCCGAGAGCGCGTTGCCGAAAGGCACAGCCACCGAGAGCACCGACGCTCCTCGACCATTGGTTGGGCGGATAGGAATCGGCAGAGGACCAGAAGGAGGAGAAAAAAAGGAAGGGAGGTGACGAAGACACGGCCTGGGCAGGCGCAATAGCACTTTATTCATAACGAACCCCCAGAACCGCAATGACCTCTACGAGGCCAACTCATTCCAAACATACCACGATATGGCTGGGATTGCTGCATTAGGATAGATACAGAGGAGTACGCACGTCACAACAACTCGCAGGCGACACAGTCTAGACATAGGTAAAATCTCAAATAGACTTTAATTAGAAAGAAAAAAAGCTGCGCAAAGCGCGCGAAGATGCCGAAGCTGCCATGCGACTCTATAAGGAGAACATGAAAAACTCCCGAGCTCCGGGACGGACTCGCCCTCACGAATTCAAAGTAGGGGATAAGGTAATGCTTTCATCGAAGAACATCTCGATCCACCAAGTGAGCCGTAAGCTAGACCCGTGCCAACTCGGTCCTTACGAAGTAATTGAGCGGGTTGGTGATCTCGATTATCGACTCAAGCTTCCCCCACAGCTCAAAGTCCACAACATCTTCCATGTGGACAAGCTCTCGCCGTGGAAAGGCAACAAAGTTAATGGGCAACTGCCGCCACCGCCACCTCTGGTCGAAGTTGATGGAGAAGAGGAATACAAGGTAGAGGAGATAACTGACAGCTGGATCTTCCGGCGTCAACTCCAATACCTGGTGTGGTGGAAGGAATACGGCCCGGGCAATAATAGCTGGGAACCGGCAAAAAACGTCAACACGGAAGATGCCGTCCGGGATTTCTACGCACAGAATCCCTCGGCCCCACGAAAACTAAACACCGTGCTCTTTATGTCGCTGCCTTGGGGGTTAAGGGAAAACTTTACTGATGGCAACGATACTGATTGCGAATGGGAGATGAGTCGCCATACGAGCTTAGCCTGTCGGGTTGCCAGGCCTTAGGAGGGGGGTAATATGACGACACGTGTCAATAGCCCCTATCTTTTTCCTCAAAGGGACTTACACCCTTTTTCATTTTATTATGACGGTGGAAGGACATTGTTTTGGACTTGGGATTATGACTGGGTTGGTCACGTGACTAAGCACGTGTTTTCCTTCATATGACGTACCTGATTTCGGACTTTGGAACTCCGCTTACACGCACAGCATAGAATCAGTGCACAGGATTGGTAGAATATGATTACTGTACTTAGGATATTATGTGGGTCAAGGGGCTCTGAAGTGGGTCGCCCTAGTAGTATAAAAGGAGTGCATGTAGCGAGCCTAGTCCTCATCTCGACCTCTTGGTCTTTGGACTAGGTAAGCAGTGTTTCTACTGTATCTTAGAACTGTGACTAATGCTAAACTTGGTCTTTGGACTAGTCATTTGCAGTGCCTAAGTAGTGCCCTTGCGGCTTCGCGCGCTGACCTGTGTAGTCGCGCTCGAGGAGGTTGACTTCGAGTTTCTTTCTTATTTTGTTGTGTGTTGTTGTCGTTGTCGGCACGTAATCGACTCCGTCGTCACAGTCAGCTCCGAGCCACCTGAAGCCTGGCGAGACTGTTCTGTATGCTTTTGACATGGAGCTCAACAGGGATAGCGTCATTCGTAAGCTCGGGTGCAGCAGTGCACATTCGAAGGTTCTCCAAATTTGCCTCCATCTCTTGTAGCATGACTAAGGCGCTGGCAGCGTGGAAAAGTGCCTGCTTGCGAAAGGCTGAAAGACCATACAGAAGGCCACAATGAGTACATGTGGTATTCAGCAAATCACTGTTCCACCCTAGCCTAGTCCACAGCTGATCCTCGACCTGGCACTGGTACCTCTCCCAGTCACCATCCTCCCACAGAATGATTTCGTAAATGACATCTAATTGGGCTTCGAGGTCATCCAAGCTCATCATCAACTTCTCTGCGTCAATGATGAGATGGTGCAGTTCTGTTGTGCACACCCCTGCAGCCAGAGTGAAAGCTTCCTCCACGAACATGTCTAGATCCTTCAGATACGGCCTGAGTGTGGGCCACGGGGTGCTTTCAAGAAGGCCCAGTTTAGCAAGTTGGGCGTGTTCGATTTGTCAGAGGGCATAGTCGTTTACGGCAATGATACTGCGGCATAATTGTGATGATTAGTTGGAAATCAGCCATGAAACCAACAAATAACTCACAAATCCACAGAACCTCCTACAGATGAATCAAATTTCTGCAACACCCTGCCGACCGTGCATGCCTGCATAGTGAATGTCTTGAGCTTGGAGCCCAGAATGTCTTTACAGAGCAGATCATTTGTGCCTACTAGCACAATGGCATTGTCAATTGCTGGTTGAGCCTTCTTGAGCTCTAAGGCCAGGCCCTGGTCAGGTAACATGTCATCCATTAAAATTACGATGCTCTGCCCTTGCAGTGCCATAAGACCCGGAAAATCTGCCCGCTTGGCTGAACTGGCTTGGAAACCAATTTCTGTGGGGCAGATAAAGGATACAAAGGGGAAAGATGGGATGATGAGATAGGAGCAAATGCCATTGATATCACGTGCCACTTGGACAGTCATTTGAACGACAACGGGGAGTGCTAAGAAGAGGCACCATTTGAGCGAGAAGGCAGTTGTCCAGCGAGCAGTCTCTTGATAGACTGGGATCCATAACATGTAGATCGGGAGAAGGAGCGTCGCGAGTGATGAAGCAGCGGAAGCGACAGAGTGAGCAATTCTGGCCAGATAAGCTAGAGGACACATGAATAAGAAGGTAGAGACTGCGAGAGCAAATATCAGTGTAGTTCTCCAGATGGCCAGTGAGATACTCACCCTCGGCCTTCAGAACGAGCTCATTGGGCTATAAGGGAGCTTAGATCTGAGAACGGTTTTTGATAGGAAAAAAAAAACTGGGGGAGAAAAGTGCACAAACCAGCCGCCCCTGCTGACTCAGCAGAACGTGCGCCTTGAAGATCTTTGTCATTGCCACATACATCAGTGGCAAGGGTGACATCGATTACGCAAGAAGCGGGGGCACTTATGTGCTCTGGATGGGCCATGTGCTCTGGACGGGCTGAAAAGGTCAGTAAGCAGAAGGTACTGTGGTAGGTTCTGAGAGTCTAACCTGATCAAGCCAGCACTGTGAGATTTGACGAGCCCTTCCGAGCCTCAGGTTTGAAAAAATTAGCTCGTATCACTGCTTGTGAGGACAGTGAAAGCGACATGATTTGCTTTCTTGAAGGAGGAAGAGTGGGCAGTTTGGGAGAAGGATGAGAAGGCAAATTGGATTGAGTGGCATCTCAAAAGACTTTTAAAGGTTGCAATGAGTGGCAATACACGAGGCTTTGAGTAGCGTTCACAAAAGTTTCGCACAACTTTGTGAGAGAAAACCGGCTGGAGTGCACCGTAAGGTGAAATGGGAGGTGTGTGTATGATGACAGTAAGGCAAAACGTTGGGAGACGAGTAATGTCAAGCTCAACTTCAAGTTGCGAGCCCACAGATAGGGTCATGTGACACGATCACGTCCAGTTATCTGCGCCGTGTGCGGCCTCATGCAGTTCTCTTTATTCCACTATACGTCCACCATCTGCACCCTCCCATTCCAAGAGCTCTTCCTCTAATACCAGAGGATCATCAAAAAGGGAGGCAATTATCATCTTGTCTTCTTCTGATGATAATGAGGAGCCGATTGCAAAAAAGAAGCTGAGAATGTCTCGGCTGAGCAAAGTTGATGCTAGAGACCTAGAAGCAAAGCTTAAAGCAGAAGAGAAGGTATGTGGCTATCATATGACCTCAAGGACATATTTTGAGTTTTGTCTGTATCATAACAACATCAGGAGCAAGGTGAGTGGCACACACAGAGCATCAGGTCAGTAGCGGAGCTCTCGTCGGAGCTCAAGAGGTGTTGGGCAGTCGAAATGGCTCTCGCGGAAGCCAGAGCAACAATCCAGAACTAGAAGATAGTAAGTGGAAAATATCTTCGTCATGAATTACTCTGAGGCACATGCTCTTGGAGCCTCAAAATAGTCACTGGAAGGCGCTGTGACTTGCCCGCTCTGCAAGTCAAAGAGGAAGTTGCCCATTGTGTACGCTCCATTGCTGGCTTACTTGTTCACTGAAAACATACCACGTAAACAGGTTGACTTGTAGGCACATCTTTTGCGGAGACTGCATTGCAGCCTGGTTCTCGAGTATACTTGCCAAGGGAGCTAAGCACCCGATCTACACGTGCCCGATGTGCTGTATCCCTTCGACACACCCCGCCACATGCTTTGTCTTGAAGACCCTTGCGCAATAGTCCAAGGAAGAGGGTCAAGCGGCGATCAACATTGGTCGGTGGGATACATACTTCAGACCTGCCACTATATAATTCCCTCACATGAGCATGTAACTGTAACCCTACACACTCCGTCGACCATGAATCTGGACGTGATACAGACAAGTAGATGCCCCACCCCAGTTGCTTAAAATGTCTACCATTATTGCTCCCAGCCTAACATCTCCATTACTAAGCCCTCCCCACACTTCAAAGTGTTGAAGAACGTCGGCGGAAGTCTTGTTGTACTGAAAGTAGGCGATAGGTATAAGTGTGCAATCCCCGAGAGACACGTTAGCATGGAGGAGTAAAGCATTGAACACTGCTAAGCTAGAAGGTAACTCTCCATGCAGTCATTCCTGCTGTCCCTCCATCACAGTCTCCAGAACTACTCAAAGCAACATATCTCGAGGCACCGTGTCCAGGGGGGAATAGCACTTGTGCTCAACGGAAATGTTCGTGATGATGATGGAGTCGAGTGACAAAACAATGCCAATGTGCACCTTGTCCCTGGCAAACTCCCAACAGTCTCCAAACTGATCGTCTTCCCAAATGACGGTGTCAGGGCTGGACCCCCCGCTGATCGCATAGGGTAGCCTAGACCGAATATGTGCCCGGAGGTCTGGCTTGAAGTTGGATGTGAGCTGTGGGACGATCCTGCCACCTGTCGCAGCTTGCACATAGTCATAACATTTGATAACACAACAGTCGTCGAGAGAGCCAAGGAGATGAGTCACAACTTTCTCCTTGATCAGAGGATAGTTGGCGGCAGCGATGGTGGCCATGATGCCAATAATAAGGAAAATAACTAGTTTGAACCTCTGCTGGCTTGTCAACAGTATTTCTGGCCTTTACGACATGCTTACTCACTAAGTGAACTGGCCTTTTCATCATTGTGGCAGTGTTATTGCTCTCAGAAGGCTAACAAGATATTGTTCAGCAATCAGCTTCACCCAGACTACACACCACTCACTAACAACACTTGACCGATGTCTTCAAAGCTGTCAAGAACGACCGACTAAGGAATGCATCCAATAGCCTTCTAAGTCGCGACACAGGCAGTGGCTCAGAGGAAGGGGGAATCAGGGAACAAAGGGAGAACAGTACATTGCACTCTAAGCCGGTAAAGACTAGGAGGAAAGACTAAGGAACTAGATACATGCAGGCCAGCTATATATACTAGGGAGGGGATGTGCACAGACCAAGGGGCACATCAGCGATGCCATCAAAGGGGATTGATCCACAGGTGTGAGATCAGATAGCGCGAGAAAGCAAGGAAAAAGCGGAGCAAAAGGGCGAACCATGACAAAAGCGTTCAAAAGTGAATCAGTGCGGGGCGGGTGTACTTGAGCGGAAGAATCGGGAGCAAACACTCATCTTGAGAGAGGGAATGGCATAGAAATAAAGAGAGAAGGATGCGTACCATGGCCGTGCCCATTGAAACTTCAAAGGACCTGATCCTGATGTTCCCACAGTCTGAAAGAGAGGGTTAAAACTTGGTCACATAAAATGTTTAACCAAGTAGTAGTGCAAGTTGTGGATTAATGATGTTCACACTTTCTACATCTTCATTTGGATGATTTGACATCATCTGCTTCGAAACTTAGGACATCAGAAGTCTCAATCTGAGATGTTGAAAGGCGATGTGGTATATGCATGTGTAGGTAAGTTATTAACGTGTCTGAACAATGTTATCCCAGACAAGGGCCATCTGAGTGTGCGAGTAAGCCGAGAAAAATATTACAAGCACGAAAAGATGCTCATCTCAGTCAGCATGCAGATAATTGGGAACACCCAACATCTCAGTAGCAGTTCTGTTGGGAAATGTTAATATACAGTGAGATAAGTATGATGACGGACTTACACACAGGCAAAGAACATCCTCCTTGTCTGTAATGATATGGTGGTTGATTAAACTGGAGGTGGGTCAATCTGTGATGGACGACCTCGAGAGTGCAATCCACTCACCAATGAGTTGAAACAACATCAGAGGGGCTTATATCTCAAAATATCCCTGCTAGACACTCGCGAGAAATATCCCACTGGATGTCGAAGGAGAGGTCGGTTAGGGATCGGTGGACAGATGTGGCCTGACCGTTTTCCTCAAGGGTGAATCGCATGATAGCCGGAATGAACCTCCTATGGTTCATAGTGGGTGTGGTGGTGCCGGCTCTCAAAGGGACTTCATGCAATGGCATGCGGGTGAAAGAGAGGAATGCGAAACAGTACTTCTCATCCAGAGTAGCATGTGCGCCATGAAGAAACCATTCTTGGTTTACGCTAGGATCGGTGGATACCAGACCACACACCACCTTCAGAGCGTAATTGAGACCAGCGAGGGGTTCGGCAGGTAGATTGAGTTTCGCAATGAGGATTCGAGCCAGACCATCCTTGATCATCGGGAGAATGAGCACTCGCTCGATGAGGTCCTAAACTCTAACGTGCAGCTTCATCTCAACGTAAGTTCTCATATTGTCTTCCTACAACACTCGTCAACTGACGCTGTTACTTGCAGGCGACAGCACAGCCGGGCTATGTGAACAGTGTCCTGTGGTGCGGTGCTTTCCCTGCCAACACTGCATGGCTGTGGCTTTGGAGCAAGAGGTACTGTACCGGCTGCAAGACACTCTTACAAAGATAGCTCAGGGACATGAACACTGCAGTTGAGTATGTTTTTATATACATGTGTGCTGTTCTAAGTGCCTTCTTCCCTGTCTCATCTGTGCCCTATCGCTGACACATCTACAGTATACCTGTGTGCTTAAGAACCTTGCATCACGCCACCAGCCGGCCATAAGGTTTACTACACAGCATGAGATCACGGCCAAGGCGGTAGAGGAGGAGCGCTGCATGCTTGCCACGCTCTAGTGATTGCATGTTTGTCGGTTCCCCATCGCTGAGGCCGCTATGCGGCACATCATCATCTATGATTGGCGAGGTGTACGTCTTTTCATTGCCTCATAATTTATGAAGAATGAACTAACAACACCTTCATTTTTCAGGCCAAGGTCACCAGCAGAGTCCGCCCCATGCTTCAGAAGTTGGAACGTGTGTGCGCATGTATGAGGCTCAAATTGGTGCGGTGTTACAGTGTGGTGGCAACGGGTCATAGACTATATCTTTCATGCTATATATTTTGCTTTATCCCTCATTGATTGTTTGAACTTGATGCACCGCGGCAGGCGACATCTTCAAAACATGGCCCCGTGTTATGGTGGGTGCGCACTTTCAGATGTCCTGCTATCAACCAGTTATCATGCTTCATTTGTACTCAACACCTTTGTCCCTCGAGTGCATCGTATGTCCAGCGACACGGAAGGCCAGTTCAGCGTAAGCCAAGCCTCATCATGCGTGTATTTGTAGATAGGATTGGGAAATCTTATGATATAATGAGATAGATGAACAGTGTACACTACAGACATCACTGTCAAATCTCTTAAGAGTATTGATGTACAGGTGCTTACAGTTTCCTCGAATATTTGCCATCCCAGACATTCTCGTCGGAATCACAATCTTCTGTTGATACTGAGGCGAGTCTCTGCCATCGACTTGGTGAAAGCGCGACAGAATATGAATGGAGAAGTGTACCGCCTTGCGTCGCAGGGCCAAAAAGTGATCCTCTAATTTTGCAACACGTGTCAGAAACGCAGTTTATGAGACCAAAGGAACCACCTAAGTCACGACGATGGAAGGAGCGAGGGAAAACAACTAGATTTGAGAGTGCCAGGTCTAGGGTAGTGCAACACAAGCTACAGTACCATATGATGAGAGGGACAGTCTAGGGAAAAGGGAAAGGAAACACTGTCCTTATATATAGGTGAGAACAATACGGTGTGATGGTGGTGCGAGCAGGAGGGAACAATAAGGGAGGAGTCATAGGGCAGAGAATGGAAGTCCGGAGCAATGATGTCATAGATAAGGAGGTGGAGCCCCACTTGGAAGTCTGGGCAATGATGTCGTCGGAGCATGTGATGCGAGAGGAAGTCATGTGCCATGACATGTCGCGTGTACAAGGTCTGCAAACAAAGAGAGAAATAGAGCGATCTGTGACATTACCCCCCCTTTAAGATGCACTTTCGCCTGGAGCACGATGTCATCTGCACGGGTAGATGCGATAAAGTCATCGAAATAAATGCCAAGGGAACGCACAGGGCAGGGCACGTTTGGATGGCGCTTATGGAAGGCATCAATCATATTAGTGACCTTTGAGAGCAAGGAGCGAGGGAGCCAGGTATTCTCGGAGTCAGGATAGCCTGCCCACTTGACGAGGTACTAAATGCCTTTCTTATTGCAGGTCGGCTTTGAGTCGATGATGTCTTCCACATTGTATTCTTCTTTGTCATCAATGAGGTCAGGCGGCGGTTGTTCATAGTTTGGACCATGTGCCGTTGTCTCCTTATACATGGTGAGCAGTGAAGCATGGAAGACTGGGTGGATTCTCCACATCTTCAACAGCTTCAGGCAGTAGTTTACTGGGCTAACAACATCAATGATCTCGAAGGGTCCGAATCATTTAGCAGCAAGCTTATTGGCCTCGTCGTCTTCAGGTTCTTGCCTTCGAGCCAGACCTTATCTCCGATGGTGAATTGTGTTGACTTGTTGACCATGTCACTGTTGTAGTGCTTCATCAAGTCTGATGCGAGAGTGAGGCTGGCCTTGATCTCCTATTGGACTTTTTCAAGTTGACAGAGGTGTTCTTCGACTGCAGGGACCTTTGAGGACAGGTTTATGGATGGGTACATCTTAGGGAGGAAACTGTAGAGGACTTCAAAAGGGGCCTTTCCAGTGGCTGCATGGGTGCGGGAGTTGTGAGAAAACTCGAAGAAGGGCAACCACTTCACCTAGTCATCTTGACCGTAGTTGCAGAACACTCGCAAAAACTGTTCAAGGTTCTAGTTCTCGTGTTCAGTCTGGACGTTCGTCTGTGGGTGATACGCCGTGCTGAGGGTGGACTTGATCCCAAGTTTCTCATTGAGCGTACACATCACCTGTCCAGCGAACTGAGGTCCTCGGTCCGAGATGATCTTGCCCGCTAAGCCGTAGTGTTGGTATACCTTGTCGAAGAGAATGTTGGCCATGCTGTCACTGGTGATCTTCGTCGTACATGAGGTGGTAACTACCATCTTTGTGAGGCAATCGACTACAACATTGACGGTGTTATAGCCTTTGCAGTCAGGGAGTTTGACAATGAAGTTGGTAGAGATGATACCAAATGGTCGATCAGGTACTTCATTTGGGATCATGTCGACATGGGGTCGGCTGTTCTGCATCTCTGTTGACTGGCAGGTTGCGCATTCTGCTACAAAGTTGCAGACAAAGACCAACATGCCAGGCCACCAGTATTCACGACTCACGAGTTCGTAGGTTTTGAAGCGACTAGGGTGTCCAGCCAGAGGTGATTCGTAGTACATTCTGACAATGTCACATCGTAGTTCATCATCTGCAGGGACATATACCTTTCCTCTGAACAGGACTAGGCCTTCTTCATAGTTCCACTCTTAGAGGTTCTTGACGAGTGTACGTGGTCTGTTCCGTAGGATGACATCCAAGGCTTGAATGACCTCAATGTCCTTGGTCTTGCAGTCACGGATTCGTTATCGGAGTTCGACCTTGCCGCAGGAGGTTACTGCTCCCGGCCTCATTGCACATATCTAGAAGAATTTGGGGTCGAGTAGGACATGTTCTTTGTTGTCATTCTCAATGCCGTGCTTGTGATTGGGTCGTTGAGACATTGGATCAGGACGATGGGACACTCCTAGCTTGTGAATGAGCGAGAAGTCAAATTGGGTGAGGAAGAGAGCCCAACGTGCCTGTCTGTAGCTCAGTTTCTGCGCCATCTTAAAGTATTCTAGGTTCTTGTGGTCCGTCCAGATCTCAACGATGTCAGGGGCTCCTTCCATGTAGTGATGCCAAGCTTCGAGTGCGTGGATAATCACGAGCAACTCTTTGTCGTAGATGCCGTAGTTGCGTTCGGGCTCCGATAGAGCCTTGGAGAGATACGCCACCGGGTGCCAGTGGTTGTCAATGCCTTTATGCGAGAGGATGCCTCCAGTAGCGAAGTCCGAGGCATCGACTTCTACAAGATAGGGTTTCTTCGGGTCAGGCATGACCAGAACGGGGGAGGAAGTAAACACAGCTTTGAGCGCGTCAAACATAACTTGGCAATCCGTAGACCAGTTCTACACACAGTCCTTCTTTGTCAGGTCAAACAGAGGTCGTGCAACTTTGGAGAAGTCTTTGATGAAACATCGGTAGAAATTGCCAAAGCCGAGGAAGGCCTGCACATCTTTAACCATTTGAGGCATTGGCCAGTCCTGTATTCCAGCTACTTTAACCGGGTCCATGGTGATTTTGTTGTGTGAGATGATGAGCCCTAGGTATTCGATGAAATCTTGTTTAAAGACACATTTCTCTGGCTTAAGGAACAGGTTGTTATCTTGCAGGCGTTAGAGGACCTGTCGGACTATGGTGCAGTGCTCGTCTATTACAGTTTCTCTGGGAACATTTATTATATCATCAATTTTGTGTTGAAATAAGGCTAAGCCCTGGCCTGTTGCACACAATCAGAGCTCGGTGATATTCTCTATATCAACTACCAACCTGTTCCCACTATCGGACAGGTAGCTCAGTTGGTTAGAGCACCCTTCTAGAATATGGGAGGTCCTGGGTTCAATCCCCGGCCAGTCCACTTTGTGTTTCACTTTATGACTGAAGGTCCCTCTGTGTTTTCAACATTTTGGGAGAGGCACGACGATTTGTGACACTCAGACGGTTAAGGTTAGGGTTAATCCGATACAATCCGATTTATATCAACTTGTACACTTATATACAACCCCTACTACATTTTTTGTGAAGGTTTCCTACAAATTTTCTTACAACTGTCAATAAGGCGGGTCCCACAACCATTCCACCCTACATAGGTTCTTTCCTCTCCATCTCATACAGTCTTAACACAGACATTTGATTACACAGGAATATCTCTATTCTTCTATTCTTCTTGGCTACAGTCTCGGTCAAATTTTTTCGAACTATATAAATCTCACTCCTGTTGATGCTCTCCTCAGACAACCACCTGGCAACCACCGAGTTTTGTTCGACACGCACGCACCCCCTCATCCTTCCTTCACCCTTGTCCCCACCTAGTCTTCTCATACAGGCCGCCCCCGCCCCCGCTCTTCCTGCATCCTGGTCCCTTCACCCATGTTGACAATGCTTGAATGACACATACACTCCCAACTAATGTGCCCGCGCAATGCGCGGGCAATGGTGGCCGGGCGTGAAGTCATGGGCACGACGCGAAGGCGGGGGCAAAGTAGCGGATGCAAGCAGGCGAGGATGACACCACTTGCGTGAGTGATGACATCCCCGCCCGACTCCACAAGACGGAGGAGGGCATGGGTGGGCAAGAGGTGGCACGGACATGGACCGTAGGTGCGGGTGAGGGCGGGAGATGGCGAGGAAGAGGGCAGGGTATGCTGGAAAGGGCGAGGGTGAGAGGTGCGGGCGAGGGCAAGAGGTGCGGGCGAGGGAAAGAGGTACGGGCGAGGGCATGGAGGAGCGTGGGTGAAGGCATGAGCGCAGGCGAGGGTGAGGGTGAGAGCATGCTCCGCAGGCGCAAGGTGAGGGAGCGAGGTGGCGCGGGCGAGAGTGCAATGTACAGGTGCAGGTGAAGGGGACTCACTCGTGTTCTGAGCGTGTGGCAGGCATGCGGGCGTGTGTCACAGCTCGCCCTTTTGCTCCGCTTTTTCACTACTTTCTCGTGCTATCTGATCTCACACCTGTAGATCAATCTCCTTTGATGGCATCACTGATGTGCCCCTTGGTCTGTGCACATCCCCTCTCTGGTATATATAGCTGGCCTGCATGTATCTAGTTCCTTAGTCTTTCCTCCTAGTCTTTACTAGCTTAGAGTGTAATGTACTGTTTCTCCCTTGTTCCCCGATTTCCCCTTCCTCTGAGCCACTGCCTGTGTCACGACTTAGAAGGCTATTGGATGCATTCCTTAGTCAGTTATTCTTGACAGCGTGCGGGTTGCATGCAAGTGCGTTGAGCGTGGATGGGTGCATTGAGCGTGGGAGTGCGCGTGCGGGTGTGCCATTTGACGTGAGGATAGAGGGCAGAAGACAGGTGGTGGGCACGTGGCAGTGAGGGTGTGGCACGTGGCGGTGAGTGCACGTCAAGCAGGTGCAGAGTTGCACAACGAGTGTGCAGGTTGCGTGCAGGCATTGTGGGCCTGCGGGTTGTGAGCGGGTGTGGGCGTTACGGGCGGGCACGTTGAGCATGGGCGGGTGCATTGTGGACAGGCGTGTGTGCATACGGGGGCAGTGGACACATACATGCACATGCTATGATGTTTTCCAGAGCCCGCTTAATGAAAGCGGGCTCCAGAAAACATTATAGCATGTGGAGGCGAGAATGCCATCAATCATGTGCAGCAGTTGATGGCATTCTTGCCTGAGCGTGCTCGACGTCGGGGAGCGGAGGGTGGGTAGTGAGTGATGGTGGTGGGCGAGGGTGGTGAGTGAGGGCAGTAGGCAACAGCGACACCGAAGGCAAGGGCGAGGGTGGGAGATGTGAGTGAAGGAGAGAGCGGAGTCACCGGCCTGCCTACAGAAGGTCGTTCAGTGCATGGGAGCGGCTGAGCACGAGTTCAGGCATGTGCGTGCACTTCTAGCATTTGAGTGAGCAAGTGTGCAGGTGAGCAAGCGGGCGGGTGAGTAGGCGAGAGGGGGGAAGGAGGGGGATACGGTGAGGGAGAAGAAGGGGGAAAGGGTGAGGGAGAGGCTGCCAAGAACATGATGTATTTTCTGCTCGCATTTCAGAATGCAAGCAGAAAATATGTCATGATCTCACCAAGCCACGTATATGAGCGACTGGCACCTCAGCAAGTGCTGAGATGTGACACATCATCAACTCGTCTTCCTCCACCTTTCCCTTCTTGTCCTCTTGTCACCTGTCCGTCGAAGCACCCGTGCCATCAACACCATCAACATCCGCGCGTCTGTGCCCTTGACACCTAGGTGCACTTGTCTCCGTCAATGCGCGCCCGCATCCGTGCCCTCTCTGCGCACACCAACACCTTCACCCACCCTCGCACCTTCAACCAGAGCTCTTCATGAGTATAAAAACTCGTGAGTACCCATTCAAGTACTCGTCAGGCACATCTACAGGTATCGGCATCCGTGGATACGAGTATCCATTGCCGAAATACCCGTGAGAGTACGAGTAGGCCATTTCAGACAACAGGTAACCTGTAAAGGTACCCGTTGAATACCCGTGGCCAGCCGGTGTGCCGGTCCAGGTACTCTGATTGGTTGCTGTGTCATCAGACCTGTGGGATATCTGGGTTCTGGTGACTTGTCACCTTTTTTTTCATCCTCATCCTCATCCTCATCGTCCGCTGCCGTTGCCACCACCGCCTCTACCGCCTCCACCACCTTCCTCGCCCGCCTTCCTCGCTTCAGCGGCGGTGTCATCACTCATAGTGACGACACCATCGCCACTCCTGCCCTCACTCTTGCCCATGCCCACACACCCAATACACCTCCGTGCCCACCCATCTCTCTGTTGAAAACACAGAGGGACCTTCAGTCATAAAGTGAAACACAAAGTGGACTGGCTGGGGATTGACCCTAGGACCTCCCATATTCTAGAAGGGTGCCCTAACCAACTGAGCTACCTGTCCGATAGCGGGAACAGGTTGGTAGTTGATATAGAGGATATCACTGAGCTCTGATTGTGTGCAACAGGCCAGGGCTTAGCCTTATTTCAACACTCTCCCCTTTGCACACTCTCCTTGCACACCCTCCACCGCCTCTACCACCTCCGCTGGCCTACGCGCCCGCTCACCCACGCACCGCCCGCCCTCCCTCCACGCCCACCTTTCTCCCCCCTCAATGACTGTGCCTGCGCGTCCTCAAGCCGTCTGCACCTACGCCCTGCAGCCCTTCACACCCGTGCCCTTGAGCCCCCCACGCTCAAACCCTCAAGCTCTCCACACCCTCAAGCCTTCCACGCCCTCGAGCCCTCCACGCCCATGCCCTCAATGACCACGGCTGCGCACCCTCAAGCCACCCAGGCCCTCAAGCCACCCAGGCCCAGGCCCTCAAGCCACCCGCACCTCGCGTATCCTCGCCACTAACCTCTGCGCACGCCTGCGCCCTTACCCTTGATGCTTGCGCCTGCACCCACACCCTCAAGCTGTGCGCCCATGCACCCCCCTTCTTTCCCCATCCCCCTTCTATCACACCAATTTGCCACCTCTGCCACCGCCACCTCTGCTGCTACTGCTGCCACCGCCCAGCCGTCGCACGATCATGCGCCAGGCACACCCTTCCGAAGCCCCTACATACATAGTGATCGCGTGTGTAGTATCTACGATATGTTACCACCCACGCACCCTCTACACATACGTGTCCACGTGCCCGTGTGCCTGCACACCTTCAATGCCCTCGCCCACACACTCATGTGCTCAATACCTGTGTGCCAGTGTCTGCAACGCACGCGTGCCCATCGCAATGGGCACACCCCACTCTCGACACCACATCCATGCCCGGGTCCTCAGCACTTGTACTCGCCCTCAACACCCCCACCCCCCACCCTCAATGTGCTCCCTCCCCTGTGCATTCCCCACGCGCCATCCACGTGTGCCTCCATGCACGCACACCCTCTGTTACAACTCGATCAAGGTATTCCATTTCCTATTGCCTTATAAGGAAGGACGTCGCTAAACAACGGATTACGACTGTGCCCCAGCTCATAACCATCTCGACGACGCAGCCACGACTGTGCCCCAGTCGCGTCCCCACGGATACCTGCTGCGACCGTTACTAAATGTACATATATTTACTCGATCTCCTTTCTTATAAAAGGAGGCTCAACGAACGAGCTATTCCCCAGCTCGTTCTCTTTGTAGATACAGGACTGTTCTAAATAAGAACCTCCTCTTAATGTTGAAGTCGCAGTTGAAGGGGCTAGCCAACTAGCTAGGGACGCTCAGAACTGACACAAACAGTGGATTGCTGCAGCACAGAATGAGCGACTGAGAAACAAGACAGAAACAAGCAAAGGGCATACCTGCAGCACAGAATGAGCGACTGAGGAGGAGCAGACGCGTGTGGCTGCAGGTAGAGGCCATGGAGCGTGGGAGGAAACTCGGAATAAGCCGAGAATCGACCTAAAGCGGTAACTAACTCGAAACTGAAGCTAGGGAAGGCTCGGGCTGAACTACAGTAAGTACAGTACAATAGCGAACAGTGGGTGAAGTGGAGAGGGCATGTGAGGGTATAGATGCGGAATGACGCGATAATAGGGTGAATGGAGCGGAATAGAAGCGAATAGAATGGAGATAGAACGGAATAAAGGCGTAGAAATCAGACATAAAGGAATATCTTCAACACTCCCCCGTGATGAGACGCCTACTCGAGTCCCATCATCTCCCTGCAGCGCACAACGCGCTCCCGAGGCAGCGCCTTCGTCAGGATGTCGGCCGGCATCTCGTTTGTCCCCACAAACTTGAGAACAATCCGGCCGGCTTCCACTTCGTCTCGCAGCCAGTAGAAGCGCAGGTCGAGGTGCTTCATGCGTCCATGATGCTCGGGATTCTTCGAGACGTTGATAGACGACTGATTGTCCGAGTACAGGAGCGACGCGCCCTCGACTGTGTATCCAAACTCAGAGAGCAGGTTGCGCATCCAGACGATCTCCTTGCCAGCCTCGACGGCAGCAATGTACTCCGCCTCGGTCGTCGACTGTGCGACGAGCGATTGGAGGCGAGAGCTCCAGCTGACAGCGCCAGAACCAATGCGGACGAGATACCCGCCTGTGGAGCGGCCATTGTCGACGTTTCCGCCGTGGTCCGAGTCCGTGAAGGTGGTGAACAGCTCGGAGTCGTCGCTCGGCCTGTACACGAGCTTCAAGTCCTTCGTACCCTGGAGGTACTTGAACAGATGCTGGACGGCGCGCCAATGCTGAGGACCTGGGTCCGAGATGAAGCGGCACAGGTTGGAGACGGTGTAGGCGATGTCTGGACGGGTAGCAGTCGCGATGTAGAGCAGGGAGCCGACGGCGCTGCCATAGGGCACCTTCTGCATGAATGCGTGCTCCGACGCGTTCTGGGGCGACATAGCCTTCGTCAGACGCGAGCCAGGAAGCATGGGCGTGGTGACAGGGTGGCAGTCGGCATGGTTGTAGCGTGCAAGCGTGTCGACGATGTACTGGCGCTGGGAGAGGAAGAGGGTGCGCAGAGAGCGGTCTCGAGTGATGTGGATGCCGAGGAGGAAGGAGGTGGGGCCGAGATCTCGCAGCTTGAAGTGCGTGCGAAGAGTGGCGATGATCTCGTCGAGAACAGGCTCCGAATTCGACGCTAAGGTCCCATCGTCAACGAAGACAGGGAGGAGAACGCGCACAGCGTCGCGCTGGAGCACGTAGATTGACGCGTCGCTGTAGATGCAGCGGAATCCCATCTTGTCGCACAGGACCTCCATCAGCTTGATCTTCCACAGGCGAGCGGCCTGCTTGAGGCCGTAGATCGACTTCTGCAGCTTGCAGACCGCGCCAGGAGGACCCTCCTCGAAGCCCTCAGGCTGCTTCATGTAGACCTCCGCATCGAGGTCGCCATTGATGAAGGCATGGGAGATGTCGATGGAGCGCAGGTGGAGATCCTCGACGGCGGCGAGGGCAAGGACAGTGCGAATGGCCTGGAACTTGGCAGTGGGAGCGAAGGTCTCGAAGTAGTCGAAGCCAGGACGCTGGGCAAAGCCCTTGGCGACGACGCGCGCCTTGTAGCGCTCGATGGAGCCGTCCTCCTTGCGCTTGACCTTGAATACCCAGCGCGATGCGACAGCGTGCGCGCCAGGAGGGAGAGAGGCGATAGCCCAGGTGCCATTGGCTGCATGCGCGTCGAGCTCCTCTCTGCACGCTGCAAGCCACATTTCCGCGTCCGGACGCTGCATAGCCTGCCTGTAGGAGAGCGGCTCGCCGTCTGCGGATAGCAGGGCGGTCTCGAGGGCGGTATGGATGGCAAAGGCGGCCTCAGGTGTCTCCTGCGCAAAGTAGACGTCGTCATTCGCCCACGGCTCAGGAGAGTCGCTATGAGCGTCCTCCTCGTCGGATTCGACTGCAGGAAGCGGCTCGCGCACCTTCGCCTTGGAGGGCACTGGCTGAGGCTGCCAGCTGTTCGATCGCGCCTTGACCACGGCGTCGCGCGTGCTACGGTGCAGAGGACCGGTGGGCGAGGCGGCGCGCTTCCTCCCTCGAGGAGCAGGCCGCGAAGGACCCGCATGTGGAGAGGGAGGTGCAGGATCGGCTGCAGGCGGCGCAGGAGCGGGATCGGCCGCATCCTGATCGACATCATGCTCGTGCTCATCAGCAGGCGGAGCTGGAGGCAGATCAGGCTCGTCTTGCTCAGCAGAGGACGAGTTGTCGTCTCCCCCGGCATCCAGCACCGGCTGAGAGGGAGCAGGCTCCGATGGAGGCGGAGGAGGGAAGAGGGGAGCGGAAGGCGAGGGCAGGAGCGGCTTGTTGAGCCTGGAGCGAGGGAAATCGCGCTCGTCAAAGTCGGCGCGCTCGCAAATGATGACCTTCTTCGCTATAGGGTCCCAGAACTTCCAGCCTTTGTACCCCTCCGGGTACCCGATGAAGGCGGCCTTCACCATGTGCGGCTGCAGGCCCTTGCGCTTGTCGTGCTGGATGTGGACGTACGCGGTGCATCCCCACACGCGCAGACGACTCACATCCGGCTTGGACCCGTGCCAGAGCTCGAAGGGCGTGGTGTGCGCCTTGATAGCGGCGGTGGGAAGGCGATTGCGGACGTGGATGTAGGCACTGAGCGCTTCTCCCCAGAAAGACGCAGGCAGGCCGGACTCCGCAAGCATCGCGGTGACGCCCTCCTCAATGGTGCGATTTGCACGCTCCGCTACGCCGTTCTGCTGAGGGCAATTGCGCGTCGTATGACGGCGCTCGATCCCGTGCAGCGAACAGAACTCGTCCATGTTGCGACCCATGTATTCGCCCCCCTTGTCGTCCTGCAGCGCGAGCAGCTTCTCGCCTGTCTGCTTCTCGGCCCACGCTTTGAAGTCCTTGAACGCTTCGTACTGCTCCGACTTCTTGCGAAGCAGGTAGACGGCGTAGAAACGCGAGGCGGCGTCGATGTAGAGGACCCAGTAGCGATAGCCAGAGGCGGTGCGGACTGGAAGCGGGCCATGCAGGTCGGAGTGGACGAGGGCGAGGCGCTTTGTGTAGACGGTGGCAGAGGAGGGGAACGGGTCGGCATGCATCTTGCCAGCGAGGCAGGGCTCGCAGATAGGGTCGGGCTTCTCTAACGAGTTGAAGACGAGACCAGTGACGGGGTTCTCCCGCACTATGCGCTGGAGACCGGTGTGGTTGAAGTGCGCAAGGCGGCGGTGCCATAGGGACGCGTCGAGAGGCGTAGAGGCGGCGAGCGCGGTGGATAGGGCGTAGTGCGACGCTGTAGAGGTGGAACCATCGAGATAGGCGGTGTTCGCGTCGTTGATCGTTGCAGTGAACCACACTGCGCCGTCCTTAGCGAAAGAGACGCGGCTCCCCTTGATGGTGACGACGAACGCCTTATGCTTCGCAAGGTAGAGGACAGAGAGGAGATTATTGCGAAGATGGGGAACATGGAGGACTCTAGTAAACTCGACGGCGCCCTGCGCCTTTCCTGCTACAACCGGATTGAACACCACTGAGCCGACTCCTGCACTGTACACCGTCTTTCCGTCTGCGAGGCAAATGGGCGTGCGAAGGGGACGGTAGGAGGCGAAGAAGTGGCGATGCGGGGTCATATGAGACGTGGCGCCGGTGTCTGCATTCCAATCGACGTCAGCATCGAGCTGCAGCGGCGAGAGGGGGTCGGAAGGAGCGACACTTGCGGATGCAGCGCTGCCAGCGTGTTCGCCAGCAGGGTTGAAGCCGTCAGACGACGACGACGCGGCGTTGGCCTTGTCCCCAAGGCGAGAACGCAGGTCCTTGATCTGCTTCTGGTAGCAGGTCTTCTCCTCGTGCCCGCTCTTCTTGCAGAACACGCAAGTGAGACGTGGACGCGAGGACTGCCCCTTGGCCTTGCCAGACGCGCCAGAGGACGACGCACTGAGCGCAGACGAGGCGTCCGGCTTGAAGAACTCGGGGTTGCGCTCCCTGTTGGTCTCCTCGCGCACAAACGCGTCCTTGACGCTGTCGGGGTCGAGCTTCTCGAGCAGGAGGAGGGAGGAGACGAAGGAGGAGTACTCCGAGGGCAGGGCGCGGATGTACGCCATGGTGGTGAGCTCCTTGTCGAGCTCCTCGAGGGTGAGAGACGCAGGGCGAAGCGAGCGAATGCGACGCATAGCATCGTCCACTCGCGTCGCCATAGCGAGCAGGGACTCGTCCTCCTTCTTGCGGACATTGAAGAGGTCGTCATACGCGTTGAAGCGCGCGCCAGGCGCCTTCTTGACGTGCAACGCCTCGAGCTTCGTCCACATAGCAGGGGCGTCGCGCCTAAGGTCGTCCACAGGACCTCGCTGGTCCTTGGAGATGAGGAGGTAAATCGCACCCCCAGCCTTGGAGCAGATCGAGGTGTACTCCTTGAGGGCGGCAGCAGCAGTATCCGCCGGCTTGGACGTCTCCCCCAGCACTACAGCGTCCCAGCCCTTGGTCTGGAGCCAGGCCAGCACCTCGTTGGACCAGTCCTTGTAGTTGTGGCCGGTGAGAGCGTCGATTTTGGGGATAGAGTCGGACATAATGAGGAATTGGAGAGGATATGCGCAAAAAGCGACGATTTGGACGAGCAGAGGTTCGAGGGGGCGCCGAGGGCGAAGGGATAGGGCGATGGGGGCGGTTACGACGGCGATGGGGAGGGTGGATGGTCTAGATGGAGGCCTGAAGAGCGCGTACCGATAGCACAACGCGATGGGGAGCTACACTCGTCCGATCCCAAGGTGAAAATTTCTCGAAACAGCCTCCTGCAGACAACGAGCTCCTGAGGGCGAACGGCTTCAGCGAGGGCTACCGCGTTTGGCGAGGGGGTAGGTAGGGTGGTAGGGAGGGCTGACGCGAAGCGAGGGAGCAAACGGTCGAAGGGGCGCTGAGGACGCCTTTGATGTTGGTGGGAGGAGGAGGAGGAAGCGTCGCAGGCTGTGGAGGCACAACAACGAAAGCGACGGACTTGGGGCTTGGCACGAAGCTAGATAGGGAGTAGTAGGTGCGGAATATGCAAGGGCGAGGCGAACGGATGAAGGGTCGTTGCGTGCGCGCTTGATGTTGCGAAATGCGCGCCCTGGAGGATGGGGATGGTGTTGGGAGGCAACGGATGGGTCGTTCGACTCGAAACTCGAGGGCTGGGGCCTCTAGGGATGGTAGGAGAGGTGTGTAGAAGGACGAGGCGAGGGGGGTGCTGTGAGGCGAGATAAAAGTGATGGGTGTTGGCTAGAGCGCAGGGCCCATAACCTGTTGAAGTCGCAGTTGAAGGGGCTAGCCAACTAGCTAGGGACGCTCAGAACTGACACAAACAGTGGATTGCTGCAGCACAGAATGAGCGACTGAGAAACAAGACAGAAACAAGCAAAGGGCATACCTGCAGCACAGAATGAGCGACTGAGGAGGAGCAGACGCGTGTGGCTGCAGGTAGAGGCCATGGAGCGTGGGAGGAAACTCGGAATAAGCCGAGAATCGACCTAAAGCGGTAACTAACTCGAAACTGAAGCTAGGGAAGGCTCGGGCTGAACTACAGTAAGTACAGTACAATAGCGAACAGTGGGTGAAGTGGAGAGGGCATGTGAGGGTATAGATGCGGAATGACGCGATAATAGGGTGAATGGAGCGGAATAGAAGCGAATAGAACGGAGATAGAACAGAATAAAGGCGTAGAAATCAGACATAAAGGAATATCTTCAACACTTAAAGAATACTAGAGAGAACTTAAAGCAAATAAAGTCGAAAGCTCGCCTAAGTCTTCCGTGAAGACTTACTGCTTCTCTTATCGACCTTAGCCTTCGTACAACCGAGACGTCTGGATCACCTGATCCCACTTCTCACGCGTAAAGAGTACTGTAGCCTGAGTTGCTTGTCACGTGATAAGGACCGTCCTTAACACTAGAACGAGCTCTCCTCTACACTAGCTCACCCTACAGTTTGGCGCAGAGCGCCAAACAAAATAACCACCACGGAGCCAGCGGAACAACCCGCTGAAAAAAGACCATCAGACTTTGAGATCCCTCATCTCCAATCAAACTGTAAACGAGATTTTCCCAACGGAAAAGAAGATCATCACTAGACATTTGATCCCTATTATCTCCTTCTCTACTACGACGGAGTCCTCATTGCGAAAGAAAGCAAGGGGACATACGAATATCAGTGGAACCCACCCATATACAGATACAACCTTCCCCCGGCAGCAGAATACTACAAAGACAGATCAAAAAGGGAAAAAGAAGACGGAAACTACGACAACTCACACTGGAAACGCCCAGATTATTCAAGACCTCATATCGGGCCCCTCTCATCAGAAGAACTCTGGAAACACCCAGACGCACAGAAAGTCGAAGAGAAACCTTACACCGGGAACATTAAGGACTACTGGGAATTTGATCCAGATACCGACACAGCCGATACGACAACCAAACCACAGAGCCCTCGAACCGAACTCCAGCATCCTCAAGAAACCGCAACAGCTGCACCGCCTCCAGAGGAAACCGCACCAGAACCTGAGAGAGCTATATCGAGCAACCAAACTAAGTCCGATTCCGGAAGAAGTCGAAAGCGCAGCCATCGAGCATAGCAGAAACGAAAGAACATACAAAGAACCCGACAAGATCTCCATCACTTGCATCAAACGACGACATCTTCAGGACCAGACAAGGAAGAAGAGGAAATCTATTCGGAGACCCCAAGAACATCACATCAATGGGAGATATTATCACCTCAATACCCAACCCCGCCACCGCACTTGACAATGTCCCACCTGGAGAGACTAATGTACCGCGCCAGACGCCTGCAACTCCAACACCAGCCGATCCTGCAAGACTGGGACATGAGACTTGATTCCCCCTAGGATTTGGCATGGCCGAATCAAGAAGGTGGAAAATGTCACCATTACGAGGATTTGGCATGACCGGAGAACCAAGAAGGCGGGAAAGGTCACCATCACGATCACGATCACCGCATTCCGATCTATCGCCCAGAGCACCGGATGACAAGAAAGGAAAAGAGTCCGAAACTACGTCTTCGGAAGAGGAGCAACCGCGGATCTTCCGAAAGGATCGAGACACCCACCAAGAGATTCCCCGCCGAGAGGAACAGGAACAACTGAATCAAAACCCGAAGATAAGGATAAAGAATTTAAACTGAATGCATTAGGAGTATACGACGGAAGGGATCGGGCAAAAGCAGCAAAATTCATAGAACAATGTGTACTTCGCTTCATAGCGTTCCCAAACGCATATGCTGCCAATATGCGTAAGATAACCTTCGTACTCTCGCATCTTACCGATGGACCTGCCCTCCACTGGGCGTCCCTTTTAATAAGTAAGATCGACAAAATACGAGACCACGGTCTAAATCCGGAAGGATACCTTACATGGACAGCGTTCCGTGACTACTTCCTAGAAACCTTTGGAGAAATAGACCCAGGAAGAGACGCTAGATTCAACATACAACGACTGGAACAAGGTACCATAGAAACCAAAGATTATATCACGATCTTCAGAGACTATGCAATGGAAGCCGGTTACGATCATAAAGCATTGATCGACCAATTCAAGAGAGGACTACATAACGATATCGTAGTCAAGATCCTCAAAAGAGATCACATCTCGAACGACATTGACGAACGGTACTGGCGAGAGGCTCAAGCATTCCAACGGCATTACACAAGACCAATGAACCCGACGAGCGATCTCACACTCCTGTACAAGAAACCACAGACGTACGTTCTATTCAAAAGAGGGAACAGAAATAGAGGGAACGTTGCAGCCGCCAGAGTCGCCCAAACAGGAAGTAACGGCCGAAATTTCAGACACCTTACCCCCCAAGAACGCACAGAACTCCAGAAATCAGGATCGTGCTTCTACTGCCGAAAGCCAGGACACATCTCTAGGAACTGCCCAGAGAAGCGCACCCAAACAACGATCAATGCATGAACAGCGAATCTAACATCAGAAGAATCCCCGATTGATCAGATCACCGAGCTTGTGAGTAAGATGGACAGCAAAACGTTTGCACGCACTGCCAACATTTTCAAGGACAATCAGGGTTTTTAAATTGTCCTTCAAACGCGGCTGTTGAAAGGACACAGACAATAAACTTTTCAAGTCAATCTCCTGTGCAGGAAACAGAAGATGACGTAAATAGAACAGTGTATATAAGGTCATACCAAGACGGAGCAACACACACTCCATCAATTCATATACCTGTTATGTTTCATGGAAAGTTCCGTAAAGCCGCAGCAAAAGCGCTACTAGATAGCGGAGCAAGCAGTACCCTGATCCATCCAGATCTCGTACAAAAACACAAGATGAATCCAATCCAGCTTAAGAAGCCGATACTGATATACAACATTGATGGGTCTCGAAACACTTTGGGAGAAATCAAACAGAAAGTGTACCTTCCGATGACAATGAGAGGGACCCACGGAGAAGTTCACCGCGAAAACTCAGGATTATTCGTCACAGCTCTAGGAGGAGACGAAGTAATCTTAGGAACCCCTTGGCTCAGAAAACACAATCCTAACATTGATTGGAGAAAGAGACAGATTACACTACAAAAATGTCCAGGTATGTGCTCCACTACAAGTAAAATGATGATTGTCCAAGGAAAAGACGAACCCTTCCTACAAGCATTTAAAGAACAAAAGGTAAACTATCATGTAACGATAGAAGAACAAGAAGACCCCGAATTTGATTCCGATCTCGTCGAGATCAAGATAGTCAGAACGTTCCATGGAAAGACTAACATAGAAACGATACCGGTTACAGAAGAAATGAACGAACCCAATACCTAGATAATAGCAAGAGCAACTAAAGCACAAGAACTCGCAGAAAAAGCGGCCATGGGAGAGAAGAAGAAGACACTCGATGAGATGATTCCGCCCAATTACAAACAGTATCAGAAGGTATTCAAAAAGAAAGTGTCGGAACACTTTCCAATCAGTAGACCCTGGGATCATGCGATAGACCTGATCGAAGGATGGAAACCTCGAAACTGTAAACTATATCCAATGACAGTACCAGAACGGAAGGAACTGGACACATTTGTAGACGAACATCTACGAAAAGGGTACATCCGAGAATCAAAGTCAGAGATATCATTGCCCTTCTTTTTTATCAAAAAGAAAGATGGATCTCTTCGACCAGTACAGGGCTATCGCTATCTCAACTCCATCACAGTAAAAAATGAATACCCGATCCCTCTCATCTCAGATCTCATCGACAAATTAAAAGGCACTAAGATCTTCTCACAGCTCGATCTTTGATGGGGATACAACAATGTTCGGATCAAGGAAGGGGATCAATGGAAAGCGGCGTTCAAAACAAACAGGGGCCTGTTGGAACCAATGGTAATGTTCTTCGGACTGACCAACTCGCCCGCAACATTCCAAGCAATGATGAACGCACTGTTCAAAGAATTAATAGACACAGGAAAGGTAGTGGTATACATGGATGACATATTAATATTCACAGAAACACTTGACGAACATAGAAAACTAATGAACGAAACCCTTCAACTCCTGGAACGAAACGATCTGTTCCTGAAACCAGAAAAGTGCTTCTTCGAACAACCATCAATCGAATACCTAGGCGTGATAATCACACATAACAAGGTACAGATGGACCCGATCAGAGTTCAAGGACTATCCGAATGGCCCACACCGAGAAAAGTAAAAGAAGTTCAATCATTTCTCGGATTTGGAAATTTCTATCGACACTTCATCAAAGACTATTCTAAGATCGCAAGACCACTATTCCAGCTCACTAAGAAGGACCATGACTGGAACTGGACGGCCAAATGTGAACAGACCTTTGAAAGACTGAAACACGAATTCACGTTGTCCCCAGTCTTGATCATGCCTGACGAAAATGTTGAAATAAGGCTAAGCCCTGGCCTGTTGCACACAATCAGAGCTCGGTGATATCCTCTATCTCAACTACCAACCTGTTCCCACTATCGGACAGGTAGCTCAGTTGGTTAGAGCACCCTTCTAGAATATGGGAGGTCCTGGGTTCAATCCCCGGCCAGTCTACTTTGTGTTTCACTTTATGACTGAAGGTCCCTCTGTGTTTTCAACAGAAAACAAACCATTCCGTATAGAAAGTGATGCCTCCAATTTCGCGTACAGAGCTATTCTATCACAACCAGACGAGACCGAAAGATGGCACTCGGTCGCGTACCTGTCCAAATCACTGTCACCTGCGGAACAGAATTACGAGATATACGACAAAGAACTTCTAGGAGTAGTAAAAGCCCTAGAGCACTGGCGACACTATCTAGAAGGAGCAAACTACAAGATCGAAATCTGGACAGATCATAAAAATCTAGAATATTTTACAACAGCTTAGAAACTTAATCGACGGCAAGCACGATGGAGCTTGTATCTGTCCCGCTTCGACTACACCCTGGTGCACAAACCAGGAAGTACAAATAAAGCAGACGGACTTTCTAGAAGATCAGATCATAAAGAAGACATTCCAGACAACGACGAACAAATCCTACTCCATCCTTCGATATTCAAGGCTAGAGCCACCGGAAGGGGAACAGTCGAAGCAGTCGGAGATAAAGAACTTCTCAAGGAACTAAGGAACTTCTCACATCTAGATGATGAAGTCTGGACAGCGCTAGATACGATCAAAAGATTGGGACCACGTACCCTGGCAAAAGGAATTCAAGATTGGAACTTTGAGAACGATTTGGTCATCAGAAAAGGAAAGATCTACGTACCACAGAATCTTGAACTTCAACGCATGATCCTAAAATCGCATCATGATCTCCAGACAATTGGACATCCAGGCGAAATGAAAACTCTAGAACTGGTACAAAGAAACTTTTGGTGGCCAAAGATGATTTCCTTCGTAAAAGGCTACGTTCAAGGATGCCCCGTATGCCAGTCAACAAAAAATGTCACACATCCGGCAAAACATCCATTACAACCTACAGAAATACCAAAACGACCATGGGAAACGATCACATCAGATTTCATCACAGATCTTCCGATCTCCAATGGATTTGATGTGATCAACGTAGTCGTCGACAGGTTCACCAAAACCGCAGTATTCACACCGTGCCTAAAGGCAATCAACGCAGAAGAAACAGCTGATCTTCTGATCGACAACGTCTACAGACGATTCGGACTGTGGAAAAGAATGATATCAGACAGAGGTCCTCAATTCACATCCAAAGTATTCCAATCCATTTGCGAAAGCCTTGGAATTATCTCATCACTCAGGACGGCGTACCATCCCCAAACAGACGGCGAGACAGAAAGGGTGAATCAAGAATTAGAACAATATCTTCGAGCATTTTGCAACGGAGATCAAACAAATTGGGCAAAACTTTTACCAAAAGCGGAATTCGCACACAACATACGACAACATTCAGTTACAAAAACGTCCCCATTTGAACTCCTACATGGATACCAACCGGTTTTCAACCCAACAATACCAACCGATCCGCGAATACCGACAGCCGAAGAAAGAATAAAGAACTTTAAGAACGCATGGGACAACACAGAAGCAAGTCTGGAAATAGCTGCCAAATTGATGAAAATGCAGCATGATCAAATGTTCACACTACGAGATCAACTCAAACAGGGCGACCAAGTGTGGTTAGACGGAAAAAATCTTAACACGGTATACCCGAAAACCAAGCTAGCACCAAAACGGTTTGGCCCGTTCAAAATTGAAAAAGTTATAGGACCAGTAACCTATCGCCTGGAACTACCAACAAAATGGAAAATACACCCAGTCTTTCACGTGGCACTATTAATTCCGTTCAAAGAGACAGAACAATATGGCGAAGCTTACAAAAAACCGCCTCCGGAACCAGTAAACGATGAAGAACTCTATGAAGTAGAAACAATAATAGCCTCAAAACTAGACAAATGGTATTCCAAACCATTACACTACTTCGTAAAATGGAAAGGCTACCCAGACTCCGGTAACACATGGGAACCCGCATCAAATCTCGAAGGATCAAAAACTGTGATTGCAGAGTTCCACCGGAATAACCCTAAAGCACCGAGGTCACTACCACAGCCAATCAAAGATACCGACACAGAATCTACTGATGTCGACGAGATCACCGTAGCACAGCAAAAGCAAAGGCCAGCACGACGAAAGAAACGTAAGACGAAAGCAAAACACTGGTCAGACTCAACACCATTCAGGCGAATGCACTGCCAACGAAGAGGGGATAAAAACCCTATGGGTTCAACGAGACAGATCACCAATGTCCACCACCCCAAACACAGCCAACAATTCCACTACCAATCCAATCATCACACCCAGCAATGGAACAATCGACCGCCTCCGCCTCGTCTGCAACAAGGTACACCACACTCAACAGGAACGAGCCCTCTGCGGAGACTGCTTCATCGCTCGATCGGCAGCAATCCTCGCAATTAAGTCAGTACCTTCTCCGTCTAGGTCAGGACCAGACGGAAGGACAAGGGGTAAGCCGCTTAGAAGCACACAGAAGAACCCTAACTGAAGCACCCGGATTCCTCACAGGTGCTAATGCGATCCCCGTCGCCCGGAGCGACGGAAGTCCCACCGCCCGATTCTCCGATACTAGGAAGTCAGATAGCCCACATGATAGCCGGAGTAGCGCTCGAGCAGGCCAGGGAACAGATCGACGACCTCAGGAGGGAGTCGGCCGACGTCCAGAATATCTTGGAGAATCACATCAAGATGCTCAACGAAGAACTCCTTCAGCTAGACTCGAGGTACCTAACGCTCTCGACCGAGATGGAGGAACGGGAGGTCAGACTTCTTCGACAATTCCGGAAGCTAGCGTAGCGGCTATACTCAACGTCGCAGAACTCCAAAAATTCCTCACTGAAGTCGGACACAGGGTCAACTGGCTCAATTGGGAAAGACACACCTTTCGTGCCGCCTACGAAGGAGAAATCCTGTGAAGGCGAATGGAAACTACCGGAGTCCCCCATATGTCGCCACGTGACGGCCCCGACATCGACCTCATCTTCCATGGATATCACATCTCCCCGGGCTATACTATTCGACCCGATCCCATCACATCCACCCTCGCCAGACCCCCGTCTCTTCCTAACGCCCCTCCGTGACCCGTCACCGCTCCTACACTGCCAGGGTCCCTACCCATCCCCGGACTCACCCAGACTAACCCCGTCCAGCCTCCCGTTGTTGGAAACAGCGTACCCAGAAAGCACACCGGACAGCCCCTAGTTTTACATCACTGCCCCTCCGCATCGCAAGGATAAAAGGGAAAGCCACAAAGACAACAACATCCTCAGACATCGTCTAAAAAACCAACTCACACCACCCAAACCAACCAACATGTCTTCTACTCTCGCCTCCTCCTCGCGCAACCTCTCCACCATCGACTGCACTCCCCCTGCCACCCCTCCTCCCTCGCCCGTCCTCTCACGCACTCCCACGCCCGACCCACACGACGAAGAACTCCTTCGTCATCTCAAGAGAGTTACGGAACTCCTAAGCCGTCCAGACGTCGCTTGCGCCATGAAGAGGCCGAGAAGCCTCGACGAAGAAGCCATGCAGGAGTCAAAGGGAAGAAGCGGCATCAAAGGGCTCTTCCGGAAACACGGGCCCCGGTTCAGAAGCCCGGACCACGCGACGACGGCTAGGATAGGACACCGGTTAGGATCTCCCACGATAGACGAGGAGGATCTAAAGGTGGTAGAGGCATTGTTGAAGCGGTAGAATAGTATGACGAATTCTATCGCCTGGTTTCGGATAAGGATAACAGGGGTGAACATCAAAACAAAGAGAATTAGAAGCACGATGCAACCCACCCAATCGCCTGATCTCACGATGTTCACTACAACCACCCCACGTTCGCTCATCATTGTCCTAAGCGTGATCATAGGACTTACAGTCCTTACCTTTCTCACGTCATCTATTTTCCTCCAACGATGGCGTCGAATGAACGATCAAGAACTTGTTCAAGAAATCCCCATGGAAGTAATCCGGTTCGCGAATCAACGGGATGTCGATTCTAGAGAGGGGGCTAGTGTTACAACTCGATCAAGGTATTCCATTTCCTATTGCCTTATTAGGAAGGACATCGCTAAACAACGGATTACGACTGTGCCCCAGCTCGTAACCATCTCGACGACGCAGCCACGACTGTGCCCCAGTCGCGTCCCCGCGGATACCTGCTGCGACCGTTACTAAATGTACATATATTTACTCGATCTCCTTTCTTATAAAAGGAGGCTCAACGAACGAGCTATTCCCCAGCTCGTTCTCTTTGTAGATACAGGACTGTTCTAAATAAGAACCTCCTCTTAAAGAATACTAGAGAGAACTTAAAGCAAATAAAGTCGAAAGCTCGCCTAAGTCTTCCGTGAAGACTTACTGCTTCGCTTATCGACCTTAGCCTTCGTACAACCGAGACGTCTGGATCACCTGATCCCACTTCTCACGCGTAAAGAGTACTGTAGCCTGAGTTGCTTGTCACGTGATAAGGACCGTCCTTAACACCCTCCACATCTGTGCCCGCACCTGCACCACCAACGCCTGTGCCCACCAACCCTCGACACCCACCCTCGACATCCATCCTCGCACGCTCAACTCCCACACAGCTCCGCCCTCGACTCCCACGTACACATGCCCTCGGCATCCGCATGGCACTGCCCTCGACACCTGTGCCCACACGCCCTCAATACCTAGCTCTCATCCTCCCTCTACACGCCTGTGGCCCTGCCCTTGTCGTGCTCGCGTGCCCTCCCGCATCCCCACCCTACTACCTTCCTGTGCTTTTGCATGCTTGGGGGTAAATTCAACGTAAATAAGATAAACATGAAATAAAATAAGCATGAAATGAAGTCAGATGAAATGAGACACATCAATGCCATGGATAAGAAAAGAGGAACTGTATGTTGACTTCAAAACCATTTGTAGGTTAACACAATAGCCATTGGAAGTCGAAAAGCACTGCCCCTGGAAGCCTTCAACCTTGCTCATGCAGGAGGAATTTTTGGCATCAAGAAGCCATGTTGGCTATGGATCCAGGATAGAGTTGGCTTGCGAAAGAGTGAGAGAGGTGTCATGTTGAACGTGACAAGAAGTGTAAAGTATAGTGTAGTGTTTGCAAGGACTCGGAGTGTGATATGTAATGCATCTATACCATCCCTACCTCACAATTTCATGTGAGTGCTCCTATGGCTCTTGTCCACCCCAGCACAAAATGGTGTGAGCGCACTCCCACTCCCAACACAAAATAGTGGGAGTGTTTGCGTGCTCCCACATCCTAGCATAAAATAGTGTGAGTGCTTACACGCTTCCCCATCCCAGCACAAAATGGTGTGAGTACTGGTAGGCATGAGCATTGAAGTTTGCCTACAAAAATGTGAACACCTGAGTTCAAAGAATTTGAACTCTGCCTACAAAAGACTTGAACACCAGAGTTCAGAAAAATTGACCTTGGGATCTAAAATTGTGGGGAACCGTACTGCCATGCTCGCAATGGCCCACTCCCCACCAAGTGCTTCCAGTGAACACTAGGATGTTGTCCATATAGATGATGACCTTGCAGTCGATAAGGTCCTTGAAAAGTTTGTTCATCATTGCCTGAAGTGTTGCGGGGAAATTCATAAGGCCAAAGAACATCACTGTAGGTTCGAAGAGACTATAGTTTGTTTTTGAACGCAGCCTTCCACTTGTCGCCTTCTTTGATGGGACATTATTGTAGCCTCAGCGAACATCCATCTTTGAGAAGATCTTCACACCCTTGAGGCAATCAACGATTTCCGAGATCAGTGGCAGGGGATACTTGTTCTTGATGGTGCCTTTGTTCAGCTCTCAACAGTCCTGTACGGGGGTGTAGACTCGAACCAGTCCCAACGTGTGTGATGAGTCCCGTCAATCACCCAGCCGTAGGGACTGGAGTCCTTGACGCGCGAGTGAGTAGAGTGGAAGTTTGTTCCCACGATAAGTTGGGACTTAGCGAAATTCGCGTGTCGCGTCGCGTCTTGCCTGTCACGTCTCCGCATCTCTGTATCTCTCTCATGTACATACACCTCATTTCCTCATCAAAATCAATACATCATGCCCCCAAAATGTCGCCACATCTCGCTAGACTCATTGGAAGACAACCTGGCCATCAATACATGTCAAATCAACACGGGAAACTTGTCCTTTAACACATCCTCAAGCACCCAACAGACCCCCCCTCTCACTCGTTCTGCTTGTTCTGCGACTCCAACAAACGACGACCGCCTTCCAGCTGAAAATGCTACCCTCTCTTCCCCCTATAGCATTGTCGAAACCACACCAGAAAAACGTCAGCGAGGCCGTCCGGGGCCGTCTCTCAAGTGGAACACACTCAAGAAACAGAAGCGCCAATCGCGCCAGGCTCTCCCCGCTCCAAATTTTGTTCCCGACGACAACACGGACCAGGTGCAAGTGGACGAGGAGATCAATGACCTTGGGGAGATCGAGGGTGGGTTGCAGGAGATGGGCGAGGTCGAACATGAGTACGTCGGAGAACAGCCGCTGATGGATGACACGGACGAGATGGGTGTTAGTGGGAGAAGCAGGAGAGAGCAGGAGAAGAGGGTTCATGCTGAAGAGAGGAGAGCCAAGGAGAGGGAAGAGAAGGCGGTGGCCGAGGCGGCCCAAGCTAGACAGCTGTGGACGGCAATGACGAAGAAGGTGCCAGATGGTGGATATGGGTTCACGTCCCTGCATCACTTCGTCAACACAATCTTCACCACAAAGGACCAGCAGATCTCGGCAACCATGGGACGCTACGCGAACGACCACGGCCGTGAGCTCATCAATTTGGTTGCACAACGTGCACACCCTCAAGTTGTACGCGACGCGACAATGGACCTCCTCATCCCAATCCTTCGGAACGAGGGCAACGCACTTCAAGAACTCTTCACCAGGGAGTGGCACACCTCGATTGCAAAACTGTTGGCCGACTTTTCCATGCAAAAACTCGCAGAAGCTATCAAGGAGACTGCACCGGTCCTTCGGACACTCCTCGAGGTGACGGCGGTTCCACCAAGTGGACAAGGCGAACCCGGACGGGATCCCGACTTGGTATGTACTTGCCTTGTTCTCTCTTGTGCAAATATCTGACTGTATGCTAGATATTTACAACGATAGCCGCAATGCTAGCTGTCCTCCTCTCGAAGAGAGCGGCCAACTTCCAGGTGACACTCGGGCTGTTTTTGCTCGCGTCTGGGGCCGCGAAACGGGAGATAGAGGTTCTCACGCACGCCGGTCTCTCGGTATCGTACTCGCAGGTCCTCCGACACGTCAAGGTGCTTTCAAAAGAGGGGAAGGCAGCGTTGGTTCAGGTTGTGCAGGACGGTATGGTCGGGATTGTGTGGGACAATGTGAACATCCCCTTTCGGGTCGGCGAACAGTGTTTCACCAACAATAACCACTTCGACAACGGGACCACGGCGACTGTGATCCCGCTTTATGATCCACATATCCCGAACGAACGAGTTCCTCACGGAACACTTCCCTTCGAGTTGAAGCCACCGCGTACATCTCGTCAATCCATCACTGACTTCCCTGTTGAACATGTTCTCCCGCTTCCCCAACAAACTACTCAGCTCGCAGCGAGCTGTCTCTGGCAACTCAAACAGCTCGCAATGGACAGCATCCCGGAGCTCGAACGGTTTCGTGCCGACGTCGCTACTGGGTCCTCTACATCGACGCAGCCTCGCGTTTCTACGCCGTCTACCTGCTTCGCAAGATGTCGGACCAGTACGAAGCGTTCAAGGACTTCAAAGCGTGGGCCGAGAAGCAGACAGGCGAGAAGCTGCTCGCGCTGCAGGACGACAAGGGGGGCGAGTACATGGGGCGCAACATGGACGAGTTCTGTTCGCTGCACGGGATCGAGCGCCGTCATACGACGCGCAATCGCCCGCAGCAGAACGGTGTAGCGGAGCGCGCAAATCGCACCACTGCGATGCTTGCGGAGTCCGGCCTGCCTGCGTCTTTCTGGGGAGAAGCGCTCAGTGCCTACATCCACGTCCGCAACCGCCTTCCCACCGCCGCTATCACGGCGCACACCACGCCCTTCGAGCTCTGGCACGGCACCAAACCGGATGTGAGTCGTCTGCGCGTGTGGGGATGCACCGCGTACGTCCACATCCAGCGCGACAAGCGCAAGGGCCTGCAGCCGCACATGGTGAAGGCCGCCTTCATCGGGTACCCGGAGGGGTACAAAGGCTGGAAGTTCTGGGATCCTATAGCGAAGAAGGTCATCATTTGCGAGCGCGCAGACTTTGACGAGCGCGATTTCCCTCGCTCCAGGCTCAACAAGCCGCTCCTGCCCTCGCCTTCCGCTCCCCTCTTCCCTCCTCCGCCTCCATCGGAGCCTGCTCCCTCTCAGCCGGTGCTGGATGCCGGGGGAGACGACGACTCGTCCTCTGCTGAGCAAGACGAGCCTGATCTGCCTCCAGCTCCGCCTGCTGATGAGCACGAGCATGATGTCGATCAGGATGCGGCCGATCCCGCTCCTGCGCCGCCTGCAGCCGATCCTGCACCTCCCTCTCCACATGCGGGTCCTTCGCGGCCTGCTCCTCGAGGGAGGAAGCGCGCCGCCTCGCCCACCGGTCCTCTGCGCCGTAGCACGCGCGACGCCGTGGTCAAGGCGCGATCGAACAGCTGGCAGCCTCAGCCAGTGCCCTCCAAGGCGAAGGTGCGCGAGCCGCTTCCTGCAGTCGAATCCGACGAGGAGGACGCTCATAGCGACTCTCCTGAGCCGTGGGCGAATGACGACGTCTACTTTGCGCAGGAGACACCTGAGGCCGCCTTTGCCATCCATACCGCCCTCGAGACCGCCCTGCTATCCGCAGACGGCGAGCCGCTCTCCTACAGGCAGGCTATGCAGCGTCCGGACGCGGAAATGTGGCTTGCAGCGTGCAGAGAGGAGCTCGACGCGCATGCAGCCAATGGCACCTGGGCTATCGCCTCTCTCCCTCCTGGCGCGCACGCTGTCGCATCGCGCTGGGTATTCAAGGTCAAGCGCAAGGAGGACGGCTCCATCGAGCGCTACAAGGCGCGCGTCGTCGCCAAGGGCTTTGCCCAGCGTCCTGGCTTCGACTACTTCGAGACCTTCGCTCCCACTGCCAAGTTCCAGGCCATTCGCACTGTCCTTGCCCTCGCCGCCGTCGAGGATCTCCACCTGCGCTCCATCGACATCTCCCATGCCTTCATCAATGGCGACCTCGATGCAGAGGTCTACATGAAGCAACCTGAGGGCTTCGAGGAGGGTCCTCCTGGCGCGGTCTGCAAGCTGCAGAAGTCGATCTACGGCCTCAAGAAGGCCGCTCGCCTGTGGAAGATCAAGCTGATGGAGGTCCTGTGCTGTCGGACAAGATGGGATTCCGCTGCATCTACAGCGATGCAGTTGAAGGGGCTAGCCAACTAGCTAGGGACGCTCAGAACTGACACAAACAGTGGATTGCTGCGAGCGACTGAGCAACAAGACAGAAACGAGCAAGGGGCACACCTGCAGCACAGAATGAGCGACTAAGGAGGAGCAGCCGCGTGTGGCTGCAGGTAGAGGCCACGGAGCGTGGGAGGAAACTCGGAATAAGCCGAGAATCACCCTAAAGCGGCAACTAACTCGAAACTGAAGCTAGGGAAGCTAACTCAGGCTGACCTACAGTAAGTACAGTACAAATGGGTACAGTAGGTGAAGTGGAGAGGGCATGTGGAGGGTATAGACGCGGAATGAGACGATAATAGGGTGAATGGAGCGAAATAGACGCGAATAGAAGGGAGATGGAATGGAACAAAGGTGTAGAAATCAGACATAAATGAATATCTTCGGCAGAACGTTTATTTTTCCTGTTTAGTTGATTTGAACAGAAACCCCATCTCATGCCCACCTCGTCTGTCTGATCACAGTTGACTACCCAAGTGCATACATGGAGCCCCAAAGCTGGCAGTTGGTCGACTTTGTCGACAAAGTGTTGGCTTCCTGGGTGATAACAACTTAATTCCTGTAGCCAGCAGCAAAAGGCCCAACAATCCTCCTGAGCTTATGAATCCATACCATAAGCCTACCGTCCTTTCAATCTTCTTAGCTTTAAATTGATAAAAATTAGGCTATTTCTCGGATTGGTATCTGCCTGGCCAAGACTGAAGGGCAGATGCCCTGAACGCCGTAGTGGACCAAATGGTCAAGGATCTGCTTCAGTACAGCGCTGGCTTCAGCACAGCTGTTGAATGAACAGACAAAACTATCATGGGCCACTTCAAGATTATCATCTCAGAGCTTTCGGAAGCCACAGAGTTACACTGTATGATTTTCGAACCTAGACAGGAAGGAGGCTCTCGGTAAGCCTCCGCCTCGCCCGCATTCCAACACGTGTGCAGGGAACTTTTCAGAAACCACGACCACATTCTTCACTGCCTGCGATTTCTGCTGTGCCAAGTTTCCAGTGAGCCTTGAGCTTATATTCTTTTTTGTCACTTATGGATATGAGGTCGGTTATTTCTTGCCTTTTCCCCCTCCGAGTCTAATAATCATTTAGTGGTTTATTTATCAACATTGACATTCACCCAAGTACAAAGGCTCGGAAACATTTTGGTTGGAAAGCGAGGCGGCCAATGACCATCTACTCGCAATGGAGACCGTTTATTGTATGGTTCATCCTGTGCAAGCATCCCGGGAATCTCGCATGCCCTTTGGAGATTATCCCATCGGATCTCAGCAGCTAGTTGATGGACCCTTACTACTGGATTTCGAGATATCATCCATGATCGATGGATACCTTCTGGATCTTTCCATTCCCCTCCAGGCCGTACGGGCTCGTCTAGGCCTGCTGGCTGGTACCCGACAGGCGGCCATGAAGGGGCTCTTCCAGGCTTCGCCAGCGGAAGAAATTCCTGCTGAAGATATTCATTTATGTCTGATTTCTACGCCTTTCTTCCGTTCTATCTCCCTTTTATTCGCTTCTATTCCGCTCCATTCACCCTATTATCGCCTCATTCCGCGTCTATACCCTCCACAGGCCCTCTCCACTTCACCCACTGTTTGCTATTGTACTGTACCTACTGTAGTTCAGCCCGAGTTAGCTTCCCTAGGTTCAGTTTCGAGTTAGTTACCGCTTTAGGTTGATTCTCGGCTTATTCCGAGTTTCCTCCTACGCTCCGTGGCCTCTACCTGCAGCCACACGCGTCTGCTCCTCCTCAGTCGCTCATTCTGTGCTGCAGGTATGCCCTTTGCTCGTTTCTGTCTTGTTTCTCAGTCGCTCATTCTGTGCTGCAGCAATCCACTGTTTGTGTCAGGTCTGAGCGTCCCTAGCTAGTTGGCTAGCCCCTTCAACTGCGACTTCAACAGTACGTGATACGACGACCCAGCGAGTCCGGATATACTTACAAGACTCGAAAGCCTATCATGAGGAAGAAGCTGAGTTCATCATCACCAACATCGGTGACCATGACATGATCCTTGGAACAGACTGGCTCGATGAGCACAACCTCACCATAGACTTGGCAGCAAGATTGCATTGACATGCTCCGCTGCCCTCCCTCCTGCACCCCCTCTGAACCAACCATGATGAACCTTGCAACAAAGCTGCACAAGCTATCATCGACCCAACCGCAATGAAAGGTTCAAATCGATGAAGCCCCTAAGGCGCCTCCAGCCCCAGACAACCCTTTTCCAGAACCAACCTATGTCTCCTGGGCTCCGATCCCTACGTATGTTATTCCCGCGCGCAGAGTGCAAGGTGTTCGCATCCGCACATTCCATCACTCACCCCTCCCCGCCCGGCTTTTCATGGAGGACGACAATGAACAACCCGTAGTCTTCCGAGACTGGGAGATCAATGGCCTATGCCGCGCTGGGATGCTCCCTGAAACTGACGACCCTAATCCAGAGGCGGTGCCAATCCGTGCAAGCTTCACCAAAGCGCAAGAAATCACAGAGCACTCGAAGGAGAACACACACAAACCTTCGAGGACCTTGTTCCTACTCCATATTGCGACGTTGCACCGGTATTTGATAAGAAAACCTCTGAGCGACTGCCCGACCAATGACTATGAGATCACGCCATCAACATGAAAGAGGGCTTTGAACCCAAACCGTGCAAAATCTACCCTCTCTCTCCCTGCAAACAAGTCGAACTTGACACCTTCCTTGACGACTATCTGAAGAAGGGCTATATTCGCCCATCGAAATCATCTCAGGCAAGTCTGTTCTTCTTCGTCAAAAAGAAGGATGGAAAGCTACATCCCCGTTAGACTCGAACCAGTACCTGAATCGAGCCGGCGGTAACAGCACGTCGATGCAGGGACTGGAGTCCTTGACACGTGAGTGAGTAGAGTGGAAGTTTCTTCCCACGATAGGTCGAGACTTAGCGAAATTCACTTCGTGCGCGCACGGCCACTTGTAGCTGCATCCTCCTCTCGCGTCCTTCTGGTTCATTCCCTCGCCATCTGTACTTGCCTTCTGTACCGCTCGACATTATTTAATATATATGAACCCATGGTGACCCTCCTCCCTGTTTCCCCATCACTGACAGCTTTCAGAGACCCCGGCAGAGATACTTTTACCCCGGCCCCCTCCCTGTCTCAGTGTCGGCTCCGCCATGTCTAGGGGTTTCCGTGCTAGCAAAAGGAGGGAGTATCCGACTCTCTCCCGCTTTCTCTGCTTATCATGCCTCGAGAAGTCGTTCCCTTGGACGAAGCTCGACTCGCAGAGGCCGAGCGGCGACTTTGCGAAGCATTCAACATACCTGGACTTCGCCGCTTCCAACAGCAAGCCGGGCGGCATGTTCTTCAAGGTCAAAGTGTCATCCTCGATGTTCCTACAGGGGCTGGGAAGACCTTCGCTTTTCTATTTCCTTTGTTCTATCACTGGTGGCCCACGAACATCCGAGAGATCCTTGCATGGGCCCCAGTTGATGATCTTCGCATAATTGGAAGGCTCGGGAACCCGTCCTTCATAGGTGCAATGGTGCCCGACAACTGTAAACTCAGATGCACATACAATCGATTTGAAGCCGGAAAAGGTGCCGCCGCAATACTTCATCCATTGTACAACCCGGTTGACGTTCTGCATGTGTTCCCAGACAAACCTCCGGATTCCAGGGTTTTCCGGGTGCATAGCCTCCATCTGGTAGTTCATAACGGGTGGGTGGGCCTCGGATAGGGACATCATCAATATACGGCTGAGTAACAGCCGGAATCTCGGCCTGAAGGATATGGGTGACGTCGTCATGAAAGATGGGTACCGAGTTAGTCCAACCCATGGGCAGGGTGACAAGCCGACGGGAGCCAAAGGGGGTTTGGAAGGTTGTGAGGTCCCGAGAGGCTTCAGCAATGCGACGCTCGTCGTACCCGATAAAAAGGTCCATGATACCTCCACATGCATGACCTGCAAATTGCTCGGCTAGTTGGTCGGTAAACGGTGGGACTCCTGAGTGTGCAATGGTGACTTTGTTGAGTGGTTCAAGGGAGTGCACAATGCGCAGGCTCTTGCCATCCTTCTTGACAACAGTAAACCACCGGGACCGGTATGAGGAGTTGGACGGCTCGTAAACTCTGGCTTTCTCCTTAGACTCAATAATTTTGCAGACCTCGTTGAAAATTCCCGGGGGTATAGGGATGTTCCGCTGGACCCAGGGAGTGTGTGGGATAACTGGGATGATAACTGGGGGAAAGAAGTCTTCACGAAAGTGACCACACTCGGAATCTTCCCATGCAAAGGCGAGGTTCTGTTTTGAGAGGAGATCATGTAGGAGGAGCCGTTCCTCGGGCCAAAGGAAACCTTCTGGGTGCGCCTCATCCATAAAGGCTTTGCGCTCGGCTGTGTATCGGCCTGTGGGTTCAAAGGGTGGGGGGTGGGGAGTGAGAACAGGCATGCCAGCAAGGGGGTCTCCGTGGATGTGCCGAACAATGCGGAAATGTTCCGGGAGTGGTGCCAGCACGGGGCAGACCTTTTGTGCAACGGTCTTGTACTTCTTCTTGGCTGCAAAGATAGGAACCGGTGAAATGGGAGCCTGGGTATAAGCCGAAGGTAGAAAGCCATGTGTGTTTTGTCTTAGGTTGAAATGGGGAAGAGAAAGAGAAGAATTGGGACCGGGACAGGAGCCGAAGCACCCAAAGAAACCAAAGTGTCCAAAGGAGCCGAACTTGATCTCGGTACGGGCTCAGCGCGTGCGGGGCCCTATCAGCGGCGGTGCTGGAATTTTGGAGCGTTGTTGGACGCATTGAGGAGGGACGGGGGCGGAGGAAAGGAGAGGGAGAGAGGGACGAGGACAAGGTTGGTGATGAGGAAGACGCGACTTCCTCATTGGGAGCGCGTCTCGGCAAATCCCGAGATGCGCCCCCAAAGAGGAAGTTGCGTCGTTCTCGCCAGAGATCATGACATATTTTCGGGCCGTGTTTCAAAACGCGGCCCTAAAATACGTCATGATCTACATCCGCTGCGCCCGCACCCGCAACAGCGCACCCCCAGACCACCTGCTCACGCACCGCCCGTGCTCGCGCACGACCCAACCCGCGCCCGCACCTGCCCACGCACTGCCTGCGCTCGCCCCACGCCCGCGCCTGCCCGTGCACCGCCCGCCCGTGCTCTCCCCGCTCCCGCGCTCGCCCAACGCCCGCGCACCAGCTTGCACCTGCCCGCACTTGCGCTCGCACCAGCGCACGCATCTGTGACGACACGCGTCAATAGCCCCTATCTTTTTCCTCAAAGGGACTTACGCCCTTTTCATTTTTGTTACGACAGGGGAAGGACATTGTTTTGGACTAGGGATTATGGCTGGGTTGGTCACGTGACTAAGCACGTGTTTCTCTTCACATGACGTATCACCTGATTTCGGACTTTGGAACTCCGCTTACACGCACAGCATAGAATCAGCGCACAGGATTGGTAGAATACGATTACTGTACTTAGGATATTATGTGGGTCAAGGGGCTCTGAAGTGGGTCACCCTAGTAGTATAAAAGGAGTGCATGTAGCGAGCCTAGTCCTCATCTCGACCTCTTGGTCTTTGGACTAGGTAAGCAGTGTTTCTACTGTATCTTAGAACTGCGACTAATGCTAAACTTGGTCTTTGGACTAGTCGTTTGCAGTGCCTAAGTAGTACCCCTGCGGCTTCGCGCGCTGACCTGTGTAGTCGCACTCGAGGAGGTTGACTCCGAGTTTCTTTCTTATTTTGTTGTGTGTTGTTGTTGTTGTCGGCACGTGATTGACTCCGTCGTCACAGCATCCGCCTGCGCACTGCCCGCCCGCGCCCGCGCTCGCACCCGTCACGCCGCTACAGCACGGGTGCCAAGTGGCGCACCTCTGGCTTGTCCGCGTGCCACGTGGCAGGTCCGGACCCGCTGCGCGCACACCACACGGCGCATACACGCCCAGCCTCCGTGCCCGCGCAACACGCGGACAGCGGCGGCAAGGCGTGTGGCCTGGGAGAGCGGGGGAGAGCGGATGGGCGAGGAAGGGGCAGAGAGGGCGTCGTTTGGGGGGGCGTCACACTGGCGCATTGAGCGCGTCGTTGGACACGACGTGGCGGTGTGGGAGAGGTGAGCGGCGGGGCGGACGCGTTGGCGTCGCCATTTGACCGCGGCGGGGGGTGGCAAGAGGCGGAGGAGAGCGAGGGGACGAGGGGACGAGGTGGTGGTGAAGGAAGAGGAGTATGAGCTGGCAGGAACGACATGACTTCCCGATTGGGGGTCGCGTCTCGGCAGTTCCCGCGGCTCGGCAAGTGCCGAAAGTTGAGCTCGTCGTGCGCAATGGCGTGCACCGCTTTCCCACCACTTCCGATAACTGTTCTGTATATTAGATAAGGCAGTATACATATATACAAGTCCCAATCTAGAATATATAGTCAATATATCCATTAGGTGCAATGTAATAATCAAAATATGTATTCTACAGCCAAAAAACACCCCAAAACACCCACCACATGCATTTCAATGACATTGTGAGCATCGGGCAGGTAATCTAAGTTACTGTACAGCTTACTATAGCAGAAATAGGGCCTCTCGTGTCGTTAGAACTATTTCAAATGTCCAATTGGAGAGAAGATAGTAAGGTCAGTGCCGATGATAGGGCCCCGCACGCGCTGAGCCCGTACCGAGATCAAGTTCGGCTCCTTTGGACACTTTGGTTTCTTTGGGTGCTTCGGCTCCTGTCCTGGCTCCTTCAGTTTCGGCTTCGGCTTCGGCTCCATGGGTCACGTGACCTCGGCTCCTACCTACCTACCCCCGGGTTCTCTCTCCCGGCTTCATTACTCAAAAGACCCCTTAGGTTTTGATGCAGGCTTCCTCACCGACCCTATACTGTACTTTCTACATACTTCACTTAGTTCTCAACCTTGTTCCGGCCCGTCCCCAGTATGTTTTAGACTTTTGAGCCGAGTTTTACTTAGTCAGCACTCGGGTCCATTCCGCGTACAAGTCGTACTTACTCCAGAGCGTACTACCACCACCTAGGTCCTCACCCTCGTCTTCACCCTCGGAATATCATCGGTTTTGCCCCATCATCACCCTCGGCTCTAGGTTCTCATTTCTCACTCTCGACCCTTGGCTCTTGTATTAGGTTCCCTCCCAAGTCCTCCAAAAGTCGGCTCATTTCTGGCTTCTCCCTCACTTCCCGACCGCCCCAGCATGCTCGACGCCCTCGCACCCTTCCTTCTTCCTCACTCCCTCTTTGTTGTGGTTTTCCCCCTTCATAGGCGAGTTAGGGTCATCACCAATTGGGTGTCCTGGGTGCAGAATGTCTTTGATTTTCCTGACTCATCAATGCACACCGACGGTGAAAGTGATGGTGCGGAATGAGTTATATATGTGCATAGATCATGTGTCTAAATCACCAGCATGATTGATTCCCTGTGGAAAGAGATATGACCCAAAGAGTGGTGGTTTTCAGTGTATTTGACCCAAAATATCAGGAATACATGAATATGTATTTTTGTGGGCTGAACAAAGTGAGAGGAGCAAGGGAAGTGTGAGATACAGGTATCCAGCTTGGAAGGCCTGCGGAAGTTGCTCAGACTGTGCTTGGTATCCACTTTAGCAACACACGCACTCATATCTCACACTTCTGGGGTGGGCGCAAGCGGTGTGTAGGGGCAGGCACGAGCAGGTGGTGCGCGGGTGCAGGGCAAGCACGGGCAGGTGCGGGCGCGAGTGCCAGCAGGTGCTGGCAGGTGCGCGGGCGGGTGGAGTGCGGGTGCAGGGTGAGCGCAAACATGCAGTGCACGGGCACGGGGTGAGCGCGGGTGCCAGCGGAACGGGCCCGGGTGTGTGCGGAACAAGCACACCACGTGAGCTGGTGGGCGCGCAGTCGACAATGTGCATGCACGCAGCATCTAGCGGTGGGAGCGGTGGTGGCGACGCGGTCGTGGACGTCTGCAGTCCATAACGGTGGTGGCGGCGGCTTGGTAAGTGGCGGCGGCGGAGCCTGTACGGCCCGCAACGCACATTGCAATGCCCTTGCAACTGCAAGGGCATTGCAATGGCTCCCGACAGCTTGCCGTGCGACAGAGTGTGGGAGGTATTGCATTGACTCCACGACACTTTCCCATAGATATTATAATATAGTTACAGGGTCTGGTGCCACACCTGCGCCCTCGACATGCATGCACATGCTATTGACGCCCATGCCTGTGCACCCATGTGCCCTTGACACCTGTGCCTGCAACGATCACGCCTGTGCCCTCGGCGCCCACATGCACATGCCCTAGATGCCTGTGTGCCTTCAACTCTTACGAGTACTCGTGCTCGTCGCACCCACACGCCTCTTGTAAATAGCAGAAATATAAAATAGAATAAAATGATCATGAAATAGAGTAGAATGAAATGAAATAAGTAAATTCTATGCTTTAAAGAATCTAAGAAAATGTGGACTGTAGGTGGGCTTCAAAACTGTTAGTAGGTTGAGATTGGAACAAATGTATAGTGTGATGACGTGACCTAAAGGCGGAAATGATGTACCTGATGTGCAGTTCTGCCCAAACTGCACACCAAGTACGTCATTTCCACTTTGGGTCACGTGATGACTGTCGACAAACATGTCGTATAGTTGGATAAAATAAAATAAGCACAACAGGGATTGGAACCAGCAACCAATACACCTGCACACAAATCTTGTGATACCAATAGACTACAACTACTTAGGCAGAGAGCAATATTCATGTATTTATACCACTCTTACCTTGCAAGTCCATATAAGTGCTCCTGCACCCCAACACAAAGTTGTGTGAGTGCTTGCGCGCTCCCACACCCAACACAAAATAGCGTGAGCGCTTGCGCGCTCTCACCCCCCCTCCCCACACAAAATGCTTGCGTGCTCCCACACCCAATACAACATACCGTGAGCACTTGCGTGCTCCCGCACTCTAGCACAAAATAGCATGAGCACTGAACTCTGCCTATAAAAATGTGAACATTAGGGTTTAAAAAATCTGATCTTCTAAAAATGTGGGGAACCGTACTGCCATGCTCGCAATGGCCCACTCCCCACCAAGTTGGTCATCCAGGACGATACAAGACCCATGAGCTCATCACGCGCAACTACTAGTGGCCTGCCATCAGAGACGATGTCCGGAAATATGTCGAATGATGTGAAACCTGCCAACATACCAAAATTAGACATGATCGTATTGCCGCTCCGCTCCATCCCCATGATCCACCACAAGCACCTTGGGAGCATGTATCCATTGACTTTGTCATGCCACTCCCGGTCTTGGATGGGAAAAACACCATCTGCAATGTGAACTGCATAGGTACCAAGCAGGTGGTGTTCTGGGCCATGACCAAAGACCTAACGGAGGATGAACTCGCCTTCGAGTACCTACGCAAAGTGATTCCCTATCATGGAATCCCAAGAAAGATCGTCAGCAACCGTGGCAGCGTATTTGTATCAAAGTTCACCACGGCATTATTCCAACTGTTGGGCATCAAAGGGAACCTGTCCACGGCGTACCACCCTCAGATGTACGGACAGACTGAGCGCTCCAACATGACCATGGAATACTACCTTTGCATCTTTGTCAATCAACGACAGGATGATTGGACACGTTATCTTCTACTTGCCATGACCGCGCTCAACAACATGGTCCACAGTTTGATTGGGATGTCTCCCAACTTTGCCAACTACGATCGAGAACTTTACCTAGGGATGAATCCGCGATGTGAGACAGATGACCCATCAGCGAACAAGTTTGCACAACGTGCGAGACATCTATGAAGAAGCACGCTCTGCGCTAAAGGCAGCACAGGACAATCAAAAGCACTTTTATAATCGTAAGAAGGACGAGCCAATAGATTACAAAATCGACGAGTTTGTCTGGCTGGAAGTCAAAACAAGAGATGGACAAACCGTAATCAAAACGGCACGTCCTATGCAAAAGCTGGACGACAAGTGCTTTGGTCCTTTCGAAATCCTGGAAAAAGTTGGAGCATCGGCTTACAAGCTTTGCCTCCCTGCATCCTGGTCACGGAAACACCCGGTCTTCAATGAGTCCCTCCTATCTCCACACAATGGCCCCACCTTTGACAATCAGAAAGCACCCGCGCCTCCACCCCTAGAGCTGGTCCAAGGAGAGGAAGTCTATGAGGTCGAAAAGATTATAGACTCCAAGAAGGTGGGTCACGACTTCAAGTACCTCGTCAAATAGAAAGGCTATCCAGACAATGACAATACTTGGGAGCCTCTCGCTAATCTCCAGAATGCCAAGAAACGTATCGATGACTTCCACCGTGAACATCCAGGTGCCCGAAACCTGCACACCTTAATCATTGGGAACTCCTGTCAGAGGAAGAAGCTGGATCTGATTATGACAAGGACATTGAATCTAAGAAAGGGGTGATGTCATGAACGGTCTATAATTTTCTTTTTACTTTACATCGGTTACACACTTTAGGACTTATCGACTTATCACCGGTCCAGCTCCCCTTTGGCCTGGACCCGGTTCATCTATATCCCGCCCGGACCCATGTAACTCATATTGGCCCGGGTCTGACTCCGTTCCCTTAACTCATGCTGTACAATACTGACTCATGCTGTGCTCTGTTACATATGACTGCTTATTTATACTAGGTCTGCTTACTGATCGCTGTGTATTAGTTGCTTACCTAAGTCTCCCTCCTCTTGTGTATATAAGACTCGCTCTTGCTGTACATATTCCTTATCTTGAGCTAGTCAATTCTACCGACTTTGCTTGCTTTCCCTAGTCTGTCGCCGTGTCTGATTGGCTCCCTCTGTCCTCCTTGCCTTCTGTTCAGCTTTGTTGTAACTCGGTGCCATCGCACTAGTCGTTGCTGACACGTATAGAGGGCCTGCTGCCACACTTCTTCCCCACAGCGGTTCAACTCTCCTCATGAACTTCATTACTGCCGATACCCTTTACGTGGCATACCCCAACTTCACCCTCAAGGGAATTGCTGTCAAAATCTCTCAAGAATATGGAGGCGGTGAAGGGTTGTTGATGTACCACCACGTTGCATACAATGTCCGGGCCAGTAGGATAGAATAGGGCTTGGAGCATGTATTTGTTCTGTTTTAAACTAGACTCTTGATGTGTGTGATAAGATGGAGTTATAATTGCTTGAGATTTCCATAAGAATTACAAGTAGTACTCCTCCAAGAGGCGTTCAGGCGTGAGAAAGAACATTTGTTTTCCAACCCGTATACTGCTTGCCCAGTCTACCTCCAAATCCTCCTAACTATTATATCTCTGGCCATCAAGAGTGAACCACAAATAGATGACATTCCCAGCGATAAAATCCACCTATACATCTTCACCTGTCTATTCATCTGAGATCTTCTCTCTCTCTGCACAGTGTCAAAACAACTGCAAGTCCTAGTCCAAGATCACCTGGAAGACCACTTGACGTCCTTCTTTGGATGTTGGGCGCACAAAGTTCCACACTCCCATCTCATTCTTTGCCTTACTGGTGATATCATCGGTGGCTCTACTCTCCTATCTCTCCTATCTAAGAATGAAGACTGGGGAAGGTGGGAGACAGACCTTCTCGATATCTTTGCACCCAAAGACAGTGCCAGCACCATCCTCTCCCATCTCCTACAGCCAGAGAGTGAAGGATATACAGTTATAAGCAAGATTCCACCCACAATCCCTGGTCTTATGGTGGGGGTCGAATATATCTACCAGCTCCGATGTGCTGATAGCACCCGCATCAATGTCACTGTCACTGCCTTTGGCCCACCTTTCCTCCATTGTGAATGCACACTTCTCATGAACTTCGTCATCGCTGACACTCTCTACATCCCATATCCTAAATACACACTCTCTGGTATTGCATTTTACACTGCAGAGCCATCCTCCCCTCCAGAATTTGCTCAAGTTATTGTGGCATTCAAATACCTTGGTTACATTTGGCCAGCGGTCCTTCCTCCTATCTCCTACGAGCATATACCTTGGTGTCGGGAAGCCCATTGCATGAGTTCATACTGGACCTTTCATGACTTGGGTGGTCTGCAGGTTTTGATGAGAGGAGATAGAATGTTTTTCAGAGCCAAGGATGAAGGAGTTATATGGCAGTTTGGGGCACTAGATGGCATACAGTGCCACACATTCATAGATTCACAAGATATAGTCTCCAATGGTATTTCCCTCACTCCTATCCTTACAATTTCTCCTCATTACAATGTCATTGGCAGTTTTTGATGGTGTAGAACATTGACACCAGAAATCTGGGCTTTTTATTTCTCCATTGATGTATTTCTGCACCTATATCTTCCTTGGAAGCTTACAAAACCCTTTGATATACCTCAATCACTCTTCACATCTACGTCTTATCAAAATTTTCGGTCCACATTCCATCTATTGTTTACGTCCATAGTACTACTTTCTGAGAGCGACTGCCCCAATACCCCTCTCCACAGATGATAAATCCTCATCCATATGATCCTTACCACCTTCTTGCTGTGCAGCTATATTTTCCCCCACTACTTTGACCCTCTTAAATGCACTATCCTTCCCATAACCAACTCTACACTTGATTGTGATAGAAGGTGCAACCACTGTCAACTCTATAAGTCATACTTTCCTGAGATGCTGCTCGTATTCCTGCAAGGTGTTAACAACATCTTAAGAGTCATAACCTATAGAACTAACCTGTTGAAGGTAGGTATCCAGGATAGCTATAGCACGTAGCTTGGTCGCCATACAAAATGTGCCTTTACGTTCCCAAAGAGGCACCAAAGTGAATGAGACTTGAAGTTCAACGATTTGGCCAATACGAAAGAGAGCTGGATCTTCAGCCACAAAGCTGTCCTCTCTATTGAATATAATCAGAGACATCACAAGAGATCAATAATAGAGAATAGGACATACAAAGTGGGATTGCGACAGAAATATTGCACCCTGTTGTTGTCCAGATGGGTGCCAGCTGACGATAAAATGTCTACCATGACTCTATTTGGGTCGATCTGCTATGTGAAGAGAATAGCTGGCTAGCCTCGGACAGAACTGATCCCTATCATATAGCGGTTAGAGAACTCCAGTGTGAAGAAGGGGCCATAATGACATGGTGACCAATCCTCAAAGTAGCCTGGACAATATGCAGTACTGAGCTGGTCATGAACAAGTATCTGCCCCTCTACCGCCTTGTCAAAGCTAGGTGTGCCTAAGCCAATGATAGATATGCTCTGTTTGGCCCAGGCAGGCTTTGGCATAAGTCTGGATAACTGTCAGTCATTGGGGTTTTGCCTAAACAGAATGTAACTCACTGAGACTTATGAGTGATAGGAGGGAGATCAAGGGCAGCGATCAAGCTATGAATAATATATACATCTTCCACCAAGCCGCCTTCACTTCGAGTATAGGCTGATGCAGCACTGTTGACATCCTTTTGCACCATAATACTGCCACATGTCGATAGGTTAAGCTGCATGATATAAGTTAGGTATATAAAGCTATTGTGTGAAATGGGCTATGAACACACGGTCGGAAGCATGCTAAGCAGAGTTGAAGGCTTACGCTCATCTATATACTGAGATGTGAGATTATGCAAGCGCTCCACTAGGATAGATCTTGTCAAAAGAGGTTAAACAATATTCACTTGATATACACACCATACTGCTCTTTGGAGAAGAATTCAATGATAGAGTCCATTACTGGCAAGATGGAGATAGAGGAGGTGAGAAAGGGAGTCTGGGGAAAAAGGGGATGGGACGGGAAAGTGAGGAGACCCCATTGATCCTAAGGATAAAGTATGAAGACTAACTCTTCCTCCATTGACCGAGTCTATGTCCAAGCAAGGGCCTAGACTTGCCTTGCCAACATAGTTTTATTTCAGGTGCAATTGTCTCCTGCTTCTATTGTCATGTCTAGCCGATGTCCTTTGTAAGGAGTAGTTTGAGGAGATTCGAGAACCACTCAGCAGATAAATGTTGCCTTTTTCTGCATTCTAAGCATGAGATGCTATTGTCTGGTAACTGAATTGAGATGAGTAAATAGCCTAGTTTGGCTGGAGCAGTACCATACTAGATTACAGCAGCGGTTGTGAAGTTTGGAAAGTTGATTGTCTTAACATCTAAATATGTGCCTTCTCATAGTTGAAGGGTCCAGTCCGCTTAAATGGTCTAGCCTGGTTCCACCGTCTCTGTGTTGACAGGGGCTTCAGCTTCTTTGCACATCCATCTACCGCCCTCCAATGACTTGAGGTTGTTCACAAATCTCCTTGGCAAGGTCAGAATATAGGCTCGTTGGAGACTGCAATGATATCGCAACAGAGAAGGCTAAGACTTGGTATAGGTAGGCTAAATGGCCTGTCCACAGCATATTGATGAGCAAATCTATTTCCCAAGGAAATTGTGACTTCATATTGAAACAGTTCCTCCCTACCTGTGTATAAAAGGGTGTAGGACTTGAACGGTCAACTTGTCCTAGTCTCCCCCAACTCCCAGACATCTCTTAATTCTCTCTACTCTACCGTCCCTTTCAATCTACACCAATGGCTCTGTCTCGATACACCAGCTCACGCACTCAGGCTAAACATAAGACCTCTGCTTCTCCCTGCACTGCTGTCAAGGTCAAGGAGGCAGTTATAAAGAAGACCAGTCCTGTTGCAAAGGCTCGCTCTCGTGTACAGCCTTCTAAGAAGTGAGTTATGGTGTTCAATCAAGTTTCCAGATACTTATTGATTTGTGTTCAATGTAGAGTCAAGCCTCTTAATCTAACTGGCAAGAATAAGAACAGCCGTGAGCCATCCGTGTATATTTTTGGCTTTCTGCTGTCAATAATACTTCTTAACTATCTCATCTACCGCCCATTTTCTAGGCCATCTGGAGAGGACAATGAGATATCTGATACTCCTTTTCAGAAGAAGACAGGGAAAAACACAAAGTATGTTGCACTTCTTTTTTCTCTTAATGACAACTTACTGGATTATAGGAATGCTCCTCCCTTCTAGGATAAATGGGCTAAATGGGCCAACAAGAAGATGTATGTGATCACTGTCTCTAACACACATTGATACTTATATATGACTTAGCTCTCCTAATATATCAGACAATGCTCTCATCAATTTTGATGCTTCTATCCACAAGACGGAAAAGAAGTACCTGAAGGAGAATCCCAATAAGAAGTGAGTCTCCTGTACACTTAGTCTTTTTAGTCCATACACTGATGTACCACTAGCACTCCTTTTAAGGCTATCAAAGAGGTTGTCAACCCAAAGACAGGGGTGGTCATGTGCATGAAGGTGAAACAGTTGGTCTATGCCACACATCCTGGCAAAAATAGTGAAGGTGAGCCTTGCACTCCAGAGCATGCGTGAGTTCTTCTTACTACATTATATTGCTTAATTTAATTGCGGTGCTATTAGCTGGTTTGTGCCATCATACACTCTGTCAGATCATGACTCTCCTCAGGCTGGACCATCTAATAGCAAGGCCCAGCCTGTGCAAAAGAAAGGTGGCAAAAGGTGAGCACTTGGTATGCATCACCATATACCTTCTTGTCTAAAACCACATATTAGAGTTCGTGCCGGGCCCCAAAAGGGAGTCAAGAAGGCCAGTCAGTCCTCTGCAAAGAATAAGGCTACAGGTGCTTCAAAGCGGAAAACAGATCTTTATCTGGTAGTGTCGGCGATAGATTCTAGTTCTTTGTATAGATCACAATGAGGAGAACAAACCCTCTAAAGTCCAAGTGATTAACATCGATTCTTCAGATGAAGATGAGGAGGTCAAGGTCAAGAATGAGGCAAACAAAAAGATAAAGTCTGTTGATCTTTTGCGTGCTTCCCCTTATGCTAACTTCAAGTTTAGCACTCGTGGTATCAACCACATCATCACTAACAGAGCTGAGATTGTTATTGAGAGGCATAAGAAAGTGTATGTCTCACTTAGTATATATCTTATGGGGGTTTGACTAACATAATATATGTGTTATTAGCCGGGAGGACACTCCCCACCCTGTCCAGGCCGACTTTGGCAATGATGACGATACCTCTGAAGACAATGAGATGGATGTAGATGTAAAGGAGACTAAGACCAAATGTGTTAAATCTCTGGTCAATGATGAAGCCGAAGAGTCGATGGACGAGCCCATGGATATTGATTTGGATGCTGACTCTGACGGTAACCTAAAGGGCTTCATCATTTCCAAGGACAAGTTAGAGTGCGTACTCCTGCTATTGTGGATTAGATTATAACTAATTGGAATGACTTGTAGGACTGTACAGCCAAAGAAGTTGCACCAGAGGACGGCTACTGATGATAAGCATGATGAGAAGCTGTATGTTGAAATCAACTTTCTAATTATGATTCCTACTTACACATTTTCTACCAGCACAGCACAGGTAGCTAAGGAGGCTAAGTCTGACAAAGGCAAGGGCCGGGCTGATGGCAATGTTATTCTAGGCATGAAGTATTTAGTTTAACAAAACAAGATCACAGCTATCAAAGGGATGGCTAGTGCAACAGAAAGTGATGAGGAGGAGAACATCAAGAAGCTAGACTAGGATTCAGCGAGTGAGGAGGACAACGAGAAAGAGCAGCCACAGTATGTTTCATATTGTTACTCTAGAATCATGAACTCACATACATTCAGGTGCTACTATACTAGCAAGGATATGCAGAGTCATCTCAAAAAAGGTCGTTGGAACAATGTTTTCAGCTATACCACGTGAGTTTACCACATTTGTTTTCCCGTGTGCCTAAAGGCTTATATATGTTAGGGTCGTCAATTGTACAGGTACCTTCCAGGAGACGGCTTACAGGTTTGAAAACTTGGAGTGGGACATGTAGAACGAGTATGACATTGAGTGAGTGACTCTTCTAATACACATTTCTATCGTTCTAACAAGGTATAAGTCAAATCATGGCTACTGTGTGCTATCGCGGTAGCGAGGAAGAGAAGCTAGTCAGTCCTGCATTTGGTGATCTCAGGAAGTGTTGGATGGTATCCGAAGCACTTTGAGTGTCGCACATGATGGGTCGGCGGTAGCTATTCTCGAGGACATTGTGTGCGTGGGGCATCGCTATGCCACTGTCGTAGGGGTAGATGTCCACCAGGATAGTGACCAGCTGAGAAGTTTGGTCGCCTTTAACTAACATCGCACATTTGACTGTCTGAAAAGAATGTCACAACGAGGGAAAAAAATCAGGTTAGAAATATAAAAACTGGCGTACTCCTCACATTGCGATTGATATCCTTGTAATTTATTGCGGATGTTGAGAACACGTTGCCTATGCAATGAAATGTGAGTGTGAATGTATGCGCAAAGAACAATCGATGTTTGCACATTTATAGGATGAAACTCCGTGTAAGGTATCAATAGTTGGTTTGCATGCTGATCACAGCGAAGGTTTGTGTAGGCGGAAACATCCCAACTAGACAGATTTCAGTGGTAAAACTAGCAACCGTAAGTAAGCAATGACAACTTGTCACAAGAACCTGTACTACACACCATGGAGGACACCACAAGTCAGGGATTGTCACATCATCTGATAGAGTCTGTTGAGTGAGTAGACAGTGAGTCATGTAGAAATGGCACATTGGCGGCACTGTGATGACACACATACTGCCTGTGCAAGTTTTTACTAGGTAGTGCCGAGGCGTTGACAAGGATTAACACGTTGATGTAAAAGACGACCCGTATGGTAATCAGTCATGCATGTATGTTGTCATGGATCGCTCCATTTCTCTCTTCATTTGCAGACCTCGTACACGCGACGTGTCACGGAACATGACTTTCCCTTGCATCACATGCTTCAACGACGTCATTGCCCGGACTTCCGAGCGGGGTTCCGCATTCTTATCTATGACATCATTGCTCCGGACCTTCGTCCTCTGCCCCATGACTCCTTTCTTATTGTTCCCCCCACTCGCACCACTATTGCATCGCATCGCACCATCGTTCCCACTTGTATATAAGGACAGTGTTTCTCTTCCCTTTTCCCTAGACTGTCCATCTCGTCATACGGTACTGTAGCGCACGTTGCACTACCCTAGGCCTGACACTCTCGAATCCATCTGTTCTCTCTTGCTCCTCCCATCGTCGCAACTTAGGCGGTTCTATCAGTCTCATAAACTGCATTTCTGACACCTGGACAGTCTACCCTACGCCTACCTCGCACCCCTCTCCCCTATACCTCCCTCGCCGTCTCTACGACATTAAAAACCCCCACCCTGGAACCCACCGCTGAACCGATCTTTCTCACCTTCAATCTCCAAGCATTCAACCCCGATCGCAATGCCCCCTTCCTCTGGCCCCGAGCAAACACGGCCACTGTCAATCACATACGAGCTCTCGAACTCCTCTGTAGGGAACATACCTGGAAGGTCCACGGAGTCAATTGCTGCATATACGAGTGGCGCTGGAATCACGATCACGGTAGGCAGACAATCCTCTGCCTCTACGCTCGTGTCGTTGCGTGCTTTGACGTAGATCGGAACCGGTTCGAGTTCTCGATTCACTCCCCTACCTGGCACACCTGTTGCAACACCCATCTACCTCCATCAATCATCCGACACAACTTCCCCACTGTCTACAATTTCGCAATCCCCACACCGGAATCCACCCCGCCACCAGTCCTCCGTCCCACTATCAAGGGCAAGACCCTCCGCCACCGTCACCTCAAACACAAGATCCGCCAGGCTGTAAAAGCCGGCTACCTCACCCAGAAACTCCTCGGTCGTCGCCCCGTCGCGGCCGACTTCTTCTAGAATCATTGCTTCCCAAACCTTCACCCGTCCCCCCACCCCCGCGTTCCCTCCGGGTATCTTCCGCGACTATTGTCCGTACGAGTACTCCGTCCTCACCTCCCTAGACACCAAGAGACCAGTACATTGGGCCCACAACCCTCCCGAAGAAAGCAGACAAGACTGGTACTTTCAAGGAGGCAACTATCTCACAGACAAAGACTTTGATCTTGCAACCGACGTCCTTGCCGCCTTCATCGACCCACCAGCATCCTCTTCCCCACCGCCCCGCCGATCCACTGTCCTCCTCCCCCCCAGGGGATTCAAGTTCAACAGCATCATCAGGAAGTGGTATGCGTATCGACGAAACCGGCAAGAGACACCAGGGCGCACAGTAGTTGAGTGGCAACCCTCTAGTGCAAACCCTGTTCAGGATCTCTGGTTTTGGAGACACAACCAGGAACTCATCACACCCCTCGAATTCCAAGTCGCGTGTGAAGTCCAAATCGAGCTTGACGAAGCTGAAGAACATCGCAAGGAACTCCGACACCAACAAGAAGCAGCCTTCACCCGATCCCTCAACATTGCCCTCCCCGCTGACAAAATGCCCGACGAAGAAACCAAACCCTCGACCGCCTCCAAGCGCGAGCTCGGCCCCAAGCCGAAGCCCTTCAAGGGCGATAGACGTGACTGAACCCTCCCCCTACCAACTCGCCTCCACCCCGTTGACGTGTTGTAGTCGAGGTCCCAGAAGGGATCAACTACAACGACACAACTAGGAAGTGGTACGCCTATAGACGGAACAAGAACGGAACCCCAGGACAATCAGTAGTTGAGTGGCAGCCCACTTCGTTCAGTCCCGTCCAAGATCACTGGTTGTGGCATCATAACCAGCAATTCCTCACCGCCGCCGACTTTCTTATCGCAAAACAAGTCGAGGACGAAGTTGAAGAAGCAGAAGAACACCAACGAGAAACCCTACGCCGCCTTGATCAAGAACTCGCCCAATCTCTCACCGTCCCCCTCCCCTCCGACAAGATGTCCGACGCCGAATCCAAACCTGCCGTCTCCAAGCGGGAGATCGGCCCCAAGCCAAAGCCATTCAAAGGCGATAGACGCGACACCCTCCGGTTCTCCTTCAAGCTCCGTATGTTCCTACGCGTTAACAAGGATGTTTATGCCACAGACGACGCCAAGATGATGCTCCTCCTCAGCTTGATAGAGGATGACACGGCAAAAGCCTGGGCCACACATCGCCGCATGGAACTCTTCGACAACGAAGACAAGAAGGAAGACGCCGAAACCCTCAGCCTCACGCCCCCGACACTCCACTATAGCTCCTACAAAGAGCTCTTCGAGAGGTTCGGCAAAGACTTCATGCCCGTCGATCCGAAGATAGAGGCTCAGCGTAAGATCAACGAGCTCGCAATGACCACCCGGGACGTCACTGACTTCATCACCGAGTTTGAGATGCTGGCGACCATGTCAGGGTACAACGACGAGGCGCTAATCCACTTTTTCAAGAAGGGGCTTCAGCGTGACCTCGGCAAGCAGGTGGCCCGGTCGTACCCATTCCCCACCAACCTCGCGGAATGAAAGGAGCGCGCCCGCCGCATCAACCACCAGTGGCTCGAAGAGAACCCGGAGAGGAAGAGCAGTCAGTCCAAGGGGGCTGTCGCGCTCACCTCGAATGGTTTGACCAATGACGCCTCGTCGCGCCAAGTCGGCGCCTTCACCAACACCTCGACCCGCCCTGCAAAGCTGATGGACGACGAGCGCGCAAAGATGATGCGTGAGGGCAGGTGCTTCATGTGTCGACAGGCCGGTCACGTCTCCCGCGACTGCCCCAACCGCGACTCAAGCGCGCGATGGGTGGGCGCAGTGGAGACTGGATCTAAGGCCCCTCCCCCACTGACGAGCACGGCTCCACCCACTGCGAGAGCCGCTCCCGACCCGTCCAAAACCATCGCGGCAATCACTCGCCAGCTGAAGGATCTGGACGCGGAAGGCAAGGAGCAGGCAGTAGCGCTGTTGAAGGACATCCTGGAATCGCAGGATTTTTGAAACGCCCCCCAGTCGCGTCGTCTGGTGGAGGCAAAGGACTTTTGTATCATTGTCGAATAGTTTCACTGTATTATCATCCATGCATACCTGTGAGCAATCGTATCCCCCGTGTTTGTATCTGTCTACCGTCACCAAGAACAGGCAAACACCATCAATCACGCTCAAGGTCAAGCTGATCGGACGAGTTACCAAAAGAGAAATCGACGCAGACGCGCTGCTTGATAGTGGCGCAGAAGGAATTATCCTGAACCGAAGCTTCGTTGAACGCAAGAAGCTTACCACAAGAAGACTAGAAAACCCGTTCCCCGTGCGTAATGTGGACGGCACTGAGAACATCATGGGCTGGGTACGTGAGACAACGACCCAGCGGATCCGGATATACTCGCAAGATTCAAAGGCGTACCATGAGGAAGAAGCTGAGTTCTTCATCACCGACATCGGCGATCATGACATGATCCTTGGAACAGACTGGCTCGACGAGCACAATCCCACCATAGACTGGCAACGAGACCGTGTTGACATGCTCCGCTGCCCTCCCTCGTGCACTCTGTCCAAACCTCCTGTGACGAACCTCGCAACCAAGCCACGGAAACCATCATCGGTCCAATCACAGCGTAAGGTTGAAGCAGGTAAAACCCCAAGGACACCTCTCGTTCTGGACGACCCCTTCCCAGAGCCGACGTATGTGTCCTGGACCCCAGTCCCCACTTATGTCATTCCTGCACGCAGAGTTAAAGGTGTTCGCATTCGCACGGTCCATCACTCCCCTCTACCTGCACGACTCTTCACTGAAGATGACGACGAGCGGCCCATGGTATTCCGAGACTGGGAGATCAATGGACTACGCCGCGCTGGAATCCTCCCTGAAACTGATGGTCCTAATCCAGATGCAGTACCCATCCACGCGGGCTTTACAAAAGCGCAGGAGCTTGCAGAGCATTCCAGAGAGAACGCACGCCCGCAAACCTTCGAAGACTTAGTCCCCCCTCCGTACCGCGACTTCGCGTCTGTATTCGACAAGAAAACCTCTGAGCGACTTCCTGAGCGACAACCATGGGACCATGCTATCGACATGAAAGACGGCTTTGAACCCAAACCGTGCAAAATCTACCCCCTCTCACCTTCTGAGCAGATCGAACTCGACACCTTCCTCGACGACCACCTGAAGAAGGGCTATATCCGCCCATCGAAGTCACCTCAGGCGAGTCCGTTCTTCTTTGTGAAGAAAAAGGATGGAAAGCTGCGTCCTGTACAGGACTATCGAGAATTAAACAAGGGCACTGTCAAGAATGAATACCCCTTGCCACTGATCTCTGAAATTGTCGACCGTCTCAAAGATGCAAAGATCTTCTCAAAGATGGATGTTCGCTGGGGCTACAACAACGTCCGCATCAAGGAAGGCGACGAGTGGAAGGCTGCGTTCAAGACGAATCACGGTCTCTTTGAACCTACGGTGATGTTTTTCGGACTTATGAACTCCCCTGCAACGTTTCAGGCAATGATGAATAAACTGTTCAAGGATCTCATTGACTCGGGCAAGGTCATCATCTACATGGATGACATCTTGGTGTTCACTCGCACCATGGACGAACACCGTGCCATAGTGCAGCAGGTTCTGCAATGTTTGCAAGACAACGACCTCTTCCTCAAACCGGAGAAATGTGTCTTTGAGCAAGACTCCATTGAATACCTCGGACTCATCATCTCGCACGACAAGATTGCTATGGACCCCGTCAAGGTAGCAGGTATTCAGGACTGGCCGACACCATGAACGGTCAAAGATGTGCAATCCTTCCTTGGCTTTGGCAACTTCTACCGACATTTCATCAAGGACTTCTCCAAGGTTGCACGACCCCTATTTGACCTGACAAAGAAGGACTGCACATGGGACTGGTCGATGGACTGCCAAACTGCGTTTGACGCACTGAAAGCTGCGTTTACTTCCTCCCCCGTCTTGGTCATGCCTGACCCAAAGAAGCCTTACCTCGTTGAAGTCGACGCCTCGGACTTTGCTACTGGAGGTATACTCTCGCAGAAAGGCGACGACGGTCACTGGCATCCAGTGGCGTATCTGTCCAAGGCCCTATCGGAACTGGAACGGAACTACGACATCTACGACAAGGAGCTACTTGCGATCATCCGTGCGCTCGAAGCCTGGCACCACTACCTCGAAGGCGCCCCCGACACCGTCGAAATCTGGACAGATCACAAGAACCTGGAGCACTTCAAGACGGCACAGAAGCTGAGCCGCCGACAGGCACATTGGGCTCTATTCCTCACTTGATTTGACTTCTCGCTCGTTCACAAACCAGGAATATCCCATCGCCCGGATCCAATGTCTCGACGACCCGATCACAAGGATGGTGTTGAAAACGACAACAAGGAGCGCGTCTTGCTTGACCCCAAGTACTTCCAGGTACGCGCAACAAGGCCAGGAGCAGTAACCTCCCTCGGCGATGTCGAACTCCGACGACGTATCCGCGACTGCAGAACCAAGGACATCGAGGTCGTTCAAGCCCTGGATGCCATCTTACGAAACAGACCACGTACACTCGTCAAGAACCTTCAAGAGTGGAACTACGAAGAAGGCCTGGTCCTGTTCAGAGGAAAGGTATATGTCACTGCAGACGACGAGTTGCAACGTGACATTGTCAAAATGTACCATGAATTGCCCCTGGCTGGACACCCTGGCCGCTTCAAGACTTACGAACTTGTGAGTCGTGAATATTGGTGGCCCGGCATGTCTGTCTTTGTCCGCAACTTTGTAGCAGGATGTGCAACCTGCCAGTCGACAAAGACACAGAGCAGCTGACCCCACGTCGACATGATCCCAAACAAAGTACCCGATCGACCATTTGGCGTCATCTCTACCGACTTCATTGTCGAGCTCCCTGACTGCGAAGGCTATAACACCGTGAACGTTGTGGTTGATCACCTCACTAAGATGGTGGTTACCACCCCATGTACAACGAAGATCACCAGCGATGGCACGGCCGACATTCTCTTCGATAAGGTATACCGACACTACGGCTTAGCAGACAAGATCATCTCGGATTGTGGACCCCAATTTGCTGGACAGGTGATGCGTACACTCAACGAGAAGCTCGGGATCAAGTCCGCCCTCAGCAAAGTGTATCACCCAGACAGACGGCTAGACCAAACGCGAGAACCAGAACCTAGAGCAGTTCCTGCGAGTATTCTGCAACTACCGTCAAGATGACTGGGTGAAGTGGTTGCCCTTCTTCGAGTTTTCTCACAACTCCCGCACCCATGCAGCTACTGGAAAGGCTCCCTTTGAAGTCCTCTACAGCTTCCTCCCCAAGATGTACCCATCCGTAAACCCGTCCTCAAAGGTCCCTGCAGTTGAAGAACGCCTCCGTCAACTTGAAGAAGTCCGACAGGAGATCAAGGCCAGCCTTGCCCTCGCATCCGACTTAATGAAGCACTACAACAGTGACACGATCAGCAAATCGACACTGTTCGCTGTCGGAGACAAGGTCTGGCTCGAAGGCAAAAACCTGAAGACGACGAGGCCGAAAGCTAAGCTTGCTGCCAAACGATTTGGACCCTTCGAGATCGTTGACGTCATTAGCCCAGTGAACTACCGCCTGAAGCTGCCAAAGACGTGGAGAATCCACCCAGTCTTCCATGCTTCGCTGCTCACCGCGTACAAGGAGACAACGGCACATGGTCCAAACTATGAACAACCGCCGCCTGACCTCGTTGATGACGAAGAAGAATATGACATTGAAGACAGCATCGACTCGAAGCCGACCTGCAACAAGAAAGGCATAAAATACCTCATCAAGTGGGCAGGCTATCCTGACTCCGAGAATACCTGGCTCCCTTTCTCCTCGCTCTCAAAGGTCACCGACATGAACGACACCTTCCACAAACGCCATCCAAACGCGCCCCGCCCTGTGCATTCCCTCGGCATCTCCTTTGACGATTTTCTCGCATCTACCCTTGCAGATGACATCGCGCTCCAGGCGAAAGCGTGTCTTAAAGGGGGGGTAATGTCATGGATCGCTCCATTTCTCTCTTCGTTTGCAGACCTCGTACACGCGACGCGTCACGGCACATGACTTTCCTTCGCATCACATGCTTCAACGACGCCATTGCCCGGACTTCCGAGCGGGGTTCCACATCCTTATCTATGACATCATTGCTCCGGACCTTTGTCCTCCGCCCCATGACTCTTTTCTTATTGTTCCCCCCGCTCGCACCACTATCGCATCGCACCATCGTCCCCACTTGTATATAAGGACAGTGTGTCTCTTCCATTTTCCCTAGACTGTCCATCTCGTCATACGGTACTGTAGCGCACGTTGCACTACCCTAGGCCTGACACTCTCGAATCCATCTGTTCTCTCTTACTCCTCCCATCGTCGCGACTTAGGCAGTTCCATTGGTCTCATAAACTGCGTTTCTGACAGCCCTGTGAATCTCAAGCTATGGCCGAAAAAATGCGAAGAGCAAGTGAAGTGGGGCATACAAAGCACCCTTCACCGAACGTCGTAAAAAACAAGTTTTTAGATACATACAGAATCACATTCTTGTGCTGATCACGCTGATGCTGTTCGTTTTCTGGTAGGTGGAGCCGTTTGTAAGATACAAGGAAAAAGGTCCTGAAGGTGCTCAGAGCAAACACGTCTCGCGTCAACTTCCTAATTAGGCAATTATTGACTGTGGATTCACTCGTGTCAGGGTGATCCTCAGTCATGGAATTTCGATGTTTCGAGCGTGTAATCAAGAGTAACTATAGTATAATTAGCTACATGGAACTTTGTGTAGTCTACGAAAGCACGAGGAAGGTGCTGGGGCGGCAGCACCTCGCGCACCCTGGACTTGTGTTTGGCTCAGCTTGCTCTGCCGTGTCGTGGCCAAACCGGGAAACCATTTGTTGAAGATAGTAATGCGGACAATCTCTAGCTTCAACTACATTATGTAATATGTGACGGAAAGGAACGGAAGATTCTGGGAAGAACCAGAACAATATGGAATCAGCTGTGCGAGGTTGTGCGGAGCATGTGATTCTTACTGTACACTTTCACATGAAAGCTGTGGTGGATGACTGAGTGCATGTCAGCAACGACTAGTGCGACAGCACCAAGTTACGACAAAGCTGACAGAGGAAGAGGACGACAGAGGGGAGCCGATCAGACACGGCGACAGACAAGGGAAAGCAAGCAAAGTCGGTAGAATTGACTAGCTCGAGATAAGGAATATGTACAGCGAGAGCGAGCCTTATATACACAAGAGGAGAGAGACTTAGGTAAGCAACCAATACACGGCGATCAGTAAGCAGACCAAGTATAAGTAAGCAGTCGTATGTAAAAGAGCACAGCATGAGTCAGTATCGTACAGCATGAGTCAAGAGAAAGGAGTCAGACCCGGACCGAGATGAGTCACGTGGGTCCGGGCGGGATATAGATGAGCCGGGTCCGGGCCAAGGTGGAGCCGGACCGGTGATAAGTCGATAAGTCCTAAAGCGTGTAACCGATGTAAAGTAAAAAGAAAATTATAGACCGTTCATGACATCACCCCTTCCTTAGATTCGACGTCCTCGTCGTAATCAGATCCAGTTTCTTCCTCCGACAGGAGTTTCCAACGATTAAGGCGTGCAGGTTTCGGGGCACCCGGATGTTCACGGTGGAAGTCGTCAATGCGTTTCTTGGCATTCTGGAGATTGGTGAGAGGCTCCCAAGTATTGTCATTGTCTGGGTAGCCTTTCCATTTGACGAGGTACTTGAAGCCGCGACCAACCTTCTTGGAGTCTATAATCTTTTCGACCTCATAGACTTCCTCTCCTTGGACTAACTCTGGCGGTGGAGGTGTAGGTGCTTTCTGATTGTCAAAGGCGGGACCGTTGTGTGGAGATAGGAGGGACTCGTTGAAGACCGGATGTTTTCGTGACCAGGATGTAGGGAGGCGAAGCTTGTAAGCCGATGCTCCGACTTTTTCCAGGATTTCGAAAGGACCAAAGCGCTTGTCATCTAGCTTTTGCATGGGACGTGCCGTTTTGATTACGGTTTGGCCATCTCTGGTCTTGGCTTCCAGCCAGACGAAGTCGCCAATTTTGTAATCTATTGGTTCGTCCTTCTTGCGATCGTAAAAGCGCTTTTGATCGTCCTGTGCTGCCTTTAGCGCAGAGCGGGCTTCCTCATAGATGTCTCGCATGCGTTGTGCAAACTCGTTCGCCGATGGGTTGTCTGTCTCACGTCGAGGGTTTGTCCCCAGGTAGAGTTCCCGACCATAGTTGGCAAAGTTGGGAGACATCCCAATCGAACTATGGACCATGTTGTTGAGTGCAGTCATGGCAAGTGGGAGGTAACGTGTCCAATTGTCCTGTCGTTGATTGACGAAGATGCGAAGGTAGTTTTCCATGGTCATGTTGGAGTGTTCGGTCTGTCCGTCCGTCTGAGGGTGATACGCCGTGGACGGGTTCCCTTCAATGCCTAACAGTTGGAACAATGCTGTGGTGAATTTGGAGACAAACACGCTGCCACGGTCGCTGACGATCTTTCTAGGAATTCCATGATGGGGGACCACCTCGCGTAGGTACTCGAAGGCGAGTTCGTCCTCCGTTAGGTCTTTGGTCGTGGCCCAGAATACAACCTGCTTGGTACCCATGCAGTTCACATTGCAGATGGCGTCTTTTCCATCCGAGACTGGGAGCGGCATGACAAAGTCGATGGATACATGCTCCCAAGGGGCTTGTGGCGGGTCATGTGGGTGGAGTGGAGCGGCAATGCGATCATGTCTAATCTTGGTACGTTGGCAGGTCTCACATCCTTCAACATATTTCCGGACATCGTCTCTAATGGCAGGCCACCAGTAGTTGCGCGTGATGAGCTCATGGGTCTTGTATCGTCCTGGGTGACCGACAAGTGGGCCGTCATGATGAGCTTGGATGATGTCTGCACGGAGTCCTTTGTCTCTTGGGACATAGAGTCTGTGTTGCCAGGTGATCGTTCCATCTGCGTGTTCCAGCCATCCCTTCACTTTGAGTGCTAAGGCGCGTTCTACTGCATGGTCTCGGAGTAAGGTAGCCTCCTGAATCCGCTCAATGAAGACATTGTCAGGTCCATTGGTTATAATTCCTGCATGGTTGAGGGCGCGAAAGAGTTCTGGTTTCAGGAGGACAATGTTTTCATTGTCTTTCTCCCCCTTCTCAAGGCCCGCTAGTCGGGAAATAGCATCGGGTTTACCCATTGTTTTGCCAGGCTTGTGGAGTAGCGTACAATGATACTCTTGTAGCTCCGTTAACCATCGTGCTTGTCTCCGATTTAGCTTCTGCGCCTTGCGGAAGTACGTGAGATTGCGATGATCCGACCAGATTTCAAACTCCTGTCGTGCCCCCATGAGGTATTGTCTCCATTCCTCTAGCGCCGTCATGATAGCCAGTAATTCCTTGTCATAAATCTCATAGTTCCTCTCAGCTTCGCTGAGGGACTTTGAGAGGAAGGCGACCGGGTGCCATTTGCCATTGTCCTGTTGTTGCGAAAGTACCGCGCCCGTGGCATAGTCAGAGGAGTCCGCCTCGACACGGAACTGTCCATCGTCTGTAGGGATTGCTAGAACTGGCTGCGATGTTATACGTCGCTTGAGTTCCTCAAAAGCCTCCTGCTGTGGGGTGTCCCAGACCCATTCCGTCTTCCCAGTGAGTTTAGTCATTGGGTGAGCAATGCCACTGAAGTCCTTGATAAAGCGACGGTAGAAGTTGCAAAAGCCCAAAAATGATTGAAGTTGTTTCTTCGTTTTGGGGGCTGGCCAATTGGTGATTGCCGCGACCTTTGCTGGATCCATGCGAACCCTTCCTCCGCCGACAATCATGCCCAGGTATTCGATTTCTGCCTTCTCAAACTCGCACTTTTCTGGCTTCAGATAGAGTTTGTTTTCTCGCAGGATCCGAAGGACCTCCTTGACTATTCGACGATGTTCTTCTAGCGTATGTGTGAAGATGAGGATGTCGTCCAAATAGACGACCACGACTCCTTGGTGGATCAAGTCTTTGAACAGGTCATTCATCATGGCTTGGAACGTAGACGGGGAGTTGGTGAGTCCAAAGAACATGACTGTAGGCTCGTAGAGACCTTTGTTCGTGCGGAATGCAGCTTTCCACTCGTCCCCTTCTTTAATCCGAACATTGTTGTACCCCCATCGGACATCGAGCTTGGTAAAGTGCCGTGCTCCTTTAAGTTTGTCAACCAACTCTTGGATGAGCGGGAGCGGGTAACGGTTCTTTATTGTCATCTCATTGAGCTTTCGATAGTCCTGCACAGGACGTAGCGAGCCGTCTTTTTTCTTGATGAAGAAGAATGGGGAGGCCATGGGTGATTTGGACGGTTGGATCCGGCCAGATCTCAGGTTCTCTTCCAGAAAGGCGTCCAGTTGCTTCTGCTCGTCCAATGTGAGGGGGTAAACTTTGCAATCAACCGGTTTGAAGTTAGGAGTGAGCTCAATGGCGTGGTCCCATGGGCGTCGCTCAGGGAGCTTGTCGAAGTCGTCTTTGTCAAAGATGTCCTTGAATTCGTGGTACGCCGTTGGGACTCGCTCAGAGAAGGTCTGTTCCTTTTTCTTAGCGTGTTCTTCAATTGCAATGTCCGATGCATGGGTCCGGATGTGGTATGTCGCTTTGTAGCCATCCCAGTCGAAAGCAAACAGCTGCTCGTCCTTTTCCATGTGGACTGGCTCTTCCTCCTCCTCTTCATCCTCATCGATATTGAGGAGGGGAGGGGGACGAGAGCAGCTGATAGGGCATCGGTCAAATTCAATTGACCCGGATTTCCAGTCGATGTGAGGGTTGTGCTTCTTTAGCCACTCATGTCCAATGAAAAGGTCCGTATCTCCTAGATTGGAGACCGCCAGGTCAATGTTTTCTTCATGGTCTTGAATATTTAGGCGAAGTGTGACATATTCCGTAATGGGACCTCCTGTGTTGAGAGTGCCGTCTGCATTTCGTACTGGGATTGGGCGAGCAGTCCGTCGCGTGGGGATGTGATTTTCCTGCACAAACTTCGTGTTGATACACGAGCCAGTGCAACCACTGTCCAGGAGTGCGAGAGCTTTGACAATGCGTTTGGAATCTACCACCAGTTGTGTGGGAATGACCGTTTGTTCCTTGGCGCTGGCGGAGCGTATGAACTGCATAGGAGTGGCGAGCTCTAGTAGAGCTTGACATGCTAACTCGTCTCCCATGCCAGTTATTTCTTTGATGGCTTCATAAGTAGCCTCGTCACGGCGTCGGTGGTGTGTCCAGATGCGAAGGATTGCAATCGCACTTTCGGGTTTGTCTTCCCTTAAGCGACGAAGCGTCCATTGAGCCGTTCCAGGTGCCATATAACATGATTTGGGCGCCGTGCCCCTTCCATCGCACGGCGTTGTCCCTGACTTCACAGGGTCCATATCCAAAACCGAGTCCGTATCCAAAGCCGTATCCAAAACTGAAGCCGAAACCGAAGCCATATCCAAAGCCGAAGGCTCACAAATCGAGGTCTGAGTATCTAAAATAACAACGGGACGCGTGCCCGTACCGATAGAGTCCGTAAGAGAAGTCATAATGGGGATATCCCCCGTAGTAGTACAGTCCGAATCAACAATGCACATATGTAAACGAGAACCAGGCCACCGAGGCGCCACAAAACCAGACGAGCGAGAAACAGAAACTTGGGCTTCAGATGCCGTGTACATCGTCAGCCCCCTCAAAAACCCTCCTTCTTCTCCTCCACCTTCGGCTGAGCTTGAAGCGCGTCCATCACGCTTTTCCGATCTTCGGCCGACAGGCTCCTAGCCCAGGCGGTGGGCGTCTCGAACGTCTGTGCTCGAGCCTCCCGCTTTGGTGGTTCCGTGTACCGGTCCCTCCCCCACATGTCTCGGATGTTCTTCACGTCCACCCTGCAGTCCCGCACCTGGTGGCCATTCTGTCCGCAGCGGAAGCATCGCCCCTTGATGTCGACACGGTTGACGTCCATCGGCTGACCTTTGCCACCGTGCACCGTGCCGGTTCCATCGCGGCGCCATGGGACCTGCCCCCCTTGTTGCCCATTGGACGATCCTTGTCCTTTGGGTTTTTGGTTCTGCACGGGTCCACTGCGCTGGGTCTTAAGGTCCTCCCGCTCCTGTCGCAGACCGTCGATCAGGATGATGCGCTCTTTGAGGTCCTCATATTTCTGAGGAACGTGACCGCTGTCGTAGATGGAGTCGATGGTCCGATAGTAGACGTTGTGTTTGAGCAGCTGCATGAGGTGGATAGGGTCCTGCGCCGTGGAGTATCCTGCCTTCCTTGCGAGTTGCTCGAACTTGGCGAAGTATTCATGGGCAGTGGTACCCTTCGTCTGTTTGAACCCGTCCAGTTCGACTGCGGCACGGTGCTGCTCATTGACGTCGGTGAAGGCCCCTTTGAGTGCTTTGTGGAAGTCCACCCAGGCGACCATGGCTCCATTGGCCAAGTGTGCATCCTCATACTCGGCCTTCCAGGTGCGTGCTGCCTCCCCCGTCATGTAGGTGAGAATGAAGAGGACTTTGTCCTTGTCCGTCACGAGGTCATCCTCAGCAGCTCGCATGTATTCCTCGCACGACCACATCCAGTCATTGAAGTCCTCTCGTTTCCCAGAGAAGCCTTCAGGAGTTTTCGCGTGGACTTTCTTTCGGGGGGGGTCTGGCGGCGGCGGCGGCTGGGGCACTAACAGTGACCGCAGGGGGGTTGACGGTGATGGGGGGGGCCGTGACGTTGACGGTGGGGGGTGGCAGGTTGAGGGCAGCAACAAGCACGGCAGGGATGGCGACCCATTGGCCATTTACTTCCATGAGCCAGGCATCGTCGGTGCCGTTATTCATGTGTTGGATGGGAGAGCCAGTTTGGCCGATGACGATGTTCCATGTTCCACCGATTTCGGTGCAGTTGGCAAGTTCGGTGGGGAGAGGGGGTTGGGGGTCGGTGCGGATCCACTGGGCAGCCATGATTGGTTCGTCGAGGTTGGAGAAGTCTTCGTCGGTGACAGGCGGTAGGGCGGAGGCGGCGATGAGGTTGAAGTCGGCTTCAGTGAGGTCGTCTTGGCTTTCGTTGGCGAAGTACCAACTGATGCCACTTGTTTGGGTTGCTACAAAGGCGACTTCGACAGTGGTGTCTCCGAGTTGGACAAAGAAGTCGTTTCCTCGTTCAGTGAAGCCTAGAGGGAGGGGATATATGTAGCAGTTTTCGTCCTCAACGTCGGTGTCGGAGTCAGAACTGGAGTCGGAGCCGTTGAGTCCGAACGAGGGAATTGTTTATAAGTGGGTGAGGTCGATGACCTCTGGCTGGGTGAGGTCGATGACCTCTGGCTCTGGTGTGGGGCTGGGGGTGTTGCCTGGTGTAAGGAGGCGGTGGGTGTGTCGAGTGTCTACCGGTATTTTCTCGTTGGGCGCGTAGAAGGATTTTGGGGGTTGCTCGAGTTTGTAGCGGTAGGTGACGTATGGGCAGGAGTAGACGTAGAGGTTTCCGTTTCCTTGTTCGCTTATTTTGAGGCGATAGAAGTGGATGTCTATGATGGAGTCTTCAAGTTCTTCTACACCGAGGGCGACCTTCCAATTGTGCCAGGCCCAAGGGTCTTTAGATTCGTTGATGAGGGAGATGATAGCGTCGTGGCTGATGGGGATGAATTCTTGTACTTGCGAGCGCCAATCTTCCATGCACGAGCCCCCAGTCGAAATGGTTACTCTGTGCGGCAAGGGAAGATTTTGTCGAGGGAAGGTGGTTCTGTTATGAGATCGCAAGACGGTCTGCCTCAGTCTTCTCGACCTGTTGGCTGTCTCTTCGTCTAGGGGACACGAGCCCAAAGACTTCCTAAACCGCTTTCCTTTCGCCGCTTTTACTCGTTTCCTACACCAAAGGTGCACCTTCTACTGTCACCTCTGAGCTTTCAACTCCTGGTATTGGAGAGTCTCGAGTAGGTGTAACGTTTCGAGGAAATGTCAAGCCGGCACCGGTATACGTGCGCACGACCACAATGTCAGGGTAACGAGTCGCGTACTCTGGGGGCAACGGTCTAGGGCGGCACGGGGGAAGAACAAGGTCAGTACCAGACGGGTACTACTACTACTACGCTACAGTACGTAGGGACGGTCGTAGGGTGGTGCAAGAGTAAACAGATCTCGAGCTTATGTCAGCAACGACTAGTGCGACAGCACCAAGTTACGACAAAGCTGACAGAGGAAGAGGACGACAGAGGGGAGCCGATCAGACACGGCGACAGACAAGGGAAAGCAAGCAAAGTCGGTAGAATTGACTAGCTCGAGATAAGGAATATGTACAGCGAGAGCGAGCCTTATATACACAAGAGGAGAGAGACTTAGGTAAGCAACCAATACACGGCGATCAGTAAGCAGACCAAGTATAAGTAAGCAGTCGTATGTAAAAGAGCACAGCATGAGTCAGTATCGTACAGCATGAGTCAAGAGAAAGGAGTCAGACCCGGACCGAGATGAGTCACGTGGGTCCGGGCGGGATATAGATGAGCCGGGTCCGGTCCAAGGTGGAGTCGGACCGGTGATAAGTCGATAAGTCCTAAAGCGTGTAACCGATGTAAAGTAAAAAGAAAATTATAGACCGTTCATGACATTCAAGCGGTAGTTGACTGGGCTGATGATGTCAATGATTTTGAAGGGTCCAAATCGTTTGGCGGCGAGCTTAGCTTTTGGTCTCGTCGTCTTCAGATTCTTGCCTTCTAGCCACACTTTGTCTCCAACGGCAAACTGCGTTGACTTGCTGACCGTGTCGCCATTGTAGTGCTTCATCAAGTTCGATGCGAGGGTGAGGCTGGCCTTGATCTCCTGTCGGACTTCTTCAAGGTGACAGAGATGTTCTTTAACTGCAGGGACCTTTGAGGACGGGTTTACGGATGGGTAAATCTTAGGGAGGAAGCCGTAGAGGACTTCAAAGGGGCCCTTTCCAGTAGCTGCATGGGTGCGGGAGTTGTGAGAAAACTCGAAGAAGGGCAACCACTTCACCCAGTCATCTTGACGGTAGTTGCAGAATACTCGCAGGAACTGCTCTAGGTTCTGGTTCTCGCGTTCGGTCTAGCCGTCTGTCTGGGTGATACACTTTGCTGAGGGCGGACTTGATCCCGAGCTTCTCGTTGAGTGTACGCATCACCTGTCCAGCAAATTGGGGTCCACAATCCGAGATGATCTTGTCTGCTAAGCCGTAGTGTCGGTATACCTTATCGAAGAGAATGTCGGCCGTGCCATCGCTGGTGATCTTCGTTGTACATGGGGTGGTAACCACCATCTTAGTGAGGTGATCAACCACAACGTTCACGGTGTTATAGCCTTCGCAGTCAGGGAGCTCGACAATGAAGTCGGTAGAGATGACGCCAAATGGTCGATCAGGTACTTCATTCAGGATCATGTCAACATGGGGTCGGCTGCTCTGTGTCTTCGTCAACTGACAGGTTGCACATCCTGCTACAAAGTTGCGGACAAAGACAGACATGCCAGGCCACCAATATTCACAACTCACAAGTTTGTAAGTCTTGAAGCGACCAGGGTGTCCAGCCATTGGCGATTCATGGTACATTTTGACAATGTCGTGTCACAACTCGTCATCTGTGGGGGCGTATACCTTTCCTCTGAATAGGACCAGGCCTTCTTCGTAGTTCCATTCTTGGAGGTTTTTGACGAGTGTACGTGGCCCATTCCGTAGGATGACATCCAGAGTAGCACCAACAGGTGTGCTGCACACTGCCACTTTAGATAGGGTTTACTGTCTAGTATACTCACTACTTACTGTCTACAGCTAATGGGGTAGCTAGATAGTAAAACTATACCATATAAACAGTAAATAGACAGTAAATAGACTATAACATTGGAGCCTTAGCCCTATCACGTGACCACGACGCGTCCCGCGTCGCTGACTCGTGTCACACTCGGCTGGATGCTGGTCTCTGTGCACTTGTTCCTCAAGCACCGAGACTGTTGCTCAAGTTTATGAGATATTGGTGTATTGCTGAGTACTCATCCCAGTTGGCACATGTTTCATCAGGAAAACTCCTGGTACTTGAGCCATACTTGGACTTGACAGAACAACTTGGACTTGGAGATTATACTTGGACAGGACTTGGACTGGAAGAAAAAGACTTGGGAACTTGGTCAGATAGAAGGACATTGGGAGTTTACTTGGGCATATAGTAGTTTACTTGGACATGTAGTAGTTTACTTTCGTGACTTGGGTTGAATATGCAAGTACTTACAGTTCTAATGCAAAATCACGACTTAGTGGATTTCGAGAACAAAGGTCACGTGACTTGTCAGTTTTATCGACGCTCAATGCCGTGTCGACTCCTTGTCCTCAACCACGACATCAGTCGCTGTTGGGGACCCGGCCTCGTCACCGTCGTCGTCGTCATCGACGTTGCCGTCGCCTTCAACGACTATCCCTTCGTCACCGTCAACAGCTGCGCCCGCCTCGCACTCATCGCCATGAACGCCCTCACCCTCGTCGCGCCACCCGGTGCTTTCGACGCCACGTCACCGTCGCCATCAACGCCAGCGCGCACCGTCAACACCAATGTCCACCTTCAACTCTCCCGTCCCCATCCCCGTCCCCGTCCCCGTCAATGCCCACACCCGTGCCCGCTTCACTCACGCACTCTCAACGCCGTCGCCCTGGTCGCGTCACCCGGCGCTGACGACGCCAAGTCTTCATTGTCATCAATGTCCGCGCACGCCCTCAACACCGGTCGCCTCCTTCAATGCTCCCATCCCCTTCGCCCTCAAAACCCCCACCTCTGCCGCTTCAATACCCACGCGCCCATCGCGCTCAATGCCTAGTCCCCTGTCCCCTCAAATTCCTGGTCCCTCATCACTTCCAACACCCACAACCCCCTCACCCCCACACTGACGTTGTTGTCACCCCCAACGCCCACACCCCGTCATGTCGACATCCACGCCCTCGTCTCCTCCGTCGCGCTCAATGCCAGTGTGGGCTTGCGCTCAAGAGTGGTTTCTCCTCACCCCATCCCTTCCGCTCACTCCATCCCTCCCATCCTCTCCCGCCCCCCTGCGCCTGTTCCTGCCCTCGTGCCTCGGAGATTGTGCTGAAATCGTGCGAGGTAAGTAAATACACCCTCTACATGTTCGTGGTCACTCACCTCATCCGCCCAGTCCATTGCTCGCTCTCCCTTGCCGCTGCACCGATGGAAACGTTGTCGCTCCCAAGCACCTCGTTGTGTGCCGCCGGCCGGCCCGCGCTGACGACGGCCGCCGGGCGCGCTGCGCTGTGGCCGCGACGCCCGATCTTTGCAATGCTCATCTCATCTTCCTTGATGCCTGTGCTTCTATTCACCTCTATACATACTATACATATCGTAATTGTACTTAATACTGGTTGTACTTCTATTGGTAGTATTCAGTATAAACAAATAAAAATATGTTTTATGACAACCATAATATATCCTTGAGTGCAGCTTTCAGAGAGCTTGGGGCTCCTGGGATGGATCATTAACCTGCCTTGAGAGTACATGGTCTTGAACTGGGTATACTTGGTGAGTGACTTGAGGTTCCTTGAGGCTGACCTTGGAGACCTTGGGCAAGTAGATATGTACTTGGCCCAGTAAGTGGAGTAGCATCAGTTGACTAGTTGCATCCGGCTGTGTAACTGGTTGCATCTGATCTGTCTCCCTCCCCAGGCACATCAAACCCCTATTTCATTTCAGAGCTTCAAGCTTCAGTACTTATCATTTCACATTACGTTTCATTCAAGACCTGCACTACATATATCCCAAGTAAGTATAAGTCCAATTACTCCCCTTGTCCGTTGCCGCCCGTCGCGTGCCGCCCCTCTCGACCCCGCCCCTCTCGACGCCCCTTCGTGCCCCTTCCCTGCGCCGCCAGTCCTGCCCGCCTTCTCGCGCACCCCTCGTCGGCCCCCGCCATCGCGCCGTTGCGTCTCGACCCCCACTCGTCGCCCACGCCCCGTCGTCACGTGCTCGCACTCGTCGTGCGCCGTGCGCCCCCTCCTCCCGCGCCATTGACGCCCCCACGTAGTACGCGGCCGCCACTGTCCCGCCGTGCGGCGCACACCGGGACCATGACGGCCGCGTGAGGGGACCGGCGGCATCCACAAGCAAGTCAGATGGTCGTGCGCCGTGCGCCGGTAGGGTACATGTAACATACTATATTACAAACGTCTATCAAACGGCGGCACTCCCGTCACATGCTCGTCGACCGCGAGTACACCAAACCATCCATGCCCGCCGGGGATCGACGGCGTGAAAAACTCCATGGGCGCGAGATCCCGGTCGAAGTTGGAGCGGCATGGGCAGAGCGTCTCCATCTCTCGCAGTTCCTCGGCGACGATGGGGAGCCTCTGTCGCCACCATCGATCGCCCAGAGTATGCGCACGTACCATGCCTGGCTTGGCACTCTCACTTGGATATGTCCATAGCCCCTGCGCCTCAATTTCCTCTTGCGTGCCTCGAGGCCAAACCATATGGCCTAGCGTGCCGTCTCCATCGCCCAGCAACTGGAAAGGCTCCCACAGCCAATGGTCGAACCCCCACGGGCGACGCGCAGGACCCTCGGGTTCCCGGTATTCGTCATGATCGCGAGGTATCGGCGGGCCCGACAGGAGCTTCAACCCCGACACGAAGATGTGCGGCAGACACACGTCGTAGCCGCACTCAACAGCGTCCAACAACCCGTCTAACAAACGGTGCAGCAGGGAAGCGGTGTCATCGCCTTCGAACTGCAGGCGCTTCGCCGGGTGAACCAACTCGACGCGGGAGAGCCTCGGGACTTGCCCCAGCGAGAGGAGCGACGGCAGGCCCTCGGCCAAATCGTCGGCTGCGCGATGGGCAGCAATGAGGGTCACAGGTGAGAAGCGGGCGGCATGGAGGCGCCCCACGCGCGTGCTGCTCGCGGACGTTGCCTGGACCACCAGCGTGTCGACTTGACGCATATGAGGAGGAGGGTTGGCGAGGAGGACGTCAAAAGGGGGACTCGGGGGGGCGTCCCAGGTAGCATGGTGGGGAGGATGGACGGGCCCCCGTAGGGCGAGCTGTCGAGACCCCCAGCGTGCGTCTTGGTTCCCGACGTCGACGTCGATGTGCACATGATGGGCGAGGCGGGCGGGGACGCGTATCGACGCGCGGTCAATATCGTGCGAGATGGCGACGGAGGGGATCAGGAGGGATGAGGGGAAGAGAAGGAGGAAGATGCCCTCCAAATGCATCATGTCACGGTGAGACCCGTCCACGGTCATTCGGTGCTGGCAGCTGGGGAGGACTTCGCAAATGAGGAGGGCGCGGTGGACGAGCGTTGTCTCGTCCGCAATCTCGAGGTGCTCCAAGCGAGGGAGGGCCACGCGCATGTTGGAAGGGGGGCACATGGCACCTCGTACGAGCAGGAGGGCGTACGCCAACGTCAATTCACGAAGCTGGGGGAGAGACGCGAGGGTGGCCACGAACTCGGAGGTGGTTGTCCATTGGCGAACACCAAGCAGATCCACGCGCACCAGACCGGGGCTGAACCACGATGAAGTTGGAGACAATAAAATGCCTGAGAGTTTGAGGGATGCGAGCCCGGCAATGGCGTTGGGCGGCGGGTTGGGGAGGGTCGTGTCGTGCTCCGTCCAGACATTATGGCCCCACCTGTCTCGATCCACGGCGGGAAGAGCCCAGGGAACGCGCTGGTCGGACGTGAGAGTGACGCAGCGTAAACTGGATGTGCATGCGGCAACGAGGCGATCCGGGGGGCAGTCGCGGACGGACGCTACGATGGACCGGAACGGACATTGAAGACCGAGGAGATGGACGATCCGGGCATGCCAGCCAGCCAGAAAGACATCGCGGGCGACATCGCGCGGGGACTGCGGCACGCTCTGTAGGTCGGCGGGGTGGTTCCCTAGGCGTTCGACGAATAGGTCGAACCAAAATTGTGACGCGATCGGGATTATGGACCAGAGAGCGCGGTCTGCGATGGCACATGCACGCCACCGCCGACAGACATGCGTGGCCGAAATCCATGGCCCTGGATGGACGAGGATCCCCGTGCTGGTCGAGGTGTTGCGGAGATGGCGGAAGACCATTTGAAGCACTTCGGTGGGGAGGGCGTCAGACATGTTGAGCTGGAGATCTGTTAGCGAGAAATGCAAGCGAATGGTGATCAACATACCCGGGCAATCGACAAATATGCCGGGAGGGGGTAGGTTACAGCGATTATCGTCGTTGCGCTTGGTGGACGAAGGGCAGAAAATGTTGAGGGACGGTGATTGGACCGGCCTCCATGGTTGACACCAGAAGCCGGGCCCAGACGAGGAACCGATTGCGCGCTGAGCGATCTAATGAGACCAAGTCCCCCGGAGCCCTAGATCGCTTGGACACCGTTAACGTGTCCGCGCGAGGAATCCGTTAACGCGTCCGCCCAAGAAACCCGTTAACGCGTCCGCAAGAAGCCCATTAACGCCTCTGCGTGAGAAGTCTGTTCACGCCGCGCAAGAAATCCGTTAACGCGTTCCCCCAAGAAACCCGTTAACGCATTTGCGCGAGAAGTCTGTTCAAGCGGATAAGACAACAATCATCCAATATCCATAGGCCAGACCGCCGCGAGTTGACACTCACGTGAATCCGGTGTCTTCGAAAAGAGTCGTCCCTCATTGTCACCCCACCCTCCCACTGTGTACTTTTTGTTCCCCATAATAATACATCCATTCTGTGAAGGCAATCCGTTGAGCGCGCTACGCCAAACCCCCCTGTATACAGAGCCCATGGCATACCTTTGCGTGGTTGAGTGTGCCGTGCTCGCCGCCATAGAGCAGGGGCCATGGTCCGGAGTCCAATCCAAACCGCGCGAAAGCCACACGCATCCATATGAGTAATAATATTTCTAATGTCATACACCCAGCACCCACTCCCTGACCACCCTTACCAGTCCGACACATCAACCACACCCGCGAAATCCTTTAAACACTCTTCCAGAAGACTCCGATAGTTATGACTTTGTCTAGTGCGGGCGTCAGCCGGGGCACAACCAGTGTGGTACTCAGAGCTTACTTTCGACGATACGCCGCCTCGCCGGCCCTGTTGGCCACTACAGATTCTTTCGCCAGGTCATACCATTGTTCTACCTTTGCGCGAAAGAAGTGCACGATATGGCGCATCTCCCGCTCTAGCAAGGCCTTTTCCTCGGTCCACCGGGCCTGCAGTGCCCGCGTCCGAAACCAGTGTACCTTCAGCACTAATAAAGAAGCCGGCATGAGCATGTAGGACTGAGTTTGGTCCACACAGCACGTACTTTCCCCGCAGTACTTCTTCACTTTGCCATCGTCTTGGTTATGAACAAAGGTGAAGTCGCTCCAGACCCAGGAAGGGCTGGTCTTCCCCTCCCCGAGTGTGTCCTTGTCTGATGCCACTGCAAATGCCACAACGTCCTCTCGCGCCAAGGGCCGATACTTCTGGTCTTCTGGCTTCATGCCGAGGCGCAGAAGAGCCAGCCTTGCGCAACGATATCGGTCTGCAGCTAAACTCGCGCAAGTTCTTCTTGACACCGGAGACGTTGCGCGCTCCCCTGAGCAAGGCGTAAGATGTGATCAGTTAGACCCGAACGTCATCCAGAGCCTCGTTGGCTTCACCCTCCCACAGCATCCGTTCTGCGTCCACCGTGCCGTTCGCCGCCGCTGCTGCTTTGAGTTCCTCCCCCCAATGGCAAGGAAGCTCCACTGTCGCTTCCGCCACATCCTTCCACAGAGCGCCGCGTACCCCGTCATCCCGATTTGTACCGTCGTCCTCCTGCCTCCTCTTCCGCGTCTGGCCCGTTGCTTCCTTCCCGTCCCCGTATCCCTCCTCCAGCTTATCCTCCACCTCCTCGTAACCACCATCCGCCACATTTTCCACAGCCAACTCAGACGCCGCCACCTTCATGACGTCCAAGAATAAACGCCGCATTTCCGTCCAGTCTTTGAATCGTCGCCACCAGTTCTTCTTTGCCTCCTTCGTCGCTTTTGTGTTGGCTTTAGGGTCATTCTCAAGCTTCTTCAGCAGCTGTGCCCTGCGCAGAACACTTTGAGCTGTCGTAGCGTCGCCAAGGATGCCACGTACCTAGCCTCCTCCAAAGTGATCCCCTCTGATATTGTTCCTGCCAATCCCGCCGTCACATCCTTACGACTGGCTGACTCGCTCAACATTTCCAAGGCATCCTTTTGAGTGAACCCTGGCCATTGGTCAGTCCAATCGCCCCGAAAGCATGCGCCTCAGCTCACCTTTCGTTGCGCTGGTGCTCGGCTCGTACGGATTGTTCAGCCCTTTGTGGTTCTTGAAGTCCGTAACCTTGCTGAGCCACTCCTTCTCCTCATCTCTCCATTTCACCACCGTCTCAGCCTCCAACCCGCCCTCGACATCCGCCACCACCGCGTTCACGACGCCAATTTGTTCCACAGCCTCCTTGTGCTTCCTCACGCACGCCTTTCCTACGAAACATCAGTAAAAACTATATTGGACCATCACTTGCGATGCTCACCCACTCCCACCATCCTACGCCAATTCATGTCGCCATGGTGGTCATTGATTCTGTCGTGGCGGTGACCCGAAGTCATCTCCCGTGTGCTAGCCCCGAGCGCGTTCAGCGTTGCCCAAATCCGCTCTTGCCCTTCCCCATCTGTGCGCCCCAATCCAGGTAAGAAGTTGCAAGAGAAATTATACCTGCACCCCGGCTTGTGCCCCGGGAGGTGAAACTTCCCGATAACCCGGATAATCTTTGGCCAATCCAGATTTGCCAGGGATTTGCACTCGGCGACCGCCTTTTTCAACTCGAGCATCCGCTTCTCGAAATCAATGCAGTATTGGCACCCGATGTCATATGCGAATATGTGCAACGACAAGGTCATCCACGGCTGCAGCCCTGAGGCCAGCGCGAAGTCGACGTTAACAAACCTGCACGAGTCCATTCCATCAACGAAAATGTCCACACATCGGAGTACAATAGTTACCTTTCTCCTTTCTGGAGATCCACGCCTCCTGCTGGTAGGACGAACATATGGCGTGCGCAGGACAAGCCCAGGGTCCCGGAGACGCTCCCCCACCATACCCCGTGCCCCATGGCGCGGAAAGGTTGACAGCTTGAAGGCTGAACGCGTGCGTCAGCGTCGACCAATGCATCCGCAGTGACCAACTCACCTCTGGCTCCATCGGGCCCAACGTCTTCTGATACTCCGTAAAGTCCTCCATGTTTGCAAAGTAGGCGCTGCCCTCCGTTAAAGCGACGTCGTTCGGGTCCAAGGGCTTGACCTTTTGATCTTGCTGGTAATTTCCATCCACAGTGTAAAACAACGCGTCCAAGTACCTGAAAGTGTTAAGTGTCAGCCAAGTGGCATTTGCCCACACAGTAGGAGACCAATACCACTCCTCCTCGGGACGATCCATCCAATCCAGCTCCATGTTTAAGCCCGGCTGAGGACAAGCTGGGCACAGGATTGCCAGCTTACCAGCCCCAAGGTGGGTCCCCGGCCTCGTTCCCGAATGCCTGACCATCGTCAGGTAAGAGTGTTCTCGGTTGCTAGTCAACCATTCCCGATATCGATTCTAACACCAACGCGGTCAGTACCTAGATCGAGCCCTCGCCGATAGGTAACTCACCATCACTTTGGTGAACAAGACGCCTTCGCTCAACCGTTCCAGATACTTGACGTAGTCTTGGCAAGCGGTTTGAGACTGGCAGGACAGGAGGAGGAACTTATCGAGCAGGCGCGTGCAGAACACCGTCTGAGGTTTCTCCCATGACCCAGGGAACAGACCGATCCTGAGCAATTGCAACGCCTCGGGCTCCTGGACGCCGGTCCCCTCCTGCAGGCAATAGCAATAGCTTATGTGTGCGGTCTGAAACCCCTCGTCAGTGCATATCGACGTCTCCCTTGGCGGTCTCAAACTGAGCAAGCAACGCATCTGGTCGTGCCCGGTGTATACCACCATGTTCAGCTTGTCCAACTCCGTGCGTGTCCAAAATCCAGTATCTTTGTCCCACACCTCGATCCAATGAAATGGCATGCGACGGTGGTCATTCATCGTACACGTCCCACATGCAGGCTTGGAGAAAAAACACTCCACGCATCGATAGAGGGGCATGGCCTCGGTACCCTCGCTCTTCTTGCAGATGGAGCACATGCTCAGCATTGGCCCCGCCTCTCACGCCAGCAATGTGTCATGCGCCGGGCCCGCTTGAGTGCTCAGGAATTGATTCATGCGCTTGGACGGAGCCTGCCAACCAACCTAAGCATGTGCGCGCGTTCCACCATGGCCAAGCAAAACTCACTATTGTGTTGTTCACCCTTGCCCTCTTGGGTGCAGGCCCGTCCTTCCCCAATGCCTTATGCCGCGCCTGCGCCGCCACGTCTTTCTCTGCTTCCGCTTCTGCCTTCACTGCTTCTTTCGCTGCCGCCTTCGCCTCCCTCGCCGCAGCCGCCGCATCGTCCTTTGCGGAATGAGGACCCGTGAAAGGGTTTGTGGTCCATCCTCCGCGCACCGATCCACCACCCGCCTTGACCTTATGCGGCGTGCTCCCCCGGCCCTGACGCAGCCCCCCCGACATGGTCTGAACAGGGGCGTGTCCCTTGGGCGTGACGCAGCCCTCGAAGGATGGAGCTTTCAGAGGTTGAGTCAGCGTGATCCATATTCTCTCCGACCGAGAATAAGTTGTCACAGGGGTCTGCGGGCCCCCCACCCTGGCCTGTCGAGGCGTCCCAGGCAGTTGCTGAGTGTTCAGCGCCATGGACCCGGCCGCAAAGACGCCGGGAGATCTTCCTGGCTTGACGGGAGACTTGTCGTTTGACGCCATGAGAGTCAGCGCATCTAGGCCCCACGGCGTTGATACTTAACGGCGACGGCACTTCACAAGATCACCTCAACCTCATCATTTGAATTGCACATCCATAGCCAGGTCCACTTTCCAGACGCGCGTCTCGCGTTGCTAATGTCTCACTATTTGACACTACTCCACGCACCCCCAACATAACCTCAAACGATCCCCCCTGACCCCGCCGCTTTCCGTCTAAAAGGTATTTGGTCAGCCTGCCCCAAATTCCAGACCTCGTTACTTAAGTACTTACCTCCCAATCCTCCAACGTAGCCCTCCACCTTCCTCACCTCCGCCCTACACGTTTTGCTAGCCTCCGTGAGCAATGAAAATGTGATGTCATTGCCTTTGCGCACTTTCCGATGAGATCCAAGTGCACTAAGGTAAATCTCCACGCACCAGATCGTCCGCCGATATTTGGCATCCGCGCGTCCATGAGAGAAAGCCCATTGTTGGGCCCTGGAATCGGACGGTCGAGTCAGGACACCCGTGACAAAGACGGAGTGCGAACCTGACAAGCTTCTGCACAAAGGCAGAAAAGACGAGCCGACTTGAAAACAGGCCGGGCACGGCCTTGAGGATTGGAGGACGGGCGCACCCGGGGAAATGAACAGACAACACCATGACAGCCAGTCTATATTGTCTGTATTGTATGCGACGGTCTTGGTCCCGTCTCCCCCCCCCCTTTGTCGCGACTTCCGGTTTGATACGCGAACCAACCGCATACCCCTCGTGTCCTGCCGTCGTGACCGTCCTAACAGGTACTGATCCGGGGTATTACTTAATGATATCTAAAACCTAATTAATTCAAATGCAGACCACCGTGCACTGTTTTGAGCGCCAAAAGCTCTGACCCATAATTCCAACCCACGCGCGTCGCCTTGGGCGTCCCCTTTGGCAATTACGCCCTTACCCACAGACGTTCCACAGTCCCCCACGCGGTTCCTACAACCATATCCCCCTCCTGCTCTCCTGCCCGGGACCTTTGTGCACCTTCTGCTCGCGCAGAAACTCAGACTGCAATCTACTGCTTTTAGCAGTGGCGCGTTCATGTGGTGGCACATCCTCGACCTGGACACTCCTGCCGCCTTTTCCAGGCCTCCCCCGGGCCCTTCTTGTGCGTATATCACACTCTCCCCCCGACCCCCGACCCCTCGCCCCCTTCTGCTCGCGCAGAAAATGATCTCTTTCCTCCTGTACAGCTCCCCCGCTCTCCGGCCTGCCTCCTCCCGTCCTTCCCACCAAATATCAGATCACCTTCACGGATTCTGTGCGTATATCCATACCCATATGATCTCCGGCCAACCTCGCTCATTGTCCGACTCGTACCACGCTCCCAGCCCTCAACATCGATACCATGTCCTCGCACTCTGCAGCCACGTCGACCACAAATCCCCAGCCAGCATTCGGCAGCACCTCTGACCCGTCCATGTATGTCTTTTTGCTCGCTCGATGTCACCGTCGCTGAAGCCCTCCTCAGTGAGGCCCAGTCCCTGAACCTCTCCCCGCCCGAGCCCCTGAACCTCGCCAACCTCACCGTTTTGCAATCCGAGTCGTTCCCCAAGTTCGATCCCGCGAAGGTTCGCTTCCAAGCGACCAATTGCTTCATGATCGGCGAGGCGCCCCACTCCCGCGGTCTGTTCTACATCACCTCGCCCAACGTGTTCTGGCTCCCCGAGCTGCCGTGGCATGCCCCCGGGGACATCTTCACATACTTCAGCGATGGCATGCTTGGCGTTCACGAGTACACCAAATGGCCCCAGATATGTGATATCAAAGAGCCCCACTTGGTTGTCGCACCTTTGCATCCTGCAGTGCGCCATGGCATTCCCCACCAGGCTCACCCCCGCGCGCCCCTTCCCCTCACCCCCACCCCCACCCCCACTTATCGCAAGCCCTTCGCCTCCCACATCAATTTCGAGGAAGACGTCGACTTCTTGTTCTGCGATTTCATGCCTCAATGGTGGGCAAAGGTCCTAGACACCGCCGCCGGACCTCTCGGCCGCGTCGACAAGGCGCTCTCAACAAAAATCGACTCCATGGTCTCCGACAAGTCATTGTGGGCACTTCAGTATGCGCAGGCCCTCTATCCACAATCAGACGACCCCTCTCGCCGCTATGTTTATCAACAAATCGTTCGCGTGAGTCGCACGGTGAACAAGCTATTGGACGGCTTGCTCTCACTCGTCGATGCCATCATGTGGTTCCGGGAGATCCAGCGCCTCCTCATCGACATCGTAGCATGGGCGGATTACCAACGCTACCTGAAGCCCGTGTGGGAGCACGACAGCATGCACGAGCCCTCCCTGCCCTGCTATCCCACGTATTCCCTCCGCGGCGCCATCACGTCGCAGCTTTCCGTCGTCGAGCGCCTGTACTCCCTTGGGATTCCTGTTTGGTGGGTCAGACCCCGAGACACGCTCACCACGGCCACCAAGTTCACCGCCTCGCCCTTGGCCCAACCCTGGAAAGCGGCGACCGTATTCAGCACCGCCCGCACGACCGTCATCGGTGAGATCTCCGTGCACGCGCCGACCTGGCTGGGCAGCGTCAACCTCGACTTCTCCATAGCGTCCCTTCGTGATCAGCTTCGTCGACACAGTTTGGCCAACCTCCCCTCCGTTGCCCCCTCTCGCCCCGCCATAGAAGAGGTATCTGAGGCGCCAGCACCCACCGCCTCCTCGTCCACCGAGACTGCCCCCACGACACCTCCGATTGCGACCCCAGGACGGCGTACCTTCCGTCCCGAGCTTCCAGACCAACCGCAATGGGCGCCCGTGCTGGACCGCGTGTGGCAGGACGCATGGCTTTCCATCCCGGCGCTCAAGAACCCCAAGCTTCAGCGGGCGTCCACATACGCCCTTCCTCCCCCCTCCCTCTTCATGCGCATACGCCAGGACGACATGAGTTGGATCCACAACTGGTTGCGCGTGCGCGAGTGGGTTCTTTTCACGGTCACGGGACAACAAGAAGGAGGGGCGCATAAATGGACTGCCCAGCAGTGGAAGTGGGTCCTGGAAGGCAGCTTTACTCAGCTCGACCTCGATCCTCAAGGCCGTGTGCAACCCAAATCCTCTCTCAGAGACATCCTCCGATTGCCCACCTCAAATCTGTCCAGCCCTGCTGCCGCTGCCTCCCCCCTTGGTAAACGCCCTCCCTGTCAGAAACGCAGTTTATGAGACCGATGAACCGCCTAAGTCGCGACGATGAGAGGAGCGAGAAGAAAATAGATTCGAGAGTGTCGGGGTCTAGGGTAGTGCAACGTGCGCTACAGTACCGTATGACGAGATGGACAGTCTAGGGAAAAGGGAAGAGAAACACTGTCCTTATATACAAGTGGGAACGATGGTGCGATGCGATGCGATAGCGGTGCGAGCGGGGGGAACAATAGGAAAGGAGTCATGGGGTGGAGGACGAAGGTCCGGAGCAGTGATGTCATAGATAAGGATGCGGAACCCCGCTCAGAAGTCCGGGCAATGACGTCGTTGAAGCATGTGATGCAAGGGAAAGTCATGTGCCGTGACACGTCGCGTGTACGAGGTCTGCAAACGAAGAGAGAAATGGAGCGATCCGTGACATTACCCCCCCTTTAAGACGCGCTTTCGCCTGGAGCGCGATGTCATCTGCAAGGGTAGATGCGAGAAAATCGTCAAAGGAGACGCCGAGGGAACGCACAGGGCGGGGTGCGTTTGGATGGCGTTTGTGGAAGGCGTCGATCATGTTGGTGACCTTTGAGAGCGAGGAGCGAGGGAGCCAGGTATTCTCGGAGTCAGGATAGCCTACCCACTTGACGAGGTATTGTATGCCTTTCTTGTTGCGGGTCGGCTTCGAGTCGATGATGTCTTCAACGTCATATTCTTCTTCGTCATCAACGAGGTCAGGCGGCGGTTGTTCATAGTTTGGACCATGTGCCGTTGTCTCCTTGTATGCGGTGAGCAGCGAAGCATGGAAGACTGGGTGGATTCTCCACGTCTTCGGCAGCTTCAGGCGGTAATTCACTGGGCTAATGACGTCAACGATCTCGAAGGGTCCAAATCGTTTGGCAGCAAGCTTAGCTTTCGGCCTCGTCGTCTTCAGGTTTTTGCCTTCGAGCCAGACCTTGTCTCCAACGGCGAACAGTGTCGATTTGCTGATCGTGTCACCATTGTAGTGCTTCATTAAGTCAGATGCGAGGGCAAGGCTGGCTTTGATCTCTTGTCGGACTTCTTCAAGTTGACGGAGGCGTTCTTCAACTGCAGGGACCTTTGAGGACGGGTTTACGGACGGGTACATCCTGGGGAGGAAGCCGTAGAGGACTTCAAAGGGAGCCTTTCCAGTAGCTGCATGGGTGCGAGAGTTGTGAGAAAACTCGAAGAAGGGCAACCACTTCACCCAGTCGTCTTGACGGTAGTTGCAGAATACTCGCAGAAACTGCTCGAGGTTCTGGTTCTCGTGTTCGGTTTGGCCGTCTGTCTGTGGGTGATACGCTGTGCTGAGGGCGGACTTGATCCCGAGCTTCTCGTTGAGTGTACGCATCACCTGTCCAGCAAATTGGGGTCCACGATCCGAGATGATCTTGTCTGCTAAGCCGTAGTGTCGGTATACCTTATCGAAGAGAATGTCGGCCGTGCCATCGCTGGTGATCTTCGTTGTACATGGGGTGGTAACCACCATCTTGGTGAGGCGATCGACCACGACATTGACGGCGTTATAGCCTTCGCAGTCAGGGAGTTCAACGATGAAGTCGGTGGAGATGACGCCAAATGGTCGATCGGGTACTTCGTTTGGGATCATGTCGACGTGGGGTCGGCTGCTCTGTGTCTTCGTCGACTGGCAGGTTGCGCATCCTGCTACAAAGTCGCGGACAAAGACAGACATGCCAGGCCACCAATATTCACGACTCACAAGCTCGTAAGTCTTGAAGCGACCGGGGTGTCCAGCCAGGGGCGATTCATGGTACATTTTGACAATGTCGCGTCGCAACTCGTCATCCGCAGGGACGTATACCTTTCCTCTAAACAGGACCAGGCCTTCTTCGTAGTTCCACTCTTGAAGGTTCTTGACGAGTGTACGTGGTCCGTTTCGTAAGATGGCGTCCAGGGCTTGAACGACCTCGATGTCCTTGGTTTTGCAGTCGCGGATGCGTCGTCGGAGTTCGACATCACCGAGGGAGGTTACTGCTCCTGGCCTTGTCGCGCGTACTTGGAAGTACTTGGGGTCAAGCAATACGCGTTCCTTGTTGTCGTTTTCAACACCATCCTTGTGATCGGGTCGTCGAGACATTGGATCTGGGCGGTGGGAAATTCCTGGTTTATGAACGAGCGAGAAGTCAAATCGGGTGAGGAATAGAGCCCAACGTGCCTGTCGGCGGCTCAGCTTCTGTGTCGTCTTGAAGTGCTCCAGGTTCTTGTGATCTGTCCAGATTTCGACGGTGTCGGGGGCGCCTTCGAGGTAGTGGCGCCAGGCTTCAAGCGCACGGATGATCGCAAGCAGCTCCTTGTCGTAGATGTCGTAGTTCCGTTCCGGTTCCGATAGGGCCTTGGACAGATACGCCACTGGATGCCAGTGACCGTCGTCGCCTTTCTGCGAGAGTATACCTCCAGTAGCAAAGTCCGAGGCATCGACTTCAACGAGGTAAGGCTTCTTTGGGTCAGGCATGACTAAGACGGGGGAGGAAGTAAACGCAGCTTTCAGTGCGTCAAACGCAGTTTGGCAGTCCGTCGACCAGTCCCATGTGCAGTCCTTCTTTGTCAGATCAAATAGGGGCCGTGCAACCTTGGAGAAGTCCTTGATGAAACGTCGGTAGAAGTTGCCAAAGCCGAGGAAGGATTGCACATCTTTGACCGTTCGTGGTGTCGGCCAGTCCTGAATACCTGCTACCTTGACGGGGTCCATAGCGATCTTGTCGTGCGAGATGATGAGTCCGAGGTATTCGACAGAGTCTTGCTCAAAGACGCATTTCTCCGGTTTGAGGAAGAGGTCGTTGTCTTGCAAACGCTGCAGAACCTGCCGCACTATGGCACGGTGTTCGTCCATGGTGCGAGTGAACACCAAGATGTCGTCCATGTAGATGATGACCTTGCCCGAGTCGATGAGATCCTTGAACAGTTCATTCATCATTGCCTGAAATGTTGCAGGGGAGTTCATAAGCCCAAAGAACATCACCGTAGGTTCGAAGAGACCGTGATTCGTCTTGAACGCAGCCTTCCACTCGTCGCCTTCCTTGATGCGGACATTGTTGTAGCCCCAGCGAACATCCATCTTGGAGAAGATTTTTGCACCTTTGAGGCGGTCGACAATTTCAGAGATCAGTGGCAAGGGGTATTCATTCTTGACAGTGCCCTTGTTTAATTCTCGATAGTCCTGTACAGGACGCAGCTTTCCATCCTTTTTCTTCACAAAGAAGAACGGACTCGCCTGAGGTGACTTCGATGGGCGGATATAGCCCTTCTTCAGGTGGTCGTCGAGGAAGGTGTCGAGTTCGATCTGCTCGGAAGGTGAGAGGGGGTAGATCTTGCACGGTTTGGGTTCAAAGCCGTCTTTCATGTCGATAGCATGGTCCCATGGTCGTCGGTCAGGAAGTCGCTCGGAGGTTTTCTTGTCGAATACAGGCGCAAAGTCGCGGTACGGCGGGGGGACTAAGTCTTCAAAGGTTTGCGGGCGTGCGTTCTCTTTCGAATGCTCTGCAAGCTCCTGCGCTTTTGTAAAGCCCGCGCGGATGGGTACTGCATCTGGATTAGGACCATCGGTTTCAGGGAGGATTCCGGCGCGGCGTAGTCCATTGATCTCCCAGTCTCGGAATACCATGGGCCGCTCGTCGTCGTCTTCAGTGAAGAGTCGTGCGGGTAGAGGGGAGCGATGGACCGTGCGGACGCGAACACCTTTGACTCTGTGTGCAGGAATAACATAAGTGGGGACTGGGGTCCAGGACACATATGCCGGCTCTGGGAAGGGATCGTCCACGACGAGAGGTGTCCTCGGGGTTTTACCTGCTTCAACCTTACGCTGTGATTGGACCGATGATGGTTTCCGTGGCTTGGTTGCGAGGTTCGTCACAGGAGGTTTGGACAGAGTGCACGAGGGAGGGCAGCGGAGCATGTCAACACGGTCTCGTTGCCAGTCTATGGTGGGATTGTGCTCGTCGAGCCAGTCTGTTCCAAGGATCATGTCATGATCGCCGATGTCGGTGATGAAGAACTCAGCTTCTTCCTCATGGTACGCCCTTGAATCTTGCGAGTATATCCGGATCCGCTGGGTCGTTGTGTCGCGTACCCAGCCCATGACGTTCTCGGTGCCATCCACATTACGCACGGGGAACGGGTTTTCTAGTTTTCTTGTGGTGAGCTTCTTGCGTTCAACGAAGCTTTGGTTCAGGATAATTCCTTCTGCGCCGCTATCAAGCAGCGCGTCTGCGTCGATTTCTCTTTTGGTAACTCGTCCGATCAGCTTGACTTTGAGCGTGATCGATGGTGTTTGCCTGTTCTTGGTGACAGTAGACAGATACAAACACGGGGGATACGATTGCTCACAGGTATGCATGGATGATAATACAGCGAAACGATTCGACGATGATACCAAAAGTCCTTTGCCTCCACCAGACGACGCGACTGGGGGGCGTTTCAAAAATCCTGCGATTCCAGGATGTCCTTCAACAGCGCTACTGCCTGCTCCTTGCCTTCCGCGTCCAGATCCTTCAGCTGGCGAGTGATCGCCGCGATGGTTTTGGATGGGTCGGGAGCTGCTTTCGCAGTGGACGGAGCCGTGTTCGTCGGCAGGGGAGGGGCCTTGGACCCAGTCTCTACTGCGCCCACCCGTCGCGCGCTCGAGTCGCGGTTGGGGCAGTCGCGAGAGACGTGACCGGCTTGTCGACACATGAAGCACTTGCCTTCGCGCATCATCTTTGCGCGCTCGTCGTCCGTCAGCTTTGCAGGGCGGGTCGAGGTGTTGGTGAAGGCGCCGACTCGGCGCGACGAGGAGTCGTTGGTCGAACCGTTCGAGGTGAGCGCGACAGCCCCCTTGGACTGACTGCTCTTCCTCTCTGGGTTCTCTTCGAGCCACTGGTGGTTGATGCGGCGGGCGCGCTCCTTCCACTCCGCGAGCTTGGTGGGGAACGGGTACGACCGGGCCACCTGCTTGCCGAGGTCACGCTGAAGTCCTTTCTTGAAAAAGTGGATTAGCGCCTCGTCGTCGTACGCTGACATGGTTGCCAGCATCTCAAACTCGGTGATAAAGTCAGTGACGTCCCGGGTGGTCATTGCGAGCTCGTTGATCTTACGCTGAGCCTCTATCTTCGGATCGACGGGCACGAAGTCTTTGCCAAACCTCTCGAAGAGCTCTTTGTAGGAGCTATAGTGGAGTGTGGGGGGCGTGGGGTCGAGGGTGTCGGCGTCTTCCTTCTCGTCTTCGTCGGCGAAGAGTTCCATGCGGCGATGCGTGGCCCAGGCTTTCGCCGTGTCGTCCTCCATCAGGCTGAGGAGGAGCATCATCTTGGCGTCATCTGTGGCATAAACATCCTTGTTAACGCGCAGGAACATGCGGAGCTCGAGGGAGAACCGGAGGGTGTCGCGTCTATCGCCTTTGAATGGCTTTGGCTTGGGGCCGATCTCCCGCTTGGAGACGGCAGGTTTGGATTCGGCATCGGACATCTTGTCGAAGGGGAGGGGGACGGTGAGGGATTGGGCGAGTTCTTGATCAAGGCGGCGTAGAGTTTCTCGTCGGCGTTCTTCTGCTTCTTCAACTTCGTCCTCAACTTGTTTTGCGACAAGGAAGTCGGCGGGGGTGAGGAATTGCTGGTTATGATGCCACGACCAGTGATCTTGGACGGGACTGAACGAAGTGGGCTGCCACTCAACTACTGATCGTCCTGGGGTTCCGTTCTTGTTCCGTCTATAGGCGTACCACTTCCCAGTTGTGTCGTTGTGGTTGATCCCTTCTGGGACTTCGATTACAGTACGTCGACGGGGGTGGGGGCGAGTTGGTCGGAGGGGGGTTCAGGAAGCGCTGTAGAACGTCCGCAGCGGTGGCAAAATCCGATTCTTCGACGTAGGGTTGTTCGTCGCGGTCGTCGAAGTACCAGTCTCGACGTTGCCGGTTTGGTTCGTCGTGTAGCCAACGTACGGATTCCTTAGTCTGCTGCGAGGTGAGGATATAGTATTCTTCGGGACAGTAGTCTCGAAAGACGCCTGGGGGAAGGTTCGGGGTGGGGGGACGAGGGGCTGTGGAGGACGTGATGATGGTCTAGAAGAAGTCCGCCGCGATGGGGCGACGGCCGAGGAGTTTCTTGGTGAGGTAGCCGGCTTTTACTGCCTGGCGGATCTTATGTTCGTGGTGGCGGCGACGAAGGGTCTTACCCTTGATGGTGGGATGGAGGACTGGTGGCGGGGTGGATTCGGGGGTCCGACGGTTAAACTGGGAGACGGAGGTGAAACTGGTTTGGAGGATCGGGTTGGGGGCGTCTTGGATGAGGTATGTGTGGTAGGTGGGGGCGTGGAGGGTGAATTCAAGGCGTTCGAGATCTACGTTGATGCACGTAGTGATCCGGACGTATAGGGCGAGGACGACAGTACCGTGATCCTTGTGCCACCTCCACTCGAAGATGCGGAAGTTGAGACCGTGCGCGGTCCAGGGATCTTTCTTGCAGAGGTTCTGTACGGGGACGAGGCAGTTGACGGTGACGGCGTCGGACCAAGGGTAGGGGAGTGGTGCGTCGTCGCGGGGGGTGATCGGCTTTCCGTTGAACGGGAGGAAGACCGGTGCGTTCGGGAGGTCCGTGGTGGGAGTTTTTAACGTCGTAGAGACGGCAGAGGTGGATGGAGAGAGGGGTGCGAGGTAGGCGTAGGGGTAGACTGTCCAGGTGTCAGAAACGCAGTTTATGAGACCGATGAACCGCCTAAGTCGCGACGATGAGAGGAGCGAGAAGAAAATAGATTCGAGAGTGTCGGGGTCTAGGGTAGTGCAACGTGCGCTACAGTACCGTATGACGAGATGGACAGTCTAGGGAAAAGGGAAGAGAAACACTGTCCTTATATACAAGTGGGAACGATGGTGCGATGCGATGCGATAGCGGTGCGAGCGGGGGGAACAATAGGAAAGGAGTCATGGGGTGGAGGACGAAGGTCCGGAGCAGTGATGTCATAGATAAGGATGCGGAACCCCGCTCGGAAGTCCGGGCAATGACGTCGTTGAAGCATGTGATGCAAGGGAAAGTCATGTGCCGTGACACGTCGCGTGTACGAGGTCTGCAAACGAAGAGAGAAATGGAGCGATCCGTGACACTCCCGCCTCCCGCCCAGACCAAGAGCAGCCCGCCCCAAAAAGGAAGGGCAACGGCCAATGCCGCCAGCAGGTGAAGCGGAAGGACAGACGCCTTGCAGAAAGGTTGGACATTCACGTCTATTTTGGCGTGACCGGCGGATTTGCACCGTACTCGCGTGAGGCAGTGGTCCACTGGCGAGGCCGGGACATCACCGCCGAAGAACTGAGTCGTGACCAATCAATCTGGGCCGAGGTCGTTTTGGAGCTTTCGGTGGACGAGTTCTGCCTGGAATTCATGCGCCTGGACCTTCAACTCCTGTCCAAATTGAACGCTTCCCCAAACCAGCGGCGTGCACGCCAGGATGCCATTCAGAAGGTATGGCGCTCTGAGGGCGACGTCCTCGTGAGCTTCCGCGATGGCGTGCACCCTCATGACGTCGCCATACGTCCGCAAGGGTACGATCAGTGGGCACGCGTCATGAGCGCGTGGCCTCTGGCCGCGTCCAGCGGCGCCCTTTCTCCTCAGCCAACGCCCGTGTCCCCAGAAAGCGACGCTCGCTGGCACATCGAGGTCATACGCCACTACTGTCTCCACTTTCACTCTGCCCTCGACCGCATGCCCACCATTCCCTTTGTATGTCCCCCGTCCCTTCCGCGGCTCAATCTAGTTTAGAACTTTGCATATTCCCCACGCGCACCTGTACGTAGATTACCTTGCTTATGTAATTTGTCGTAACCGACCACATCCGTCCAATCCCTCTCGCCCTGTTTTTTTCTTGGAATTATTGCAATTCTGTAGTCCGATCACATTGTACATACACCTCCACCGTTGAAATATACCTCGCCTTCTCCTCCCCCTGGCGTCGATCTCCGGATAACCCCCCGAACATCCGCCCAAGTGAGTCGATACCTGCCCTCCGTCCTTTTACGCCTCCCCAAGGTAAGCCGCTTCCGCGCCCACTTTGCCCACGCCTTACTCACCCTCCCTAAATTTTTTTGCCCCACACAGGAGACGATCAATCAAGCCAGAATTGGCGGAGCCCTGAGAGTCGACCACCCAGTGCACAGAACGTCTCGGCCACGCGGCTCGCGTACGTCTCCTGCCAGCTCTGCATCCCTCTCCTGACGAAATCCCTCCACCCACCGTATTCATTTGACCCTAAAATCCAGGGCCCCGGTTCGCAATCGTCGACACCGTCATTTATGTTATTTACAAAATCTTCACGGCGCAACCCGCCCTGCCATGCTAGCTACAAAAATTGAGCAAAAGAATTCATGCGATGCATTTGAGCTGTCCACCGCGCCCTGACGTAGCAGATCCCGGCGCCAATGATGCCCATCCACACGCCGGCCCCTACATATGTCCCACCAAGTCAGTCGGTCTGCGCTTCCAACCACGTCCCATGGTGAGTTATTCCCGCCTCAACTCCCTCCTCGACCCATTCTCATTCCAATCAACCACCCCCACACCATCTCTAGTCCCCACCCGCTCTCGAGGCGTGCCGCCAAAAGCATTGGAACGAGTTGGAATGGCCCTGGCTTGCAGAGCAGTGGCAGAGTCAGAGCGTGGCGGTGTTCCTCGTCTTTGACCACAAAGGCCGCAGTCAGTTATCCCTCCGCGCCCCCTCCACTCTCCATGCTAACTCAACAACTTTGTCCAGTCGCTCACGGCAACTTGTCCAGGGCCACCCAGGCCGTCGCGGCGGACTATCTCAAAACATTTCACGACCCGTTCCCAGAGGAGACTGACACATCTTACGCCGCGCGCTGTGTCGGTAAGGCGGGGGTGACGCGTCGCCCGCCAGAGACTGCGGCAGAGTGCGCCACACGCCTTGAGCTGGTGACCTCGGTGCGTCGTGGTCCCACGTCTCGCGACCTTATTCCCTGACCGTACATTTCTACGCAGCGAATCCTTTCCTTGTTCAAACGACTGAGCCCCGGCAACGCTCGGCAGGGAGGCAAAGCCCTCGCCCCCATTGCCCCCATTGCCTCGCAACCCTCCCGCCGTAAGCGTCCCCGCAAGCCCAGCCCCTTTACCATCTTCCGCGGAGATCCCGAGCAGTGTCCTGCCCGCCTTCCAGGTGAGGACGTCGGCCCCTGGATGCACCGGGTAGGCCTGGCCTTCCAGGCTCTTCCTCTGGAACGCGTGGAGTTGCTTCAGCAGGAAGCAACTCTCGCCCACCAAGCTACTCTCGCCGCCACTGTCGTCACGCCTGATAACGACGCCGCTGGACCTGTTGAAGAACCACCAGCCTCGAGTCCAGGCACCCCGCCCCCGGCTCCACTCCAGGACGAAGGGGCGGCGGCTGTTCGCCAAAGTCAAGCATCCTTGCGGGAGTTCACTCGAGGCCTGTGAGCCGCCTTTCCCTATCTCGCACTTCGTCCTTCACTCACGGCGCCCTTGCAGCAAGGCGGCGGCCCTCCCGCAGGAGCTAAAAGATTGCTCTGCCCACTACGTGGCCGAGACCGATTGGGCCAACGTCATCTTCGCTGGGGGGCTGGATATATGCGGCAACGTCGACTGGGAAATGTTCGTATTTCATCGCCCTGGTTCGCCTTCAGACTGGCCAGCTCACCATTTTGCAGAGTCTCCTCGGGGAAGACGCCCTCGGGCCACAACTTCATTCAATTCCTGGAGCACCGGCTCAAGCTCGAGGACGGCTACATTGGAACCTGCTGGGCCGACTTCATCAATGTATTGTTTCCCGGTGTGCCCCTCCTCCACCACCACCGTCTGATCCCCGCGGCCTGACGTACAACAACCTTTAGAACTCAGCCAGCCTGACCTCGCGCCAGACCCTCTTGCCACACCCCTAGCAGCGTCGGAAGAGCCAGAAGAGCAAACGGGTACAATGGAACTCGCCGCGACAGAGTCCGTCGACCCCCCAATGCAGTCCGTCGACGCCGCAACAGAACCCTTTGACGCCCCAGAGGAATATGGGTTCTCCTGGTCCCCCATTCCTCCGCGCCGATCGCCGCCTATTTCCCCTCTCGGGCTACCAGACAAGGGCTGTGACATCCTGACGGCGTCTCCACCACCAGCCTCGCGCACACCCAGCCTGCCAGCCCCGTCCACCCGCCCGCCCTCTCCATTTCTTGCTGAGGAGGTAGGAGGATGAACCACCTCTCCTCCAGTGCCGCCAACGCCGTTGCAGCACGACACTCCCGCCGCCAAGACAGCGCACCCAGCCGCCAAGACAGCGCGCCCAGCCGCGAAGATTGCAAAGAGTCGCGGCGCCGCCAAGACACCCCAGGCGCGCTTGACCTCCACTGCCGCCATTACCCCGACCATCCCCGCCCCACCCCAGGCGCCCGAGCGCGTGTCCCAAAGAGCGAAGAAGGGCAGCGCCTGTCAGCGCGGCAAAGATCCGTGAGTCCCCCTGCTGCATTCCCATTCATCCATTGACACACGCCCTCACTACAGACTTCACGCCTTTTTCTCGGACCCGGTCAAAGTCGCGGAAGCGGAGGCCCAAAAAGCTGCTCAGAGGAAAAAGAAAGCAGCCACCCCCAAAATGCAGAAGGTGTAGCGCGTGGTGAATGTTTTCCGTCGCCGTTCCGTCGCCAGCTGGTTGGGTCATAGGCACTGGGAGCTTTGTTTCTACGAGCGTGCCCGCGTAGGGGCTGGGTCTTACAGTACAAATTTCATGTCAGAGAGGAATGGCGAGCGTCGGAGCCGAACCGTATCAACGGGGCGAATTGTCTCACCCACCCCCCTGCCAACTCTTTGTCCATCAGAAAATACCATTGCATAGTTCGGGCGCGATGGCCCCTCAGGCTGGCGCCCTCCCACCACCCGTCCGTTGCTCCACCAACATTTCAACATCCTTCGCCAACGCCTCGGCGTCGATCTTCCTCGATCGCCCTCAACCTGGGCAACGCGCGACGCGGGTGGACCCTCCAGAGCTCTCCCAAAGCCCTTCGATATATTGCAAGTCACCTCCACCACCCACATGCAGGGGTCCACTCTCAACCGCCGCCCATAATTCCCTCCGTCGCCCCCCTCTCCCCATGGCTAATTACACAAAGGAACTCAAGGCTGCTTGCGCTCTGGGGTCTGAAAGTCGAAAGCCACCCCCTCCCTCCTTGCCCTGTCCCGGGTGTCGCGGTGCTGTCAAGCTGCAGCTTGCTTACCGAAAAGGGATCGCAGGTCGCTGGCTCTCCATGGTGTGTATCACCCCCCCCCCCCCTCACCGTCTCCCTCTCTCACCCTCTACCCGCTAGTGTGACGAAAGTTCCCGTTGTGAAACCACCCGCCAGTCAGTGCAGCCAGACGTTCCCAAATACCTCACTGAGGGCATAGAAGGCATCCGCTTCGTGACCAGTGCCGCGGAGCGGGTAAGGTTGTTGTGGAAGCTGAGAAACGAGGTTGGGGTGGCGGAGGGCAAGGTGAGCCGCTTCCATGACCTTTTTATGACCCGCTGCGAGCTCAGTCAGCCCCCACGCCGTCCCCAGCGAACAGTGTCGGCCACTTTCGCCTCTTCCTCACAGTCGATATACTTGTTGTCCGACGCAAGCTCCCCGCCGCCCAGCTCGCCGATTGCCCATCCCTCACGGCGCACCTCGGCGACGCACATCAAGCTTGAGCCACCAAGCCCTCCCCAGAGACAGACGCCGGTGAGTGCGCTCTGCAGCAGAAGGTCTCGCAGGCTTTCTGAACTTCGGAAACAGGCGTGGGCGATTCTCCCATCTCGCAAGGCCCGCCAGCCCAGACATGACAAGGCGCGGGCGCTCAGCATACGTCAAATGCAGTCCGGCCCAGGGCCCGAACTCGTCATGAGCTCTATTTCACCTACCCACCCACCATTGAATATTGACTCGTCCATCGCAGCATGAGATCAGTGACTCTTCGGAAGATGAGCTTCCCAAAAAAATTCCCAAGCCTAACTTTGTGCGTCGTGTCTTTTCCAACCTCTCAAGCGGATGTTCTGACCTCTTCTCCCTGGATCAGTTCGTTGAAACCCACCGCGGGTATGCGAGCACATCGGCTGGGGGTTCCTCACCCATCTCCATTGATGACGCAAGTGGTTTTTATTTACCCGATGTTCGATTTTTGACCCATCGGCCAACGCAGGACGAAGAACAAGAAGAAGAACCCGTGAGTTTAACCAAGGACATATGCATCTGGATTTTCCACCATAACGGGGTGCGTCTGCCATTCCTCCACCTCCACGGCGGTGCAGTTCTCATGCAATCTCCTTCAGATCCCAGGGCCTGCCCTCAAAGACTACGCCGTCGACGTTGACCGACCCTTGGTCCTCTCACAACATTCCCGCATCATGAAGAGGTTCGAACTCTCTCTTGCCAGTCGCTGGCAGAAGTGGCTGCCAGGACGCTTGGAGTGGGGGTCTTTCATTGGTGTGGGCGATCGGGTTTGGTTGGAAGAAGAGGAGACCACGGTTGTTGGCCGCGTCGAGGGCTGCACCTATTGCCCTGACCTCTGGGAGGAGCTGAAACTCATGGCCTCCCCACCTCGTCTTTCTGCGGGCAAGGCACTGTATGAGAAGGGTAAAAAATGCGCGGCGCCGGAGGTGGACTTTGCCCTCAACGAAGCCGCGGCCAAACGCCGTCACATTTAGTGCTGTAATTACATCATGCATGCTTAGCATTACCTTCCCGATGGATGTGTGAGCTTCAGCGCTTGAATGCAGGCGAGGCAACGTGTCATGTGACCGTGTTCAGACAAGCCATGCCCAAGTCCTTGCCAGGAGCGCCTTGCGAGACCGCCACCCTCGACCGATGACACCCCCAGTCCCTAAGCGCAAGGCTCAAGGCCACGCGCCTTCTTCCTCCTCCTCCTCCTCTTCCAAAAAGCCTCGCTTAACCATTGACCATTTCTTCTCGCCGAAGGTCAGCGTTGCGCGCACGGCGGGCATAGAGGATATCGCGTGAGGTTTCAAGGCTGGGACGACAGAGGTGGTTCTCGGCGAGGAGCAGAGGAAAATTTTGGCAATGGTGCTTCAGGAGGGAAAGAATGTATTTTTCACCGGGTCTGCAGGCACGTGGTCCTCCCTCACGCACCTCTGCTCGTGGCTAACCAGTCTGGATTTTCAGGGACGGGAAAGTCGTTACTTCTCAAGGCGATTGTCAATGCGCTGCGGCGGCGGCATTCCTCCCAACCCGAGGCCGTCGCGGTGACAGCGAGCACAGGGATGGCTGCATCGAACATAGGAGGTCAGTATTCTCTCCTTGGGTCCAGCCGTCCCTCCTGAACACCCTTGCGCGCACAGGCATGACTCTGCACTCCTGGGGAGGCATAAGCCCGAGCGTGGACAGCCTCGACAAACTGGCTCGGTACGTCCGCCGATCGAAGCCGGCCTTGCAACGCTGGAGGGCGGTCAAGGTCCTGATTATAGACGAAGGTATTGCCCTCCGTCGAACTACGCTGCGCACAACTGACCGCCGCGTCCTCAGTGTCCATGGTCGACGGACGCTTGTTCGACACCCTAGGCGCTTTAGCAGTGAGGCTGCGAGACCCCAGCCCAAAACCGTTTGGCGGTATTCAAGTAAGCCGTCCTGGACCTGTGCGACCCGACACCGTTGTTCACCCACCGCGCTGCCCTCAGCTCATCGTCACGGGCAACTTCTTCCAGCTGCCTCCCATCACCCAAAAGGGTCAGGCCACGCTTGTCAGAAACGCAGTTTATGAGACCGATGATCCGCCTAAGTCGCGACGATGGGAGGAGCGAGAAGAAAATAGATTCGAGAGTGCCGGGGTCTAGGGTAGTGCAACGTGCGCTACAGTACCGTATGACGAGATGGACAGTCTAGGGAAAAGGGAAGAGAAACACTGTCCTTATATACAAGTGGGAACGATGGTGCGATGCGATGCGATAGTGGTGCGAGCGGGGGAAACAATAGGAAAGGAGTCATGGGGCGGAGGACGAAGGTCCGGAGCAGTGATGTCATAGATAAGGATGCGGAACCCCGCTCGGAAGTCCGGGCAATGACGTCGTTGAAGCATGTGATGCAAGGGAAAGTCATGTGCCGTGACGCGTCGCGTGTACGAGGTCTGCAAACGAAGAGAGAAATGGAGCGATCCGTGACAACGCTGTTCGCTTTTGAGAGTGACTCCTGGCACAAGTCCGTGGAGGTGACTCTGGTTTTGACGCAGGTGTATAGGCAAAAAGACGGCAGTAAGCCTACCCTCTTCTCCATCTTCGCTTCCTGCCCTAAGTCCCTCCCAACCAGAATTCGTTCAAATGCTTCAAGAGCTCCGGCAAGGCGTTCTGACGCCTGCGACGATCCATGCCTTCCAACGACTCTCAAGACCTCTCCCCCCTTCCCCACTGGCAAACTTCCCGCCGACCGACCTCTTCCCTCTCCGGCGTGAGGTCGTCAGCGCCAACGCCTCTCGACTGTCCAAAATCGCCAAACCCATCGTGCGGTTTCGAGCTCAGGACTCCGGCACTGTCCCACCGGAGAAACGCGAGCAACTGTTGGACGCCACGCCTGCAGTCAGCGTCCTGGACCTCAAGACGGGGGCGCAGGTCATGCTGGTGCGCAATGTAGACGAGGGGAGGGGGCTGGTGAACGGGGCGGTTGGCGTGGTTCGAGGGTTTTACGCGGCACAAGGGGGTCGCTCTTTTGGCGTGTTAAGGGAGGTGGAGTTTGACGCAGACGGGCGGCCGATGGCGGCGGGCCAGGCAGGGGAGAGTGGCGACGAAGTGGTCGAGGAAAAGGAGAATTTCCCGTCTTCCAGCCCTGGCGACGGCTTGCGACTGGGAGACAGCGATGGGTTTCCCTGGGTGGAGTTCTCCACACACGAAGGCAAAATTCGCGTCCTCGTCACTCAGGATGAGTTCAAGGTCGAGGACGCGGAGAGAAAGGTGATCGCGCGGCGACTTCAGGTGAGCATCGACGACGTGGCTGGCCTTTGGGCAGTCGCTTACCAGTACCCCCAGATTCCTCTCATTCTGGCGTGGGCAATATCCATCCACAAGAGCCAAGGGCAAACTATCCAGCGCGTGCGCGTCGACTTGCGCAAGGTGTTTGAGAAGGGTGAGGAAACCAAGCCTCGACAGGTGCAGCCCGCTAATGATGACTCCCATCCAGGTCAAAGTTACGTGGCCCTCTCTCGCGCGGCCTCGCTGGAAGGCCTGCAGGTAGTTGGGCTCGACGCCCGCAAGGTCCTCGCCCACCCGAAGGTCATCGCCTGGAGTAAAACACTCCAAACCGTAAGCGATGGTAAGTCAGGTTATCCTTGCTTTGGCCTCCTGCTTACGATTGTCCTTAGCGGAGATGGGGGCCGAGCACCTACGAGGAGAACGCGCCCCTGCGCTGCCCCGACCACCACGCACTATTCCCACCCGGAGCTTGTAACTAGCAATCAGTGACCTGAGTTTGCAAGGCACGAGATTGGTATTTACATGAGTGAGATCTTCCGGGCAAAGAGCGAGCAAAGAAGGTAATTAGGAACATTTGCAATTGAGTTAGGCTAATTCTAAGGTGGCGTCAAAGTAGCCAGATAGGCGGCTAAACTTTGCATACCGAAGACTTTGGAAGCATCAGGGTCATTGAGGTAACCCCTGACCTCGCTATTCCAATCCCCGCGCTCGGCGACCAATGCAGCGGCCTTTTCGCAATTGAGGAGCCAGCTCGCGCTCTTCCCTAGCAAGCCCTGCAGATGCTTTCTCAAGATGCGCTTGAGCCTGGCCGGGTGATCCACACTGACGGGGACGCGCCACCCGGCTTTGCACTTCTCCAAAAGCCCCTCCACCTTCCAGATCCACTCACGAAGGACGTGAATGGGCTGCCCGCGCCGACTGGCATTGGACCGGATCTGCTGCACCACTTCATCGTTGGCGTATTCCTCCATCAGCCAGGCAACAATCGCGTTCCCGGTCGGGGTTTCTTCTTCTTCCTCGGGCTCCGGGGTATCTGATGACGCGCTCGGCGGCAGCTCCGGCTGGGGCTAGGGCAAAGGAAAGGTCAGCGGGCATTAAGTCACCCAGACAACGGCTCACCCTGTCCAGGTACAGATTGACCTCCCATGCGCCGCCGGAGGGATTCAAGTATGGTACGAGCAGGACTCCCTGCACCGCGTCGGAGTCGACGTCCTCGATGCAGGGCCGCGCCAAGAGTCGACACCTGAGGTTGTTCGCCGCGCGAAGCATGAAGCCGAGCTCCAGCGGACCTAAGGCGCGTTTAGAACAGTGCACAGCGGTCTGATTGGGGACCTTACCGTTGACAGATGGCTGGTACTGGAGCCATGCGTCAACAACCTTCTTTGCGCTAACGGTGGGCAAGTTGGACAGTTTTTCAAACCGTAGGTCAAGATCTGGAGACGAGGCGGGGTATCGATCGATGGTACTGATCCCGCCATCAAGCCCGTTGTGGATGATGATGTCAACGTCAGTGGGAAAATGGTCGGGGCTCGAGGCTTTAGACAGGGTGAGCATGCTCCGCGTCACTGTGCGCGTCGGGAAGGTCCAGCATGCTGACATTTTCGCCAGGAGCGCCATTGAATGCCGTCGGCGGCGGGAGGTCTGGAGGTGCGGCCTGGTTGGAGGAGCAGCTTGTCCCGCCAACGTCACCTTCGCCGCGCGGTGGCGCTTAAGCAGGGAACAGGAGGTCATTCCTTTCCCTTCACCGCACACGGGGGGGGGGGGGCACGCGCCTGATCTCTGGAGGCAGGCAAGTCGAGGAAACCTTGGAGGTGAAGCACGCGCAGCACCTCATCCACGCGCTTTTGATCGTCCGGGAGTGGTTCGTCGCCTGGCGGGTAAGACCCAGACTCGACATATCCCCAGTGCGCTGTAATCCGCGCGTTGGTCACCCGAGCCTTCGCGTTGGACAGGTCGCGAGGGGCTGACTGCAGCTTGCGGACGTTGTAGTGGGCGCGGAGTATTGCCTGAAGGCGCTGTATTGAGCATGGCTAAGGTGTGGAAGTGCGGGCTCGTACCGAGAGGGAGTTAACGGGTATTTCTTTGCTTAACGCATGTCTGTAAGTGACGATTCGATTTTGGCAGCGGGTATGACTCACAGATCCTCCCTAGTTAACAGAGTTAGCATGTTGGAGGAGGAGGGGGAGGAGGGGGGGGGCTGGCAGACTTGACGGCGATGGGGAGGGGTGAGGGTGTCCTAAACCCAAGCTTACAACTTTGTCGCCCCTCGACCACATGATAAGATTGTGTATTTGCTGCTTAGAAGGTCTGCTTGCGAACCCACAGCTTTGAAGGATGATCTCTCCCTTTAAAGATGAGTACGGAGGCTGGAATGGATAGCTTTTCTGGTGAGTTTGGGGTCGGGGAGCATGCGAAAAGACTAACTAATCCGTTAACAGATCAATGAGGGGGTGGGGCGCGTTAAGGACTTGCGCGCCTTTCCGCGTGCGTCCGCGTAAGCCAAGCCACCACCGTCATGGTACAGACCCGGTCCTCCTCAACTCATTTAAGTGGCCAGACGGTGCCCGCCGCCTCTGGAGCTGCCTCCCAGTCTCTCCCTCTGGCCTACGTGCTCCTAGAGCTGCCGACTAAGGTGAGCCTCGCCCCGGTCAGGGTACAAAGATTTTCCCACCAGTTTATCACAGGGCAGCGTGCGCGTCGTCCCAAACTTACCTCGCATGCGACCCAATTTCTGGACAGGAAAAGTTGGCGTTGAGATGAGGGCGCTTTACTACCGGCTGTTGGGAAACGGAGTTACGGACTGCTACGAGGCGGAGTGGGCGCGCGCTGTGAAGATGATATTTGGCGTGTGCGCTGCTCAAGGGTTCCAGGTGCGTCGTCTGGAATTCCAGAGGCCTTAGATTCTGACCCTGAAACCACAGACCTATCGAGACCTACCACGGGCACCACTGCCATGGTTCTTAGTCAACTGGCAGCGGCGCCGATGCGTGCTCCCCCCCCTGCTGGACCTCAACAGCCCCAGCGACGGCTTCTAAGCCCTCTTTGAAGGGTATTATGCATCACAACAACCGGCCGACCGATCGCCTCTCCCCTGCGACTCCACGTTCATGGTGCGACCATTGAAGTTCTTCGACTGGTCGCGAATGTTCAGGTTTGACCGCTCCGGCCTTGTATGTAACCTTCCTGCTTTATTACTGGGCGGAGGCGATGACGGATCGGCATTGGACAGAGAGGTACCATGACTGGGAAGGGTGGAGGAAGGGGGTCCTGGACCTTAAAGAGGTGGCAAGCGTGCTGCAGGGGCTGGGAATATCGGAGGTTCGAGGGCGTGTTGTAAGGGAAGAGTAGCGCTGTGAAGCAACCGATGTATGCAATACGAGCGACTTCGAGGTGGTCAAACTTCCAAGCGGTCGAACTTCATGAAGCCAGGTAGATTTGTCGAATTCAACAACCAGAGCGTACGTGAGGATAACAGCGCGTCTACTCCGACCACCCTTCCTCTCCGCCCTCCAACCTCGGCTTCCTGGCTGCACTACCTTCCCCATCCCCACCTCGCCCATTCTCACCCGAGCTCCCGTTGTCGCCCGGTGTTGTCCTCTTTTTGCCACGCGGCGACGTGGCTGGAAGCCCGAGCGGAGGCAGGCGATCCATGCCCTGCCAAAGGTTAGCTTGCCCTTCGGATCGGAACGCACCCAGTTGCTCACCTCCTCATCCTTGGCAAGGTCAGGCCTGTATCCTTAGACTTCAGTCCCCAATCTCCCCCACTGCGAAGTGAAGCGCCACTTACCTGGTGGCGTCCACAGGGCGCCTGGCAATCTCCGCCTCCAACTCTATCTCCCGAGCGCAAGCGGCCTCGAGGTGCAGCTCGGCCTGCGACAAGTGCTGGAGGGTTTTGCCCAGGTCCGCACGCAACAACTGGGCGTCCAGTTCCAGATGGCGGACGTCCTTCCTCAGGGCGACCGCGTCCCGCCGATGGTCGTCCGACTGGCGCGCCATGGCCTCCTTCTCTTGACGCGCGACTTTCCAGCCGGCGTCCGCCTCCGTTCGCTGGCGGACAAGCTCGTTGACCTCGACCTGGTGCTTCGTGAGGACGTGGTTGAGCTCGTCGCGCAAGGCAGTGACCTCGTCTACAGCGTTGTCCCGGGCTTCAAGCGCGGCCTGCTCACGCACCTCTGCGGCCTGGTGGTCGTTGGCGCGGCCGAGGATGTTCCTCTGCGCCTTCTCCAAGTCGTACTGGAGGCCGCGAATCTCCTTGAAGAGGTGGATCTCGCGGTCGGGTGGCGACATATTCTTGAGGAAGATGAGGAGGAGAGGGAGAGAGGGGTACGCCCGGGGAAGGAGGCCCGACGTTCCGCGGGGAGTTGACCCCAGGCTTCGGGCCGCGCTTCCGCTCCGCTCCTCGCTCGTACGGGACCGACGCGGCTGGTGCATGGGTCTCCATTGGCATATAAAACCCCAATTGGAGGCGAGTTTGCCCATCCTCATTCATCACCATCACCGGTCACCCCTAAATATGCCAAAAGACCCCATTGTCGCAGGTGAGGTTCGTCAGGGAGAAGCGATGACGCGCCTCAAACCTGGGTAAGTCGTCCCGTGCTCCTGGATTGACTGTCGACTGACATCGCCAACAGGGACAGAGGGCGCCAGCCCTGCGCGTTCGTGGTGCACACCCGGCGGTACCAGGTGTTCTCACCTAGCCTGCAACTCCCTGCCCCAGTGCAGATGTTTGATGGAGAGTCTGTTGAGAGGGTCTGGTATCTGCTGAATCAGGGTGAGTGCACTTACTTTGTGCACGACTTTCTACTGACTTCGAGAGGTAGGGGTAGAGAGGAAGTCTAGATTGTGAGATGGGCAAATACAGTTGCACGGCTGTAATGTAGGGGGAAAAAATTCCAAATGAATATGTGTTTTGCGCCCAAGTTCGAACAAGGTGGTGTGTGAAACCGCGTCAACCTGGTGCGCAGGTGGGATGCTAGATGCGCGCGTTGCCGCATTGAAGTGAGAGAATACGTTAATGGGTCCCTCTGGGAAGCGTTAACGCCCCCGGGTAGCTAAAGGTGTGTTAACGGACGTCGGTGGTGGACGAGTTATCACTTCTCCCTTGGGCGCGGCGGCAGGTAGCAGTGCGACGAGGGACGCGTTAATGTGTTCTCTCACTAGGATGCGTTAACGGTCGCGCACCGAGACGCGTTAACGGACGGTTAACGGACGCGCTACGAGACAGGTTAACGGCCCTTACACCGAGACGCGTTAACAGATCTCGCTGTGCCCGCCGGCTACTCCAGGCCCTGGCACCGAGACGCGTTAATGGATCGGGTCCCAAGACGTGTTAACGGATCGCGCATCAAGACGCGTTAACGGATCTCGCTGTGCCCGCCGGCTACTCCAGGCCCTGGCACCGAGACACGTTAACGGATCTCGCCCCAAGACGCGTTAACGGATCTCAGGACCAGATCCGTTAACGGATCGCGGGGCGAGATTCGGTTAAGGCCCGAGATTTCTGACAGTGGCTCGGATCGATGGAGGCAATCACGTGACACAAGGGCACGTGCTGGTTCAGGTAATGGCATTGATCAGGCCGCGCGCGTCTTTCTGCCTTCACACGCAGCTCCCTCTCCGCTCTTTGAGGCGGATGTCGTGCACAATCGTGCCGCCTTTTGGCGGCGCCGTGCACGGGCGGTTGCTTGCCTCAGCGTGGGTCTGCCCGTTCATCCCACCAAACCTGTTTCGCACATTCTGGTCCCCGGCCTCGTGGTGCGTCTTTGGTCTGTAACTCGGGTTGCTTCAGGGCGTGGGCGAGGGGCCTCGGTGCTATGCTGATGTCTTTGGCATATCGTTCTCAAATCGCCGATGGCGCTGATTGGTGACTTCACCGTGAAGAGGTGTATATAATCTACCTTACCCCGTCGCCCCTCCGCCCACGCTCCAACTTCCGCCTCTTCCCTCACCATGGCCTTCCCCAACTCCTTGAAACACGCCCCCCTCCCGGATTGTTTGTGCCCGCCCGAGGCAGGAGTACAACCCAAAGTCGAAGTGTGATTTGAGGAAAAAATGGGATGCGAGATGCTGGGGTGTAAGAAGTATAGGACGCAGGGGTGGATCGACTGCGGTGTATACGGTGCGCCGCCTCCTAACTCCTAGAGGGTCTGTGGTATTGACCTGTTCACAGTGCCGCAGGATACCTACGACACCAGGTATGAGGCTCGCTGCGACAGGGTCGGAGTGCCGGATGATGTGATCCTCCAATGGAACAAAGAGGACCTGAACCCGCGCTGGAACAGAGAACAGGTGAAAGCACAGGCTGCGCAGGGCCTTCCAGCCATTGACAAGCGCACTCGGGGGTTGCTCTACAAGTCCACGACCACCCAAGGGAAGCGCCCGATCGGAGAAGTGGAGGACGGTGCGACCCAGCCGGCCAGAGTAACCCCTTTCTCCTCTCCAACGCACGCGCCCGAGGCCGCCTCATCTCACCACCCACCGCTCGGCCCTTTCGCGACAGCCTCTTCACCCCAGGCTTCACCATCCGGCGCCAATAAGCGCCAGGCCGCGCTCCAAATGCTGGAAGAAGCAGACGTCAAAGAAAGGTTCGGCGAAATCCAGACCGCGAGGCTCAACAAGGTTGTTCGGGAGCAAGGTGTCACGATCCAGAAGCTCAAGGTGGACCTCGACGTCCAGTGCAAGGCTATGAAGGGGCGCGACGATCGCATCATCAAGAAGAGCGAGGAAAACAGCGAGCTGTCGAAGAAGGTGCGGGAGCTGCAGGCGCGCGTCGAGGACTTGGAGGAGAAGTTGAGGGACGCAGAGATGTACATGGACACGCTCCCAGAGGCCGACGCTTGAGGCCTTGAGGCATGGGGTGAAACATTGGCTGGTTACTTTCGGCTTTGGGGGTTGATATATGCGTACTTACATCATGGAGTGCAAGCATGAGTTGTTTTCCCATGGCATGCGTGAGGACTGGTGCAAGTTGAATTAAATTGAACGTGTGAACGGACCTGGCGGCGCGACACGACACGTTAATGGATCTGGCACACAGGCGCGTTAACGGGTCAGGGGCGTGAGAACGAATCGGCTCAGGACTGCGGGGCTGTTTAAAAAGGGACGCTCCCAATCGCGACCGCCACCCCGCCCCCGCGCCAACACCCCGAGAGGGCCTTCGACCACGCGCACACTGCCTGCAAACGACCTGAAGCGTACGGTGACCCATGGGTGAGTCCTCGCCTGGTTTATTTTATTTTCCACTGCGCCAGCCGCCTAAGTGGGAGCATGGGGGCTGCGTGAGCCGCGACTACGGCACGTACATTTTTTTCTCTTTCACATCCCCACATCGTCCACCGTGTCACTTTGCATGGTGGGTTCTGAATATAAGCATGGGAGCCGCGTGATTATACCGGCATCCTGCGACGAGAACGAACCCTCGCCAGAACCACATTTCTTGTTGCGCAGACCCTTTGTTGTGTTATCATTGGCAGCGTCTGATGCGACGTGTCCCATCACGTGCCTTCTTATCAGCGCACGTGCGTGTTGGTCAGCCCGCAGAGGTGCCAGGCGGACGACTCCTCTTCTTGCTTCCCGCCCCAACCACCCCAACCCCCGTGGACACCTTGTCCTCCCACCGCAGCGGTCCGCCCTTTGAGGCGGACCTACGCATGCTTGTGCCGCCTTTTGGTGGTCTCATGTGCAGGCCAGTGCGATCCCCCACCCCCGCCCCTTCTCCCCCTTCTCCCCCCACATTCTCGGATGCCTTACGTAATTATTTTGCTCTATCGCTTGGGTGTCATCTGGAGGCCGATGGCGACATGCTGACCTTTGCGCAAGAAATCATACAGAGGCACTCTTTACTGGGGGGCCGTGATGAAGACCCATCCGACTTCTCTTCCCGGTGTGAGGTGGTCTGGGCGGGGCCGACGGGCGCGTGCCCCCTGGACGCGGTCCCCAGCAGGGTTGAAAAGCCTTGGGAGCAATGTTCGTTTGCAGACCAGCCGCCGCCTTGGTGAGAATTGCTTCTCCCTCTACTTCTCCTGCCGACTGACCGCCCCGAAGCGACGCCCGCCGCGACCTCCCCGCGAAGTTCGACGGGGTGCCGCCACAAGGCCATCGTATCTGGGCAAGCGTTTGTCAGCTGGCTGCGCTCGACTACGCCGTGCGCGACATGTCAAACCTGGCGCTAGTTTGTCGTCATTTCTGGGAGGTCTGCAAGCGACCTCCTGCGGTTTTCTGGGCGGAGGACACGGAGAAGCTCGGGAGTTTTTTTGACGACTTTGTGGGCTATTATGCCGCCATGGAAGGGCTCGCACTGACTCGCGCGGCAAGCTTCCTGGGCATGGAGGAGCTGGCAGTTTCGCTTCCACGGGGGGTGGCCGCGAGGGGTTCGCGAGGCGGCGGCGCGGGCGATTCCTCTCATCGGAGGGCTGGGTCGAGTTTGTTTGGCGTGGGAATGCGCTGGAGGAGGGGAGGCGGAGGCGCTGGCTGCTGTCGCCAGGTGCTGGCCTGAGGAGGGTGGCGGTGCGACGGCTCTGGAGCTATGGGAGCGGGCGCCGCGCCGTGCGAGAATGGCTGGCACAAGGCGGGCGCCTTGGGATGACGAGCGGTTTATGGAGGTTGCCTGCCGGTTTGGAAGGGTGGAGGAGCTATGCATTGTCACAGCGGGGCATGGGTGGGGTGATGGCGTCGCTGGTGGCGGGTTTGAGCCTCTGCGGGCGTTGCACATGCTGCGTTGCATGCGCGAGCGCCTGCCGGGCTTGGAGAAGGTTCGACTCGTGCTCGGCGCCCACTTCGACAAGATGTCTCCGCCCTGCATGGGCGTATGGGTGGGCGCAGAGGCTGACGTAGTTTGGCGGCTGGAGGCGGGCGCGTGGCAAGTGTATACATCCTCGTTTTCTCAAATTTGATGCATACTGTCTCCTCATGCCACGGCCTGTGGCATGCAGGGAGACGGGAGGCGGGGCTTATAGAGAGAGCACGAAGGGGTGCGCGCCTGCAACGCAACGCACCCCAAACTCACCCCACACGCCAGTGAACAATTCAATTCGACGGCATACAAGAGATTCAAAGACAGTCCTTCGACCCCGGCCTCCCTCCCCGGCCTTCAAACGCAATTTTCCTCTCCGGCCTTCAAACCCGCCCAGAAAGGTGGCGGCAAAGACGTCGGACCCTTACAACGACGGCCTTCACCGCCCGGGCGAAGGGGGGACGGCGGGTGGTGGCGGGGACGGCGACGGCGGCGTCCGTGGGGGTGGTCGAGGGTGAAACGGCCGAGGCGCCGTCGTCGACGGGCAGCTGCACGGCGCTGGTAGGGGTGGGGCACGCAGAGCGTGCTCTAAACAAGGTGAGATACTTAACATTGTATTAGCAACCAGCACTCACCCGAGGGCAGACACGGAGGGCGAGAAGCGAGAGGTAGGTGGGTCGTGGAGGCAGCGTGGGAGCGGGGCCATGAGGTCGGACGTGGAGGGCTGAGGTGGAAGGTAGAGGTGGAGGGCGGGAGGTGTCGAGGTGGTAGAGGAGGGTGAAGGACTGAAGGGATGCACTGGGTGGAGCGGACGCGGCGGGACAGGTTCGACGCAGGATCAACGCAGGATCAACGCGGGATCAACGCAGGATCAACGGGGAATCAACGCAGGATCAACGCGGGATCGACGCAGGACCCCACCCATTTCCGCCGGTTCCTCGCCCATCCTTTCCATAGCGCAGTTGTCCGCTCCCACCTCCGACGAACTCCTGCTGGGAGCACGGTTGCCCCTGGCTTCACGCCCAGCCGCAGTGCTCGCGCGTCGCGCGGGGATCAAGGCGGGGCGTGCACGCGCGGTCTAACATTCAAATTCATTCATATTGGTCAGGCTATATACAGCAAGCATCAAGACAAAAAATGACAAGAAATTTCAAGCAAAGAACCCAAGAATAGCCTCGACTTCAGCCCCCCCCCCCTCTCCGACCTTCAAATCTGCGCCTCTCCGACCTTCAAACCTGCGCCTCTCCGACCTTCAAACCTGTGCCTCTCTGACCTTCAAACCTGCGCGCGAAGGTGCCGGTAGAGACGGCGAACGCAACGAACGACGGCCTTCATCGGCCGGGGCCGGGGGTGGTGGTGGTGGTGGGCCGAATGGCCGAGCCGCCGTCGTCGACAGGCGGCTGGACGGCAGAGTGGGTACTAAAAAGGTGAGAAACTCACCTTCGCTTTGCGACTCGGAACTCACCTGGGCGGGGAATACACAGGTGGAGAGGGCATGCGAACGCCCGCGGTTTTGACGAAAGGACAAAACTTGAATGGAGGGAGGGAGGGTGGGTCGTAGAGGAAGAGCGGGAGTGGGGCCATGTGGGCAGAGGTGGTGGGCGGAGGTAAAGGGTGGTGGAGGCCAAAGGAGGACGCGGCGGGACGTCGAGAGGACGCGGTGGGATGGAGTAGGACACGGAGGAACGTCACGTCAAAGTGGTGGAGGTCGAAGGAGGACGCGGAGGTCGAAGGAGGACGCGGAGGTCGAAGGAGGTCCCGGAGGTCGAAGGAGGACGCGGAGGTCGAAGGAGGACGCGGCGGGACGTCAAGGGGGTGGAAGTCGAGGTGGTGGAGGACGAAGGAGGACGCGGCGGGAGGATGAGGGCGGGGCGGGGGACGACGCGGCAGGACGTCGAGAGGCGTGTGGGCCGTGGAATGGTGCGGGGGGGAGAGGGGTGCAGCGGAATCAGGGGTGGACGAGGCGACCCTCGGTGCAACGCGTTCTGTTCGCAAGAACGACAGGGGATCGACGCGGATCGACGTGGATCGACGCGGAGTCGAGCGGGATCAATGCTGGCTTCACGCCCAGCCGCAGTGCTCACGCGTCGCGCGGGGCATGGAGGTGGGGCGTGCACGCACCGTCCGGCGGGACATCAAGGGGGTGGAAGTCGAGGTGGTGGAGGACGAAGGAGGACGCGGCGGAAGGATGAGGACGTGGTGGGACGTCGAGAGGACTGGGCGGGGACGTCGAGGACGCGTTGAGGATGAGGACGCGGCGGGACGGAGTAGGCGGCGGGAACGGAGTAGGCGGCGGGGACGGAGTAGGCGGCAGGGACAGAGTAGGCGGCGGAGGGACATCGAATTGGTGGAGGCCGAAGGAGGATGCGGCGGGAGGATGAGGACGCGGCGGGGACATCGAGAGGACGCGGCGGGGACGTCGAGAGGACGCGGCGGGAACAACAAGAGGAGCGGCGGGGATGACGCGGCGAGGGAGGACGTGAAGGAGGCGCGCGAGGAGCAGGCTGAGTAGAGGTCGAGATGACCTTGGAACGAGAAGCAATGATGCGCCACTTAAATTCAAGGATATATGGTTAAGTGGTAATATGCTACATAGGTTCCAAAGGCTGGAGTTCAATCCCGCAGGAAGTCATTTATTTTGTAATCGAAATTGAAGCCGGGCACGGGACCTGTGCCTGGGGAGGGAGACAGATCAGATGCAACCGGTGTTAACAGCCGGATGCAACCAGTGAACTGAACATCTACGTAAGTGGCCCGGCTTGGCCAAGGTACATGTTACTGGGTACTTGGGGTAAGGCTCCAACTGTATAGTTTATGTCTAGTGAGATTGGGGTAGCTAGATAGTATACTATACTAAACAGTAAACAGACAGTAGATAGACAGTTTAGACAGTTGATATATCATTACTGAATTGAGGTAAAGAATTCAGTGTAGAGTTTGGTACACATAAGCTCTGAGATAGTCTCAGCCTTTAGTAGTAATGAGCATGCATCAGTACAGATGTGGCGAGCATCTGAGAACAAGCACTCAACAGACACCAAGGTAGCAGGAATTACTAAAAAATCCTGGGCCATGCATATAATGACCAGAAAGTGTTCCTTATGTTCCTGTTTATAGTCATAAAGTGCACATAAATAGAACAAATGAATTATATACCTTCCACCATTTTAAGGGTTCCAAAGGTTTCCATATACCCCCTCATTGGCCTTCTAACAATTGAGTTCTAGGACCTCTGGAGATGTGAAGATGGGTGCTGAGAATGACTGCTGAGATGGCTGAAAGAATCACCAGAGTTGGGCATGAGTGCAATAGGTGTAGTGGAGGCTGATAGCTTGCACCTGGTAGCACCTACAGGCATGCCACACACCACCACTTTAGATAGGGTTAACTGTCTAGTATACTCACTACTTACTGTCTACAGCTGATGGGGTAGCTAGATAGTAAAACTATACCATATAAACAGTTTATAGACAGTAAATAGACTATAACGTTGGAGCCTTAACTTGGGGCCTTGGGGTACTTGCCCAAGGACCCCAAGTCACTGTCAAGTACCGGGAGTTTTCCTGATGCTTAGCCAACATCACAACTAGTGCCAACACCTCAACACCTCAAACCCAGTGAAAAGTCGGTCGATAGGATAGGATACAATCAAGATACATTACAATACAAACCAATACAAACAGATACAATTCGCGTTAGGCGCCCTACCCCGTTCGTATCTCTTCGTATCTCAAATGTTGCCGTTGTATCCATTGTATCCGGATGTATTGGACCTGCATCTAGCATCGTATCGTTATTCTATCCCATCCTATCATTATGTATCCTTTCGTATTGGAAATGTACCTAGCACAATGATTTCGGATGCTCGGCAGTGGGTGCCAGCTGGCCCATTTCTGGTCCCTTTCAGATGACTTTCTTTGCCAATTGTGTGAAAACATATATATTATTATTTATGTAGGCTACACATGTACATATTTTAGGGGGAGGGGAACGTGCATATATCGGTGGGAATGTGGCAGGCGCAAAGCCTGGCAAAGCAGGTTATAGCGAGTGCGCAGAATCGGCACAGAAGACGGATGCCATCAGCATCCTCGACCCCATCCGCAACCCGGGCGTTCTGGGTCCCACTATGTACGCACGAGTGAAAGTGTGAGCACTGACAGGTGCCACTCCCTGAAGAAGGTCGCGCGCACGGAGCCCAGGCGTGCTGGCGGCTGGGATGTTAGCATGGGTGTGGCAGGAAGCAAGGAATAGGCGTACCGACTCAATGCTCTACAGAGCGCAAGGGCTAGGTGACAGGTATAGGGCACATACCTTGCAAGCCTTCCAAAGCACACACTTGTGAAGGAAGCCCCTGGCATTGACACCGCGGTGAGGGTCTGGGGGACGGGACGGTGACGAAGCGGGCCTGTGGAGTTGTGTTGATGTCAGTTGCGGGGGTGCAATGTGCAGACGTGGTGGCGGCAATGGTCGGACAAGGACAAGGACGAGGACGTTGCGGGTGTAGAGACGAGTGCGGCAAAAGACACAAGTGGCAAGGACAGTGGTGGTATGAGAGAGAAGGGAACACTCAGAATACATGGAGGGCAAGGTGAGGACGGTGTACACAAGTGTACACAAAGGACTCGGTGTGGAAGAAGTCGGCCGTAGACAGACAGATAGTGTCTAAGAAATAACACGAGGAACTCGCCGCTCGAAGTCGTCGGAATCTTCGACTATTTCAGTGAGAATAAAATGAGTGACGGATCGTTCGAAGGATGAAGCTCGAGGAAGCTCGAGGAAGACTTGGCGTCGAGCGAACATAGCCTCAAGATAGGCTTGTATCTGTTTCTATCCGCCCCTATCCGCCTCTATCCGTCTCGTTGCTTATTTCTTCAAACGTATCAGACCCTATCACTTTGTATTGGTATGTATCGTATTGTATCTTATCCTATCGACCGACTTTTCACTGGGCCTCAAATATGGTCTCAACCCTTCAAACAAAACAAAATCCTTGCAAAATTCGACAAATTGCTGATGTTGTCTGAGCTGCATTCAAGTGTGCCAGCATGCTGGCACACAGTTTATATTTGGTTCCTTGCGCGTGGAATCCACTTGAAATCAGTCTCGCTCTGATTTGGTTGATTTGCTGTCACACTGTTCTATGTATTCAGCTTGAACCTGATCAAAGCTCGGGTGGTGTAGCAAGGTCCACCAGATCCTATGGAAAGTTATCCACTGGCAGTCTGAAGACAAGCCGAAATTTTACAAAACCATTTTGAACCAAGCCGAAGCCAACTGCAGCGAGCCGCGGCAACACTAAGTTACACCTGTAATAGATAACAGCTATAGCAATGACTCTACAGCGGTGTACATACATACGAGTACAACAGCATGACAGCTTTACATCTTCCGACCGCAGTCAAGGCCTTGCCCTACTCCCTCGCCAACTGGCAACCACTGCAGTAAACCAAGTAACATATATGTATCGACTCCGCGTACATCATTTCTTCCCAAGGTGCGTCTGAGCCAGCTCACGCTCGAGCTCGGCACTGGGATCGTCCATCACTGGGCTCGGCGCCCGCTGCTGCTCCTGGGCAGCGTAATAGCCAGATGTCGTGCCGTTCGAAGGCGCATCCTGCGCGATCGGCGACGCGATGATGTCGTCTCGGGAAGGGATGGGCAAACTGTGTGATGGTAACGTGAGTGGCAGGTATCGTGCGGAGGGAAGGATATGCGTACCCGTCCTGACGACGCGCTTGAGACGCAGCGCGTGCTTGGGCGCGCACCTCGGCGCGGAAGACATTTACCTCCTCAATAATGAGCTTCTTCATACCCTCGCTAGACTCCTCCGCCTCGAAGCCAAAGTCGAATTTCTAGGATGCCGTTCAGAAAGACACAACAGGAAAAGAGGGACGGGACGCACGGTTGGGCAGACAGGCTCATCCGAGGGATCATGCCAAACCGCCAGATAAGGATGCTCAAGAGCCTGGTCGCAAGTGATACGTTTGGCTGGGTCGAAATTGAGCATCTTGGACAGAAGATCGAGGGCGAGGGGGTTGGCTTGCGGGAAGAGCTGCTGGAAGGGCACGCGGGGCTTAATCGGCAGTGAACGGATGTAGTCTTGGGCCTGAAGGTGGGGTCAGGAGCAGACAGAGAAAATGTAATTATAGCGCACACGAGGAGAGCCAACGCGGCGGAGGGTATCTTCAGATGGGGTACCGAGGTAGTGCAGGATTTGATTAAGCTGGTCGACATAGCTGGGGGCAGCATTTTAGCATTGATCATCAAGAGATTCGGGGGACACCTACTCCCGACCCTTGAAGATGGGTTTACCTGCCAAAAGTTCGGCGAGGATGCAACCCACGGACCACACATCGATGGCGGACGCCTGAACCGGTATCAGTATCGGATACAGAAGTAAGACAAAAAAGAAATCACGCACGTAGTTGGCGAAGCTCAACATGATCTCGGGAGCACGGTACCATCTGGTTGCGACATACTCAGTCATGAAGCCCTGCTTCTGCGCCTGGTTAAAGCCGCGAGCAAGGCCGAAATCACAGATCTTGAGTTCGCAGTCCGCGTTAACGAGCAAGTTTCCCGGCTTGAGATCGCGGTGGAGGACGTTAGCGGAGTGGATGTACTTAAGGCCGCAAAGGGTTTGGTAGATGAACGACTGGAAGTGTGCGTCGGAAAGCGGTTGACCTGAGCGGATCTTAAGAACTATCAGTCAAACTCCTGATGAGACGCTGAAGTGAAACTACACGTACGATGGCGTGAAGGTCGGCCTCCATGAGCTCTTCCTGTATGCGTATTAGAGGGAGCCAACATCGGATCGATGATGACGCACATAGAGGTACACCTCGTCGAAGTTGCCGTCCGGACCGAAGACGATGTCCATGTCGTACAAACAAGTGATCTATATGCGATGAGCATGCAGAGAGGCGATCCAGAAAGCAACGAACATTCTTATGCCTGCGGAAGTGGTGCAGAAGCCTGAGGAGACGTCAGTTGCCATCAACGCATGGGAATAGAGGCAAGACTGACTTGATCTCGCGGAGACATCGCTTGGTCAATATTTTCTGGGGGATGGCTTAGAGATGGGCACTACGAGGGGATATGCCTATAGAGGCATACCTTGGTGTTGATGTTGGTGATCTTCTTGATAGCGCACGACTCGCCTGTCCTACGATGCTTTGCAGCGACGACGCAGCCGTACGCTCCTTGCCCGAGCTCTTTGACGAACTGATACTCGGCGTCGACGACGAAAGTGGAGTTGAGGGCGGTGAATGTGTGTCTCTGCATGATCTCGAACGGACGTGGAGACAAAGGAGGACGGAAGATGAGGGGGAAGATGAGGGGGAGAGAAAGGGGAAGAGCGATGGGGAAAGCCAAGAGCAGGTGGTTATACCACAGGTCGCGATCACAGATCAAACAGAACCACACAGCCTCCATGCAATCCGTTGCCCTCGTCGATTATTGATTTCAAGTCTGTGGGCCAAATTTATGGACCATTCGTGTCACTGCCGGGGACAGCTGATCACGCGTTCACGACAGACTGTGTCTCTATTTCTGTGTTTGTTAGGCTGAGAAGTGTTCAAATTGCTCAAATATGTAAGCAGTTCGGTATAAGTACGTTCGGCACCTGGTGTGGCCATTACCTTCTCGGTCCGGACGCATCCGGCCAGTACCACGCCTAACAGCGCCCATCCGCGTCCTACAGGCTTCATCCGTTCGCCATTGCCTTCATGTGGCATCGAATATCCTACCCAGCTTTTGGTTGGAGATCCAGAGACGGCGGCCGTCGACAGCGCCTCGCCCGCTGCGTGTCAGGACAACCAATCGTATCAGTCGGTGATGGCGTCGCAGTCGCACCTATAAGACCCGGGCAACAGCCCGCCCGCGTCCCTCACCTGCATCCCCCTCCTCACTAGCGGTCAACCTCCGTACACTCGTCTTTCCTTTCCTCTCCTTTTCTTTCTTTCTTTCTTCGGCCTGGTGCCTTTGTTTTTCTTTCGAACGAAGCCGGCCTCTTCACTTTTCACCCCTCCTTTCCCTTTCTTTTTATTTTCCTTTTCCACTGCACAATCGAGATGATGACTGCGAGCAGCTGCTTCTATTTCCCCCTCCGTTACGGCGCATTCACGGTGTCCTTGGCTCAGTTCATCTGTTCCGGCATCCTAGCCGTCGCGTTATGGTTCGAGGTGTCCACATGGAGTGCGTTGCAAACCGTCTCATTTCCGGTCTTATACTGAACTGCATCCGCTTAGGTCTCGACGTAGGTGAGAGGATTACCGGCACTTCGGCTGCCGCTGCGACCTATTACACTGTCCTCGCCATCTCCGCCCTGCTGGGGTGCGTCTTATCCTCCATTTAAACCTTCATGCACCAATATTGGCCCGACCAGTTCTATCGCAGTCACCTACCGGCACAAGGGCACTTTGAAGTACTATGCTTTATGCCTTGGCTGGTCCTTGGGCATCCAGCTAGTAATTTCGGCCCTTCAGCTATGGGGGTATCTCAGCACGAACCGAGACGAACTCATCACCCAATGCGAGGCGTTCCCAAATATGGATCGCAAATCCTGCATGACCGCGTTCCAGCTCAGTGTGGGATGGCTCATCGCCAGCGTGGTCATCGGCCTTCTTCTTCAGCTCTGTGCGTTTCCCGTCTTCTTCTGCACGCTCTCAGGCTCACTCCTTTGCACCGAAGCATCCGCCTACATCGTTTCTTCGTATAGTTCCAAGCTTTCGGCTGAGGATGCCTGGACTGAAAACGCCCCTCTACCCGGCGTCAACACTAATATGCCCCCCGCAACGTTCGCCGGACTTGGAAACTACAACGCATGGGCAGCTTCGTCTCGCGATTCCATAAGCAGCGACGACTCCGAGGCGATGTTTGACGCCGCTCCACCTGCGCGCGTACCGCGTCATAAACGACACAACCGTCGCGTTCCACCACCATCCGACGCACAATCCGCCAGCGGCGATGAGCCCAAAAACCCCTTCGACGACCCCCAAACCAAGACTAACGCTGATGCCGAAAAGCGTATGGATGCCGTGAGGCCTCACCACCTGCACACTGCCTCTGATTCGGAGAAGGCTGGTGATGCCCATCTTGGACAGGCTTCGGACTTCAAGCCTACGGATATCCAGGAGTCCAAACGGGCATCCAAGCCATCTCCAGACCCCATCATCACAGACCCAAAGAACCCGTTCGTCGAGGTGCCGCTTGCCACAAGCGTGTAACCATGTCGTGGATGTAGTACGGGTGAATGACATGACGACACTAGAATTGACTGCTACGCCCACCCTTAACTTATCCGTTGTACGCAGTACGTACTTCAACGTCACTACCTCATAGTGTTAGTTGCGTTTACATTCTTATTACTTACCTTTTCTGTTTCTCATGGAAGTCGCGTGCTCTGAGACTTGTAGGATCTACGACACTGTAAAGGCCAATCAGCTGATGCTTCCAGCTCTTTTGACTGTCGTGAGTCGGCCGCCTGCACCCAATTTGATGTAATGTCTCCGAGGTATAGGCAGACGTAGGCCACCTGGTATTATCTGTATACTTCAGTTGAGAGTTGTGCTATCTGGACAGTCAGTTCGAGGGCGCGTGGGAGTCGGAATCTGATTCGTACACGGACGTTACTACCGCCTGCTCGCCACCGCCATCGTTCACGCGTCACGACTGGTAAGCGATCAATTCCTTAGTTGACTAGAATGTCGAAGATGAGGAAGGCTCGCATTTCAATTGATACAAATTCATTCGACAGCACCATATAAACCGGGTTTATTTTTCCATCCATCGCAATGGTTAGAATCAGGCTGACGGTGAGTCAGCTTTACCGAGCAGATACGCAGCCGTTTGGAATGCAGCCCAAGGGACAAATTCTAAAGCACAAGCCGTGAGCCCGTGAGCAGCCCATACAGGTCATACTGAGGAAGACACTCACGCGGAGTCATGTGCCCACTGAAATAGAATTCGACGTCTGGAGAGATATCCTGTCAATGAGTGCTTGTTAGGAGGTCGGCCAAATACTCACAAGTCAAATTGCGCTCTTGGTGCATGTTCCCGTACACGCCCATGTTCGCAACGTGGAAGGTTTCGTTCTCAATTGGGGTCTGGAATCCTTGCGCGCCATTCCAAGTCATATTTCTATTTTGCGCGCCGTATAAGCTACTCGAACACGGACCGAGAATGGATGACGTACTGGATAGCGATACGTGTTCCTTCTGCAAGAAGAATAAAATCCTAGGGTTATAAAGAGAGCCTATATTGAACGATGTGGTCCTGGATTATCGCCGTACACAGTCTCACCGCAAGCCCATGAACGATGACGGTCCTTTCGCTCTTTTCGATAACGTTCGGAAGGACGCTAAGCGTCGAAGGTATGCTTTGGTCGTTTCCTGGCCTTCCCGTCGTAGCGTTGATGTATACCGGCCCACCACATGATTCCCAAACGATATGAGGAGCATGGATGGCATCTTGAACCTATCAGGATAGTATTGCTCAGTGTCGCACACAAACCTAGACAATCTCACTTACGTCTGTTCTATTAAAATATACGAACTCTTGGGTCGAACGTGGAAACCCCAGAACACTCCCTGGCTTTCATCAAGTAGGGTTGAATGACAAGGAAAGCTACACTTACAGTGAACCGGCCATTGTTCCGTAACGCGATAGACATCAAACGCGGGATTGATCCTGTGAGAGTGGTCGGCAGATGTTACACGGGTAAGAAGGTAACCACATACACGCCAATCTGCCTTTCTATCATGCTCCAAACCCTACAGCTCGGAAGCGTGTTGAATGTACCACCAGTCCCGACAGGAAGAGGAAGCTGCCCCTGGGGAGGGTACGTGACAAAGTCGTCCAGATAGTCGGTGAAGCCACAGGTGTCAGAGATGTTCTGCAGTGTCGCGTAAAAGCTGCTATTGAACGGGAACACGTTTCTGTTTGCCTACAAAATTCTGAGCCTATTGCACAAACTAGACAAACGATAACCCAACTTGAGCAAATCTAAGAGCAGGGATGTCTTGTTGAACAACGTCATATGATAACGACGGGTCAGCGATCCAAATTCCCTTTAGGTCCAAGTCAAGCTCTGTAGGGTGCTCGTAGATCCAGTTCGCAATGTATGGGACGTCTGGAGGGGAATCAGCTCCGAGGACCACGCCCACCGAAAACAGCGCTCACAAAAGCCTGCATACTAATCGATAATCGACGGTCAACAAGTGCATTCAAAGAAGATTTGCGTCAACGCACGCTTTCGCCTGTGACAAAAAAATTGCTCCCCTTGAGCTCGGAAAAGACTTCAAGGAACTGCTGTAGAAAGCCTAGGACCTCCGCGGCAAGTTCGTCGTCGTTGGAGATATCCGGCTGGCCTTGGCTGAACCCGGTCTATGAGGGTTGCAGGATAAGAAGCGTCACCCAATAAACCGTAAAATGAAAGGCTTACGCCGACCGGCTGTTCTACCCAAACAACGTTGGAAAGGTTGGTCCAGGACCATGGGTTTCTGCAGAAGAAAGTCGGCTAAAATAAGCCAGGGGAGTGCGACACTACGTACAGGGTGGGTTGCGATTGACCCCAAGACCAGGCTATGGAGGTCGATCAGTCGTTTACGGCACATGTCAGGATAGTGTTGCTCGACGTACAAATGGGGCCATTTTCTTGAAGGAACCCTTCCAGCGAGCTGCAGCCCGGTCCACCTGATGAGGATGTTGGTTCCGGTCATGAGGAAATTAATGGTCTACTAGGCGCACCATTTGTCCAGAATGTCAGATCGTTTGCGTTGGATGCATTCGTGGTAGGCCAAAGCCTACAACGAGGGTTATTTGAGGAAGTAGGAACTATCAGAGATAAAACCGTACCAGAAAAAGAGCTTCCTCGTCTCATTTGCATTACCAGAAATAGGCATGAGTCCAGCCCATGAAGGGCCGGCGTCAAAGGGGACTGTGAACTGTAAGATGACTGTCCAAAAAGTGTGGATATATATCTGCTCACCATCAGGAATCGTGGTCCCATCCACAAAGAATTTCTCCGCCGCGGGATTGGCAAATGATATGGTTGCTCCATCCTGTCGCTTGGAAGATCCGCTGGTAAATGGCGATAGGCCGCGAAGCTCTTGAACAAGCTCGAGACGCTCGCGCTGACGGTCCATGGCCTCACGGATGTGAGCACTGACGCCGAGCCATGGCAAGGAAGTAACGAGGGAGAAGAAAATAAGAAAGGGGTTCATGACTGCGAGCCCTGCTACACCAGAACGACCAACACTGGGGCCTTTTAAACGACATGAAGTCGACGATTCAATGATTCCGAGTCAGCTCACATGTCCAGATGGATCCACCGATGCCGTCAACAAAAAAGTGTGGAGTAGATAGAGATAGAAGGCTTCTATGGGTACCACATGGCGTCCTCACCTGAGGAAGATCACATATACATGCCATTTTCGACTGAGGTTTTCACGCCCTAAAGTCTTCATACACTCACACGCTCTCTAACTGAGCACGGGCTAGGACACTAGTGGAGAAAGGTTCAGGAATTACCACCTAGTATGAAAAAACGACGCCGTCGCGCACCTTCCATCCACGACTGCTACCGAAGTCACAAGAGGGCACCCACATGGTTCAAGGACAGAGAAGAGAATGTTCCGTTGCGAGTGTGAAGAAAAAGCTCCTTTGGAGGGTTGATAAGGTTCCATGACGGCATGCCGCAACCTCGATCGCGCCGTTGCGATCACACCCTCATACCTGGATTAGGGGTGAAATCGCCTACAGGGTTTCAAGTCGGTCGTCGTGCAGATCGGACCAAAGACATATCTGGGGCATTGGATTCATTGGAAAGCGAGCGCTGTTATAACTTATAAGCTTTCAGCTGGCAGATTCAGCAATAAGGAATCTCAAGACGCTTACAATCACCCATCCCAGTTAACACGATGAGCGTAATCTCGTATTCGAGAGACATATTTATCCTCTATTTCGTCGCCAACACCCGTCACCACCTTCAAAATAAGCTCATTCAGTCCCGTCGACCCAAGGATATCGACGTGGTCGCTAGTGTTAGCGCCCCCTCTTGGAATGGTAGAAACTGGCTGATGGGGTAACTGCGTGGGCTCATGAGTCAACGAAAATCGGATTCTGGAGTAGCACGTACCTCGACCGTGGTGACTCGAATCCCAGCAGGGTTCCATCGAGGGCGCTTCCACCCCTCGGCACACATGGCTCCAAGGCTGAGTAAAGACACTGTCCCATCGCCTTCGCCCATTTTCACTCCATTCCGAACCTGGTGCATGACTTCTCAGTAGAATATACATCGTTGAGAACTGTGGACGTACCTTCGGGGTCGATTCCTCATTCGTGAAGTCCTTATCGATGCTGCTTGTGCGGAACAGAGGAATATCTAAAGGAGATCTCAAACTCGTACCTACGCATTCCGTGGTGCCGTCACAAGATGCGTCGCTTGCGTCTGCCAAGGTGTCATCGTGTTCGTACGGTCCAGAAGTATACCTTTCAAGTCATTTGATGTCAACTCTTACGGAAATAGATTGCCAGCCTACCAGTACGATCGCTACGTGGCAGGACCCGTCAAGAGGGACCACATGGAGGAACACTGGTGCTCGTACCTCAGTCTCCTTTCCATGACCATATACGCAGTACAGCTTCATCGATGGGGCATCCGGAAGCCTTCAAAAGCTGTCACAAACAAGAATGACGCCTCGAACTAAGGACACACCTGATCTCGAGTGGATTGGTCCACTTTCTGTGGTCCCTATTGGTCCGTTCTAGTTGCGCCTCGTCGCGTTCAATGCCGTTGGAATAATTGCTATCAATCATTTTCTGGGGGTCCACTTTAGGACATACTGATTTTCAGAGAGAAACCGATGCCTATTTACCTGGAAGGTAACTGGGGTGTGCTCCAATATCCACATTCCTGCTTGATTGGCTGTCATATTAACTGGAAGAATACTCAATTCTGGGGATTCATGCTTGAGACCAGATGTCTCAGGTTTGTCCTTGCTGGATTTTGCGACGCCCGCTTCGGTTCGGAAGGATATGAGCTCCCCATGCGAAGATAAACTTCCAGGTTCGTCGTCAGGCGCGTGGGTGCCATTTCCCCAGACATCTTCGCCACCCTGAAAGAAAGCATGAGATACGCTAGATTCTAGGAAAGCAAATCGACGAGATCATACCTTAATCCACATACTCGCACTGCCTCCCCAGCTGCGAAAAAGCTTCTGGCGCTCTTTCTTGGAGAAAAACCTCTCCAGGACTGAAAATCTCAGCTGGTAGATACAGGGAAAGTTCGCGAGTAAACGAACCATATTCGCCGGCAGGATTCATTTGCACTGTATCCTTCATCTCCCCAGATAGAAATGCAGCCATAGCTTTAGCCTGTGCGTATCATGAGCCTTGATGCGAAACCATAAATAGGCCATCGACGTACCACGCCCTGTAGGATGCATAAGCCCAGACTACGATAGCTATGATTTAGATTGCGCACCAGGTGAGTCCCAGCAATGGAGATGAACGCTTCAATGTGATCCTATACGAGAATGAGTTAAGTCTCACGGTTCCACGAAACGGCTTGCGCACTTCTACCCAGGTCGGGCCACCTCCTCCGTGTTCCGGAGATTCCACCCATTTGAGGCTAGGGATCAGATCAGTTACGCAAACGTAGGCAAAAAAGACACATACGTACAAGTACTGGTAGCCATCAGCGGATTGTTTGCATTAGATGTGACGCAGAAACGAGTCACTTACTAATATCACCTGCAACCCACTTCATTAGCCAACGCAGACAATGAGATGCATGTCAGCAATTACCGTGCTTCCCATTGAGTGTGCGGCTATTACACTCTTCTTCCCTTGTCTCTTCCTGGAAATAGTTTAGGTACGATGTTAGAATACAAGGAAGTTGAGCATACTTGAGACTCTCGATCGTAGACTTCAACTTGGAATAGTAGCCATCCCTCTCCTCGAGATTGTACATTGTTAAACGCCAATCATATGGTGCCATATACATGTTGTTCGTATCATAGTTGACAACGGCGAGGTTCTCAATGATTTTAGACCTAAAATGCGTTATAATCGAATGCCAAAGCGTGGTAACGGAGCCCACCAGATCCAGTATCCTTGTATGAAGCTGCTAGCAGCGTCCAAGCCTTCTGCAGATCGTACCTTGACACCAGGAGGGTCTATTCCCGTGACTGGGTCCAGCATAATGGCAGACATCCACTTCTCACGGTTGAAGGTGACCTGCGACAGCATGTGGAAGCCGCCCCAAACCTTCTGGCGGAAGAATGCCCGATATTCCGGGGACGTGGACCATGATTCCAAGCCCTGAAGTATTATTAGGACGAACAGGCATGCAAAAGCGAGGGGGCGCACAGTAGAGATTATGCCAGGTACCAAAACAACAGGGTGTTTGGCCGTTAGCCCTCGCTGCTTCATGGCATCGCCAACTTGAAACTCGCGACCGTCATTATTCAACTTCCAGGGTTCAGGAATCTGGCTTGTGAATCGGCTCCATTCTGATTCGATGAGTGACATATCAAATTGGGGAAATGCGGGAAGAGAGAGAGATAAGTCGTATTCGTTCAGAAGTAGCGCGAGTGTGGCTGGCATAGCTTGAAGCTCCCCCGGTTGATATAGGGCCAGACCGAGGACCGCACCAACTGCAGAACGATAAGTGATGCATTCCACTCGATGATTGAGCCCTGACATACTAAATAGTCCGAGGGGGAACAGAAAGCGTCGACTTGTGAGGAATCTGTGGTTACCGTTTTCCTGTGTAACAGAGTCATGACTGCAAACCGCCTCGCTAACAATGATTGGTAGACGCACCTTCTTGTGCTTCTTTAACCCCTTTACATCGTCAGCCAGGTCGTCCCGCATATGTTTAACTTCGCCCTCGATGTGGTGGAGGCCGCGAACGGCATCCTCGTTGGCCGACGTAGCGTCAGACCATGTCTTTGTGCGCTTCTCAGCCGGCATTGGATACCGACACGCGTTGTCAAGCTTGTCGGTTGGGGACGTACTCGGGACGTACACTCTGACAGGTGCAGAACAAAGGGAGGAGTGGATATGAAGCTATATGAAGAGCTACAGTTGCTCGTTACACGTTACGGGCCTTACGGCGTGTCTCTGACGAGCACGGCCGCGGTTTTAGTCTCCGTGGCTGACCTTTTCCGACTCTCCGAGACAGTTTTGCCCTCGGAGGATCGATGATACACACGCAGTACGAATACATTTGATAAACCACTTGTGAGTTTCTCGATGCATGGACGAAGGTAAGGCGAGCATAATGAGAAATAGTATCAAGAACGATGTTCTAATGATGTAGTGTACAAGAGTTGTAACCCGCAACGACAGCACCGTAACGCAAACAGATAATCAGGGAGGACGGTTCAGGGTACTGGGGGTAGCGCATAAATACTAGGCGCACGCAAAGAAAAACGGAACAGACGGGAGTGGCAGGACGATGGCTTGAAGAAAGAAGAACTCGCAAACATAATGGATACAGATCATACAATAGCGGAGAAACCTAACGTCAGTTCTGCAGCAAAGGGCAGAGCATAGCGATGCATGGAAGACAGCAGATGGAGGATACTGGAATATGGTAATGGGAGTTTGGGAGTTGATTATGACCGACTTCCAGAAGGTCCTTCAACCTTGCCCGACGATGGCGCAGACTGCTTCGCAAGCTCCTGCTGTCGCTGCCAAAGCAACTCCGCCCATAACGGGTTTGGAGGAATGCGACCGACCAGTGAACGAAGCACCTCGAGCCTGTAATGGTACTATCAACACCGATCAGGTATGGACAGAACACATGCGACCCACCATCGACTCTTTTCCTCGTCCGTATCGGCAAAGAATATGATCTCCTGGTCGCGTTGGAAAATCAAACGGAACGACCGTTCTACACCATACTCGTATTCATCGTAGATGCTGCGGGCGGCCCGTGAGGACGAAGGACTTAAGAGGCGTGCTCCAGGGTCTTGTAGGTCTTCCACTGTGATCGCCTTCCGAAGGTCAATCGTGGCGGTAGCACGCTTGGTGACATCGTTGAACGCGACGAGGTTGGCACCGATTACTCTGAACTGTCTTCGACGCCATGTCTGCGGACCGAATATGTCAATCAAACGTAGCATGCCAGAGAGTTGGGCTTACCGTGCAATCTGCCCCATTCTGTGTCAAAGTGCCTTCAAAGTATGTATACTTGTGCCAATAGACATGTCGCAAGCCGCGATGGCATTCCTCTAAACTTTGAGGAAGTTGATTGGATGGAATCCCGGGGAGAGGCGGTAGTCTGAAAAACTCGATGACCAACTCTCCTATTTGCAGGGGGTTCGCCTTGTTCCCGTTCTCCAAGCGCTGGCCAATCAGAGGAAAAGTAGTTCGGAAAAGTCGGGTGTCGCAGTGGCTGGCAATGTCCTTGAATGAAACGAAGGCGCGAGCGAGTGTACCGTCGGGTTTAAGATATCGAGCAAGGTTCTCTTCCAACCTGTGCACAGGCGGCGGGGGCGGCGGCTGCACAGTAACCTTGTATGCCTTCTTTGGGGACGACGAGAAAAAACTGCGCATGCCTCCTTTGGAGGCCGGCGGGGGTGCCACAGGCTGAGGCGGAGGAGGAGGAGGAGGAGGAGCGTTAGCCTTGAATTGGGCAACGATGTGGGGATCACGTCGGATTTTCAAGGTCATCGTGAACTCGAGCTTGCTATGCTCAATCCTATCTCGATTGTTAGTATCAAGCCCCTACACAGGGGTGGTAAGCTTACAGCTCGAATTCTTGGTCTATGCGACAATCTTTGGCGAGGCGGCACTCTGGAGTTGTAACGAAGTGGATGCCGTTGTTCAGGGTACATGTGAGAATGGTCTCCTGTTGGGGCATAGGTAGTTTCAGACCCTTCACTTCCGTTACTGCCGATATGATCAGTATATGTAAGCCCCGTGATACGAAGAAATTTCTAACCTCGCACGAAAACCTTGCCATGGGCCTTCCCTGGCCGCTCTTGCGCTCTGTATTCTCGAATCTCCTTCGCATACTCGTTCTGTCTCAACCGTCAGGATGTAGCTCCTCCGACAAACCCGCTCACGTACCATGTCCGACGGCCTTCGAACAGTGCGCCATGCTCTACCACTATCCACATCTCCAGCACTGCCCATATGTGACACCTTATCGGCATCGGAGGATGCATATATCGTCTCGTGTTCCCGGATTTGATATTTCTGAAGTTTGGTCAGTCTAACGTCATAGTAGAATAAAAGCAAAAGGCATTCACGTTGTTCTTAACAACCCGTTTCTTCAATTCCTTCGATATACTCCTCTCCAAATCATTGGTTTTCGGCATTGCAGCCTTATTATCCAACTGCATCCGATCAGTCTCGTCTCCACCTCCCGTGTCACCGGTACTTCTACTCCGTCGCCGAGTGGGCCGTGCACCGTATCGAGTGGCTCTCTCCTGTTCGACAGATCGAGGCGGAGTGCGGCGGCCCATGGCTTCATCATCCTCACGTCTTCGAAGCTCACGGCGCTTCTCTAGAATAAGCTGCTCGCGATTCTTGATGGCTTCCTTTGGCGGAGGGGGTGGAGGAGGGATGGACGAGCTGCTCGTATTCTGGCTTATGGGCGGACTCTTGAAGTTGTTGCCGTGCAGTAGCACATCAGGAGACGCGGGGCTTGCCGACCTAGGCTCCTCGGACATGGACTCGTCTCGGTCCTCGCTGATTTCCTCGCCTTCCGACTCCTCCATGGTGACATCGAGGTTTGCGGGGCGCTCAAACTGTCGGGCCTTGACACCTTGCGTGACGGCTTCGATACGCAACGACCCGTGGCTTGTCTGCATGCGTAACGCACGACTATCCCTGGGGCTGGCCGCATCCACCGTGACATTCTCCACCAGCTTATCTAACCCGCTCTTCATGTCGCCGAGGTCCACACGCGAAGAATTACTGAAGTCCACGCTTTTCAAACCCAAGTCGAAGGCAGTAACAGACGAAAGGTCAAACTTCAGACCTTGGAAACTGGTGGAAGCCGCAGAATCGTGTGCATCATCTGCGGAGAATGCGCGGGCAAGGGTCGTGGGTCGAGGGGGATCCATAGGTTGAGGCTCGGGGTCGATGGCCATAACACCGTCGTAAGTATAGTTATCCTCGCGGCGCAGGTTGGACGGTCTGGGTTGCACGATGTCCTCAACCTTGATTTCCGAAGTGATATCGGCCGCCTCGGGTCCTGTCCCATCCTCCGCATCCTTCTCCAAAAATGTCGGCGCGGTGCGATCGTCGGAAGATACAGGGCTCTCGGTACTTCGCTTGCGCAAGAGTTTCTTATGCACATCGTCCCTGTTGATACGAGGTCCACGACTGCCCGACCCGCTCAAGCTTGTGGAACTTGACGCAGAATGCAACTCCTGCTGTAAAGGAGACATGACGCGAGGCGAAAGAGCAGAAGGCGAAACGACACGGGAAGCGGTGGCGAATATATCCGCGCTCGTAGCTGCCGTGGGAGAAATTGGCCGAGGAGCGGACGGGGAGGCGCGAGACACTTCAGAGAGTATGAACGGCGAATTGCTTCGGCTTCGAGGGGGGATAGGAAGCTCGCGGCTATTGAGGGAATCCATCGACCGTTGAAGCGACAGGCCCGAAGATTTGAGCTTCAATGGAGGAGTGGATGTATGGACCGAGCTCCGCCTATAGTCCCTCGTCACCCCGAGCTCGGCTTCGAGGCCACCCAAAGAAATGTCCGATTGGCCAATCGAGCGATTTGACGCGTCCAACTCTGCTTGCACATCGGAACTGGACAAGAACGACAGTTCGACAACTTGTACATCTTCCGAGACATCGAACGGATCCGCGTTGTCGTCGTCTAAGTGTGATTAGATGCTGACAAGAAAAGTACAGAGAAAGCGACACACCCTTCGTGTTGGAACCGATACGAGGTATATCAAGGTCGAATCTAGGGATAAGACCGTCCGTATTGCCACTAGTTGAACTTTTGCCTTTCTTAACAGGGGATGGCGAAGGTGGCATCATGTCAACATCTTCCTCTGAGACATCCTTGCTCCGGTCATAAGCACGCTGCTCTTCGGCAGAACGACCAAGAAGGATGTGGGAGTCTGGAGAACATTGTGACTCAGGCTCCTGCACAGGAGAGCTTGCCTGCGGAGAAGGCTGAGGCCCGTCCGAGGACGTATCGGGTGGTGTAGGGGGGTGTTGATGTGCAGCAGTAACACGTTCATCGTGATGGCTTCGCCCATACGGTACTCCATCTTCGGTGTCAGCGTCGATAGGGAGGGAGTGGTCCAAGGGCGGTGTCTCCGGTCGAGCATCCTGCAGCATGGAGTCCACAAGGCCGGTGATGCTATCGTCGGGGTCGGAGTGGCCGTCACCTTCATTGTAGAAGGGCCCTGGTTCGGGCTGTCCATAATCATCCTCGTCATCCGACATAAATGGGTCGTCGTCCATCTCCAGAGAGTCCCGTTCGAACTCGACGACGTCGCAGCGCTCGTCAAAGGTGACAGTTTTGCGTCTTTGGCGCTTTCCGATGTCGTGTCCAAGGATGCGAGGGCCATGGAAACGCTTCGAGACAAGAGACGAACGTGCTGGGGACCCTGACGAGGAGGGAGTTGGCAGACGAGATGATTGTGAGGACTGAGAGGACTGGGATGCCTTGGGCGGAACGGGCGGAGGGGAAGGGTCGTCAGACTGAGTAGAGTGGCGGAACGGACTCTTTGAGACGGGCTCCTTTTGAATCAACCCTTGGAATCCTCTTGATTGACGTCGTTTGAACCCGGATGGTTTCTCGTTCTCAGCCTGATCGTGCATAGAGTGGGGCCGTTGCCTCTTCTCGCCGCTAACTCTGCGTGGGGACGGTGAAGCGACTGAGGAGGGGCGAGCGGGTGTGGGAATCTGGGAGCGGAAGGGGGATTGGGAGACGAGGCTGCTGGATTTGAGACGGTTGATTGTATTGGAAGCCCGACGACTGAGTTGAGAGACATGCTGCCGAGTGGTGCCCTCCCGTTTCGCTATGCGGAGAGGTGTAGTCGGGCGGGGTGGCCACTCTGGCTCGGGTGAGTTGGACAAAGGGCGATCGCGCAAGGGTGCCATGGTAATGGAAAAGGAGGGGAGTGCGTGTGTGAGCGTCTACGGTCGTCAGAAATCGTTGACTTGGTCGTATTTGTGGTTGTCGGGGAAGCGGGGCGGGGAGAAGAGAAGGAAAACCGGTTAGAGGCCGTCGAGCGAGATGGATGTTCGACTTCAGGACCGTGGGAACGCAAACACAACTTCCCACCGGCCATGTGATCGCGACGCGTAGCGCACGTGATAAATGTCACACGCTCATTTCAATTTTGACGTATTTTCTCGAGATTCGCGAGTCGCGACCCACAGAAGGCACCTCGTCCACAGTGTAGTGTGCGCAAAGACTGTATGTAAACACCCGACCACGCAGCGCGGATATATATAAGCGAGTTACTCGCTACGTTTGCGCTTGCGCTCCGAATCGTCCTTAGTTTTTTTCTTGCGAGATTTCGTCTTTTCCGATAACGTTTCTGCACACTGGAGTAAAGAGATGAACTTATCTTACAAAGGGTTTACTCACCTGGAGGTCCATCCAGCGCTGTGCCGTCATCCACTTCCATCTGCAGCGCACCTCGATCCGTGTCCCCCTCAACCTTGAGCGCCTTTCGTTCAGCCTTCTTCCTCCGCTTCTCCTCCTTCGCCCATCGTCGATCCTCGTTCGATTGGTCAGCCTCTTCCTTGATGACTGCTGGCAACGCCTCCTCCCCCACTAGATCGGGTTCTGTCTTGACCTCCCGCGCCTGTGTAAACATGGCCGAGAACATGGATGTAGCCCCGATCCCTGTGCGGACAGGCTCTACGTCGTCCTCGGAACCCGTTCGTCGTGACATGCCAAGACCCATCTTCGGCGTGTCATCGTAGTCCGATCCCCGTTCAGGCGTCGCCGCACCAAGGCTGGAAGAGCGCGTTCCCATCTTTGCTTGCAGTTTCGCCTTGAAATAGTCCGCGACCGACTGAGTGGAGGTTGTCAACCTTTCCATTGTATGCATGTCAGACATGGGCTCAAGGGTGGATGTTGGGACAGTAGAAACAGGTGCCGGTGTCGAGGAGGAGGATGGGATGCCGAGGATTTCAGATAGAGCAGATGGAGTGCAAGACGCCAGGCGCTTGGCCGCAATGTTGCGAGCACGATGTGAACGAGGTCTATAAAAACAAGATGGGAAATTAGCAGTGGTGACGATGCCCAAGGCCAGGGACGCACGGTACTCGAGCTGGGATTGGGGCAACAATCGGGACGACGGCGACAGGCATCGGAGTCTCTGGTGTACTGACTGACGCGGATTCCAGCGCAGAATCCTCCCCCTTCGCCTTCTTCTTCGCCTTTTCCTCCCTCCTCCTCCGCTTCCTCTCCTTTTTATCTTCTACCTCCGTGTCTGCCGTCTCCTCGGCCTTGCGTTTCTTGCTCTTCCCCACCTTTCCTTCCTTCTCTACCGTTGCGTCCTCTTCCTTTTTATCGTCCCCCTCCTTTACATCGGCATCGTCTTCGCGCGCTTGGTGAAAGGGGCCTTGGGCTTCACCGCCCTCGTTAAGTCTCTTCAGTAAGTTTTCGAAGTCGCGATTCTGTCGCCAGGCAAGGCCATTCGGATCGCGTTGGTGCTGCATGCCAATACCAAGCATGTCGAGCTTTTGAGAAACCTGGACAGCGGTCGTACGGCCCTCACCAGATGCACCCAGGCCCTGCGACGTATCCCAGCCGAATTTGGAGAGATAAGTCTGACCAAATTTGGCAGCATCTGCGTAGAGGGTGAGTCGCCGAAAGAACAAGTTAGAGAAAGTAGAGTAATCACTGTCTGCCCATGAAAGATTTCGAGGATCGTTGGGTATGCGTTGCTTGGTTTTTCGACCGGAGAGGCCCATGGCGGATATTTTTCTGCGTGAAGTTCTGGATCTCGTCGATGGATCGAGTTCGGTCGAATAGTGTGGCCTTTTCCAGATAATTCAAGGGATCTACAGTCGTGCGTGCTGGCCGTGTTCAAGCGGTCGAAGGTGGGAGTGGGGGGTGATTGGAGGTTGGGATTCTGGGAGGCGAACGGAAGGTTGAAACCTTGGTTCACGGGCTGGCGGTCCGGTCGACTACCTTCACTCGGGGCGTTACGGGCGTTCCAACTTCCTCAGTACTGAGAGCACTAGCAAGTCTCTGAGGTCGAACGTCAATAAGTGACATTGTACAATCAGCTCGACAAGACGGCCAATCTACAAAAAAAGGAAATATGTATGATATATATGATACGATATGAACGGAGGAAAAAGATATGCACGTCCGAAATGCAGCCCCATGAGAAACCAATACACCCATATAATGATACAAAACCTGCCATCGATACAGCCACACGGGAACAAGACAAGACAAAGGAAGGAGTTTATTTCTGCTCGACCCAGATCTCCAGCTTGCCCTCCGGCCGCCCCTTCGCGCTCTCGCGCGCGGTCTCGATCGCAAGCTCGTAGTCACTGTCATCCTGTAACGTCACCTTCCCGCCGTCTTCGTCCTTGAACCGCAACCGCATGCTACGCGACGGGAGCTCAAACTTGTCCGCCACGCGTTGCAGGAACTCGGGGAAAGACGTCGCCGGATCGAGCGCCATGCCCCGCACGTCGTCCGCGAAGTGGATCTTGACACGAATCTTCATCAGCTCGAACTCGTCCCATTCACCGCTGCCCGTCACGTAGCCCTCCTCATCCTCGTCGTACGTGCTGGCCGCCACCATGCGGCGCGTGGGTCGACGCTTCAGGGTACCCGAACGCATGGATCCCCCGAACGAGCTGGGAGCTCGAGCCGGGGCACTATTTGCGTCGCGCGCCCACGCAGCCACGCGCTCGCCAGGGGCCACAGTCGATGGCGCGGGTGGAGGAGCAGGAGCGGAAGCAGGCATGGCGGGTACCGGTGGGGCTGGGGACGACGGATCTGCGTACGAGTCGATGTACGAATCGTAGAACTCCGTCATACGCGCGTCAATGGCTGTATGAAGAAGGCTCAGTCAACACGGGAGAAACGGCGAGCGGACTGATGGAGACTGACGAGGTTTGGGAGGGGGGGAAGGCCCGGGAGACTCCGTCTGAGGCGGCCTGCGGATGCTGAGGCCGCGAACGTTCCCTGATCCACCGGAGGTTGCAGAGCGCGCGAGACTGCCGCCCGTCTGCTGCTGCGCGAGGGGCGCGATACGCTCGCGCGCGTTCGATGCGACGTTGATAGTTGTATTTGCGCGTGCTAAGGAGGCATTGTTCTGCTGAGACTCCATCATCCCTACAACATAATTTAACGCTAGTTACCCAAGCAGAAGTTCGGATGAGGAACGTACTCGGACGGGGGGGAGGCTCTGTCACGCTACGATTAAGACTGCCCTTGCGGTTCAGGTCGATGATGTCCTTCTCATCCATGTACACGTTCGAAGCGGTGATGCCCTGCTTCAGACGTGTGACACCGGTGAAGGTGGTATACGCTTCATTTGGGTTCTCGGTAGCGACGAGTTTCTGAAAGCGATGATGAGGGGAGACGGAGTGACAGGGATACAAAAGAGACGCGCACCGCCTTGCCCAAAAAGTCGCGCGCTTTGGAGTTCTTGAGCTTCATCTCGGAGGGACGGTAGAGCACGCCGACGGGCTGCGGAAAGATCAGATTGGAGACAAGGAGCGAAAGGCGCGCACGACTCACGATGCTGAAGACGGTGTAGCCTTCACCACGATCGCGGATGGCCTCGTCGATAACGTTGTGCTCTTCGGTAGCTTTCTGTCGCGCAGCATCCTGTAACTCTTGCATGCCTTCATCCTGTCGGTTGAGGTAAATCAAGGAGAGACCTGTTGCGAGGTCAACGGGGAAAGGGACGGAATGGCGTGAGACCGACCTTTATTGAACAAGACCTCAGCGGAATAGAGGGTGAAGGAAAGGACCGAGTTGCGTGTAGTTGCTATGGAAGTGTGAGTACGAGGGATGACAGATGCCGGTTCGGGAGGGTGGGTAGACAAGACGTACATCGACTCGTTCCCTCGGAGATATAGAAGGGCGCCCTCGAAGTCTTTGGCAGAAAGGTCGTAGCGGCCGAGAAGGAAGTTGGAGACGCCGCACTGAAAATAGCTGGAGAGGGGATGAGAGGACGGCCGCTGGGGGGTGATGAGAGGCGACGTACGCGACGGCGAGATACTGGTCGAGAGCGGTCGCATGCGATGAACTGCTCGACGGCAGCTTCGTGCTCTCCGAGGGTAGCGTAGATGAGACCCATGTTGGTCAGAATCTTTAGAAGAATCGGCGATACGCTGGGAGAGGAAGATGGGATGAGTGTGGAAGGGGAGATAGAGGAAGGCGAGGACGCACAGAGAAGAGATCCAAACTCTTCTCAAAATCCTCCTCATCGTACGCCTTGAGGGCAGAGGCCCAAGTTTCGAGTTCAGCCTTGAGAGACATTGAGGGAGTGTGGGGTGATGGAAGGAAGGAGCGGGGGCGGTTATAAAGTCGGACGTTAAAAAGGCGCGTGCCAGCCGCGAGGAGAAGTCTAGACGAGCGAAGAGAGAAGAGACGAAAACGAAATAGATAAAGCGGTGAGCGGCAGGATGAGGAGATATAGGTAAACTGAGCGGGCGTACCGTCAATAGGGAATCGAGAGGGTGATGGTCGTTAAGGTCGGTCGTCTCGGAAGGTGAATCGAAAGGAAGCCAGCCCTTTGCTCTGTCGCCCTCCCCCTCCTCCTCTTTTTATATCTCACCCCTCTCAGATCGCAGCTCGCAGCACTCTCTCGATTTCTCGCCAGTAAAACACACAGCTTCCACCGAACGTTTGAGCGAGTTCACCGCCTTGGAACAATATAATTGATCTCGATGGGATCCCGTTCGGCGCCTTGTCCTGTCTCGCCTTGTCCCGACCGCCCGAGCCCTCTCCAGTCCCGCCTCGCCGCCTCTTCTTCCCACAGCTACGTACAACCTCCGGACCGTCCGTTTCCTTGCCCACTCGTCCCATTTCCCTCTCTTTTTCACGTTTATCCGTCTCTGCTCGCAGCAGCGCGTTCCCCTCCTCGGGGTCTTCTGAGTATCTTAACTTGTAATTCACAGAATGTCATACATATCGCTTCGCCGAAATCGGAAAACGTCACTTCTTCACCGCAAATCCTTCGCCGCAGCGATGAACCGCTTCACCTTGTCCAAGTCCTTCCCGAGCCCGTCCTCGTTCTCTACCCCTCCGCTGACATCCACAGCCCACGGCCCCACGGCCTTGACCGCTTCCCCCACGTTCTCCGCGTCCAATCCGCCCGCAAGTATGATCGGGAACGACATCCCCTCGGAGCTTGGCCCACCCTGCCCACCTTCCACCACCGCGCGGGCCAACTCCCAGTCAATCTTCTTCCCGCTTCCCCCGCTCAACCCACCCGCAGACACCACTGCGTCCAACAAGACGTACTGATGCAGACCCGCTCGCGCGATCCCCTCCAGTCCGTTCCCGTCCCCGTCGACAGTGGAACACACGAATGACCGGCACAGGTATGTGCTGGCTCCACTCGAGCGGCTCCTTTCCGTGCAGCTGTACGAGGTCCAACTGGGCGATCGAAACAGCGTGCAGCACAAACGACAGCGGCTGGTTCTGGAAGACCCCCACTAGAAGCGGCCGTGCCGATGATCGCGCCAGACGACTTGCGTGCGCCGTAAACCAAGGTTCCGCACGAGCGTCGTCGCCCGCCGGCGCCGCAGGAATGGATTGAGAGGCACGACGGTAGCGAACGACGGCCGAAATCCTCTGCGCCGTCGCGAGCGAAATGTTGCGCTTGCTCTTCGGCACGAACATCAATCCTAGCATGTCTGCTCCCGCTGCGGCGACCGCGACCGCCTCCTCCTCCGTGCGGATGCCACAAATCTTGACAAGAGGCGCGGACGACGGCTCAGCAGGGGATGCCGCGGGTGGTTGATCCAACAGTTCGTTGATGAACGCGCGGACGTCAGGCGCTTTCATCAGTGCTTCACCCACGAGCACCGCGCCGACCCCCTGCGCGACATAGCCCCGAACGTCCTCCTTGTTCTGGATGCCGCTCAGCGCGCAGAGGACGACATCGCTCCCCTTGACCATCTCCGCTAGCCGAGAAGTCGTCTCCATATCGACTTCAAAATCGTGCAAGGTTGCGATTGTTCACCCCGATGATCTTCGCCCCGAGGTCGAGCGCAGCCGCCATTTCGGACCCGCTGTTGACCTCCACCAGAGGCTCCATGCCCAAAGAGAGGGAGTACTCGTAGAGCGCTTTGAGGCGTGCGATAGGAAGCATGGCGACGATCAATAGCACCGTGTCCGCGCCGTGAATTCGCGCCTCGGCGATTTGGTACTCGTCGAGAATAAAGTCTTTGCGTAAAATGGCCGGACGGTTGGGGAGTGAGTCGACGGCCCTGCGTGCTAGTTGCATATCCATAAGGGAGCCCTTGAACCAGGTCGGCTCCGTGAGCACGGACACAACCGCCGCTCCAGAGAGGGCGTAGGTCAATGCCTGCTGCGCTGCATTAGCAGCCAGGGAGATGGGCCCCTTCGATGGACTTGCACGTTTAATTTCAGCCATGAGGGCCGGCGTTCGTGCCTTCAAGCGATCGGCTACGGATATGAGCGGAGGGGCAAGGTTCATGGAAAGGATGGAGGACAAGTCCTCGGGCGTCGTCCCGGGCATCTTTTTGGCCGCCTCTACATCCTTGAGCCTTTGAGAGTAGATCTTTTCCAACACGCTGGGGATCTTGGCAGCGTTCGCTGACGGCTTCCCGTTGGCAGTTTCAATGGGGAAAGGAGGAAGGGATGGATTCAACACGCCCGCCTCGACATTGTCTTCCCAGAGGCCGCCCTTGAGAGCGAGGAAATTGCGGAATAAGTCGTCGCCTGCCTCGGAGAGGATGCTCTCCGGATGGTATTGCACGGCCTCCACGGTGTACCGGCGATGGCGAACGCCCATAATAACACCGCTCTCCTCCGTGGCTGCCGTGATGGCAAGATCGTCTGGAAGCGTTTTGATGTCGGCGCTCAGAGAGTGGTAGCGCGTTGACTGGAAACCCTGCGCGACACCCTTGAAGCAGCCACGACCGTCGTGCCGGATACGGCTAAGCTTGCCATGCTTGATCTCCCCTGCGTAGCTGAAAGGGCAATATAAGAAAGAGACCGTACAGAAGAGCATAAATTACGCACCCGATCTCCCCTCCAAACGCGTCCACTAGACATTCCAATCCCATGCAAACCCCTAAAACAGGTACTTTTCCTGTGAAGTACTTGATCGCATCCCGAGAAATGCCAGAATCCGTGACAGGGTGTCCTGGTCCGGGGGAGATGATCAGACATCGTATTTGCAGCTCGGGGGAGGCTTTCGGAGGAGATGTCATCGTTGCGGATGACAGTGACATCTGCACCAAGGAGAACCAGACTCTGGTATAAATTCCACGTGAATGAGTCGAAATTGTCAACGAGGAGGACGTCCAAAGGATGGGCGAGGTGAGGGGGGAGCGTCATTGATGAGCAAGGGGAGAGAGAAGCTTGGAAGATGAAGTCGGGTCAGTACAGTAGTGGGGACGGAAGTAAAGACGGAAGAATTTGCGATAGACAGACATGACTCGCACCTCCGTTGGCCTCTTATACCGACTACTTGATGATGCACACAGCAGTCCCAAACACTTGAAGCTTGAAGGATACGATCCATAACGAAAGAATTCGTCGCAAGGAGTCAGATCGTGCCTCCGGGTAATGCTTGAATGAACGACGTATTCGAATCGATGTCGAGCCCTGTGTCACACTGCCGCATTGTGGACCGAAACTGATGCTCACCCAGCTCCACCGCGGATTGTGAACATCGGTTTGGGGGGTGATGGAAAGAAGTCAAGCAGGTTGATGATCTCAAGTAGGGAATGAAAGAGGGCGTCCCGTTTCGCGACGACCCTCGGGAATCTCAGGCGAGCACTGGTATGTACGTACTTATCCAGCAAGTGAACGAATTACAACAACTGCTAGCCTTTGTACGTATCCGTATCCGTACACATATGGTATATAACGTCCTTCAAACGGCGAATTGCGTACCGTTGATGTCCGCAAACAATGTATCGAACGCCGCCTGGTCCTGCTCCGACCACGTCCCATGCCAAGTAGAAGGAGCCGCATCCGCAACCGTGTCCTGCGTCGCCCCATCACTAGACGTTGGCCCGAAGTCGAAAGACGACATATCGGGTTCGCTAGAGAAGAAAGATGACAAGTCGGCGTCGATGTCGAAGGGGGAAGGCAAGGCGTCCACGGGATCGTTCGACTGCTCCGGTGGATGGTTATTTGTGAACTCGTTGAGGGCGGCCAGTAAATCTAACACCTGCTGGTCCGTGACATCCAACATGGCATCGTTAGGTTGAGGAGAGGGCTCCAAATCCGTCCCGTCGCTGAGAACGGGGATGGTATCCACAGGTGATAGAACGGGGCTCGAGGGTGGGAGAGGGGACGACGGGGGAAGAGTATCTGACCACAAGCGTCGTTTCAACGTAGCATCTGAAGTATCGAAAGGATCGTCGTCGTCGCTGCTTGCTGTGGGCAGCGAGCTCGATGGAATATCTGGAGACATGGAGGGACTAACCCGACCTTTCGTGCAGGGTGTCTGTGGACGCAACGGTGATGCGCGATGACCAGAGTCGATGCCCTTGCCAGCTAGAACGGACTGAATAGGAGAGAGGTTGGTCGACATGGACGGTACTCCGTCAGGACTGAAAAGCGGGCTGCCATCGAACAAGCTCGGGAGAGGTCTGGTATCACGTCGTCTCTTGGAGACAGGTGTCTGGGGTATAGCAAATGTAGGGAGACGAGGTGGAGATATATGGGTCATGTTGGAACTCGTTGGTATGATAGGCGGCGGGTCGATGGATGGCTCTTCTTTGACTTCCACAGTATTAGCTTTCTTCTTCGATTGTCTGCGTGTTGGTTGCCGCCGTTGAGTCCGCGGCTCTTCATCCTGCGAAGGGGGTTCCGTCTGCGACTGACGTGCTAAAGCATGCTCCGATAAACGAGGTACAGTAGCGGTGCCGGTGCGAGCCCATTCTGGCACAACATATCGTTTTTTGGCCTTTGGAGATCCAGCCGAAGACGAGGACACCCTCTGGGCTGCCAATTCTGAAGCGGCTATTGCCGAGCGCGCTTTGAAGAGAGCGGTGGTCGAGCGAGGAGTGGACACTGTTCGATTGCTTTGTGGTGGGGTTTTCGCAGTAGAACGAACGCGTGCGCTGGAATTCAATGGAATGACCGGATCCGAAAGTAAGGTTCGCGATTTTGTGGCCTTATTTGTCGGAGAAGCGCCGGGGGAGCTTTCGTGTCGCCTTTTACGCCTATCGCTCGTAGGCTCTTGACCGTCGTGTACTTCACTCACTGTGCGTTTACGACCTGTGATAAGAGAGGTTGCCTGGCGCGGTGGTGATGGCACTTTGCTGTCCTCTCCGCGGACTTTTCCTCGTCGAAAAGCGGTCGGATCCACGTTCTCCTTTTCCAGCACGACAATTTCATCGTCGTCGGAGGCTTCTGTATTCGCGTTGGAAGTTTGTGAAGAAGCAGGCACTGGTGTAGATTCCGGCAAGTCAGGACGTGCTTGAGCATGGTTTGATGGCGTGGAACTGCCAGGCGAACGTCCCGCAAGTCGACGGGTTAAGGCTTGAAGAGCGGGCAGACGGCCATCGGCGCCTCCAACCTTTGGGGGAGATGCCGCGAGGTTGGAAATGAGGGTCGCGAGAGCCACCGAGTCGGGATTGGAAGACGTTAGAAGACTCTTTAGGGCACCGAGCACCGCTGGGTCATTGAAATCGAGTCTTCGGCTTGGGGAAGGCGTAGAGGGTGGTTTGGGCGGCTCTGGTCGAAGGAAGACTGGCTTCGGAGGTTCAGCACGGCGAGAACCTTTTGAGGTTCGGGTTGACGGCCGTTTAGGACCCTTTGAGCTGGATGATGCGGCGGCTGGTCGAGACGTACGAATAAGTGGACCCGTGCTGAAGGGCCCATCGCGAATAGTGACGTCCGGTCCACCTTGAGGTTCCTTCTTGGAACCCCGAGATGTGGACGTGCGGCGTCTCTGAGAAACCTTGGGATCGTCATGAGTATCCGCGGAATGTGATTGAGGAGTGGGAATGAATGTTGTCGATGAGGGTTGATTACTACCTAAATTCGGACGATTTAGAATGAATGCACGCGACACAGAGATAAATCAACTTCACTTGGAGGATGGCGTTGGTGTACAAGAGCCTGTGGCAGATGTGCACCCATGGTTGTAGCATTACGTGCCGTGTCTTAGTAGTCGCATTAGCGTTAAGATCAAACGCGTACAAATGCAGCGACTAACCCAGAGGCAGGTTTACTGGCCGCCATCCGCTTGAGGGGAAAAGGGTGGGCTGAGTCGGAACACGAATTGTCTAATCATATAGAATGAGTGGCAGGATAACCCACTGGACGTTGACCGTACATACCCCGCGCAGAGCAAAGACAATTTCGAGAGCGAGTTCACCGGAGAGAACTCTAGTTAAAGTCCCGGTGACGGAAGCTCCATTGTCTAGCACCGAGAGTCCCCAAGACATCAGTCCAAGTCCCACAGCAACACCTGGGGTTCGTTGGGAGGGAGATATGACAGAAGGCTTTTCTGCAGGACTCAGAGAAAGAAGGGTAGTTGGGGCAGATCCGGATTCTGTTGGGTCCAAGACATAAATGGAAAAGTCACGAGTGCCGTCATGAATAAGTTCGGGGCTGTTTTTAATATAATACAAATGAGCGCGACGAATCAGACAAAGCCAAACCGCATACCTGGACCTCGACATAATTTGAAGGCATGACTTGAGGGATGCTGTGGCATATCTGCCTTCCGTGAAGTCCTCCAAGCCACTAAGAAGACGAACAGGGATGTTCTCAGAAGACCGCGCGAGGATATACTGAGACGCGCCATCGATGGTGTACCATATACGCACTGTAGGTAATGTCGATGAGTTCTCGTCACACTCGGGAGGGGCAGATCAAATGCATGCCTTGCGTTAGTTGTGTCATAGACGTCATTGCAGCGGACCACTTTCAACAAAAACAGATAAAGGAGAGGCAACGCGCGATGATGATGATTGTGGTGGTGGTCAGAGGACAAGGGAGGTTAGCGGGCGGCGACCGCGGTCACGGCGGTCAACAATGCTCTCAACAACTCGACGCGTCGGGAGGACGCGCCTGTCACTCATCACGGTCACGTATGGTCACGAAGTTACTGCGTGATTGTCCGCACCCTTCGCCGTTGCGTCAGTGCGCACCACCATGCACCCCAGCGCGCCGACACAGCGCGAATTTCTTCTTGTCACTCTACTTCTCGTCGGCCTGCTCTTCTTTTTCTCTGGATCTTCTCGTTCCACCAAGTCATCTTATGCTGTCGACACACCACATACGTTAATTTCATCCACAACTGGCCACGGCCTGCCGGAGTTGCCAGAGTCTGCCAGAGTCTCGTGGGGATCTGGATCAGTACCCATCTCCAAAATTGTTGCCCATGTCCCAGGTATGTTGCCACATGTATCCCGTCGACTGTCGCTGTATGAAGTGCCTCGTAGGATGGACCATAATAGACAAGATGTATGTTCTCAACGGGACCGTATACCTGGTCACCAGCGAGCCAGAACTCTTTCCCGACCGCAAGTTCATGACGTCCACCGGCATCGACATAGCCAATGAACCTGAGCAGGTGAGGGCCCGACTACCCACCGACAAGGAACTGCGAATCATCTCCCCCGCGGAGGCCAAAACATTATTTGGGACGGGTGCAAATCGAGTGCAGGGAGTATCTGTACGCACTCTCTAGCTGCATCCGCTAACCCCTATTGACTTCATTGATAGTGGCTTGTCAATGACCCAAGGCAATTGTACGCCCTCATCCCGTTCTCTATTTACCTTTCGCTCACATGTATTCTAGCATCACACACTACTACCATTGGTCTGCCGAACTATTCTTCGGCTTCTGGCGCGCGTACTCCTCCCTAGACCCCCTTATCCCCGCAAGTGGGAAGACATCTTTGCCACCCCCGCGTCGATTCATCTTCACGCACCTTGACGCGGGTCACTGGCGAGACTATGCCTCCATGAATCAATGGGTCCTCCGCACAACCTTCCCTTCCATCAGTATGGAGTTCTCTGCAGACTGGGACGATCGTGCCGCCATGGGGGTTCCATTCGTTTTCGACCGTGTCCTTTTCGCCGACCGTGCTGCTGCCATGAACGGAGAGAATTACCTCAGGACCCAACGTACGGCAGCAGAACCGTTCACTTTACCAGGATCCCCGAACTGGTGGAGTACGGTCAGAAACAGCGTTATCGAGTTTTCAGGGCTCAACTCTACTGTCGGACAAGGTACTCGTGGAAACCCTGTCATCACGTATATCTCTCGACAAGATTGGGGTCGCCGGATGCTCATACAAGCAGACCACGACCGGTTGGTGGAAGAACTGTATAAGCTGCGGGACGACTTTGGCTATGAGGTCAACGTCGTCAGCATGGACAAGTTATCCCGCGTGGAGCAGCTCAAGTTGGCAGGGAGGACAACGGTAACGAGACGTTTCCTTCCATGAGTTCGTGTAGAATTCTAACTTGATCAATTCCAGGTTATGCTGGGTGTCCACGGGAATGGGTTGACATCCCTCCTCTGGATGAAACCGTCTCCCCGCTCAACAGTAATGGAGTTCTTCTATCCGGGTGGATTTGCCCATGACTATGAATACACAACTCGGGCGCTGGGAATGGTTCATTATGGATATTGGGGAGACAGGTAAATGCTTTACTTCTGAGATGTGTCGACTGCTGCTGAACCATAGTATAGTGCATTCACACGACCGGATGTTCCACCCGTTGCATATCCTCCGGGGTTTCAAGGGAATGAAATACCCATTGACGGTCGCGTTGTTGCCCAGATCATTCGGGAGCGGCTAACTCTGTCGGATGAGGCTGACGATTGAGTCGCTGCGCCCATATTATCATTCGACATAATATCATCATAGAGTTTGTTCGTACTCAAACGACTATGTTCTGAGTAACGAAGACGGGGTCCTGGTTCGATTGCTTTCTTTGTTTTGTTCCGCTCGCTCGTCTTCAACACGTACTTACCATCATTTGCATCTGACACTTATCACTGACTCACGTGTAACTGGCAGCATTTATTACGCAGCGTTGGCGTGCGCACCTACGACTTCTGGACATGATTGTCAACTTCGCACCTATGGCAAGGACTCCAGTACTCCAGTAGAGCCATGTAACCCAGTCTCCCGAAGGCAGACACGGATGAAACCGTCAAAACTTCGTACCGACAGTACATCTCAGGATAAGTACTCATCGAGTCTGGCAGCTTGATTGCAACTCTGTACTGTGTTATGTAAACGTCTCCGGTACTTATCTGTTCCACGTACTGCTGCTCTCGGGCAGCAACTTCGTCCCCATCTCTACTGTCCGCTTCACAGGTCAAGCGACAAGGCTTTGCTACGATACAGCATGCGGCAAGTTAACGAGAACTCATTTAGGGCCTCAATGCCTCAGGCCTCGTGGCCTCAAAATTCAACCAAGGATACAATGGCTGTGGCACACTGTCAATCCGTTTTCGCAATGGCGCTGGCCTCCCAGGTATCAACAATGGGAAGTCAATAGTTGCCGCTTTCTGACGCCCCAGTATTTAACTCGCACCGTTTCCTTCGTTCGCTTCAACTTTGCCTTATTTGTGCCCACTCGCCTAATACTTGCATCCTCACTCATCATGGCTGAACTTCCACCTCAAGTCCTTGGTCCTTGGGTCTTGCGGATCTACAATGCTACCCTTCGCCACAAGGCCATCCATCCAGACCTTCGTGCAGTAATACTTGAGGAGCACGACGAGATGTACGCCCTCCAACGGAAGCGCCTCGAACATGCCCGTGCAGTGACGGACATCGAAGCACAAACATTGCAAGGCATGGCTCGGTTTAGGTGCGTTTTTTTTCGAAATTGTTTTGTTTTCTGCTCCATGTTTCTTACCCCTTTGTCAGGCTTAGGATCATGAATCTCCCAACAACCGTCATTCAGCCCCCACTGAGCGCAGCGGACCCTCACCGCTGCCCTCATCAGGAAAAACCTCCCTTACTAAAAATCTACTAATTAGAGGGGGACCTTCCTAATTCCCTGTTCCCGCTGCCAACCTGCAAGGCACTACGTCAACGTAGGTCCCTGTCACCCTTCTGGCCTCAACTATGTATTTGAAGTGCAAATATGAGGTCAATGTCGACGACGGTGCATCGAAATGTGTACGGGGTTTTGTGAGAATAGAGCCCGTTAGTTCACTTTAGGAAGGTCCCCCTCTAACTAGCGCTAATTTGCTGGATTTGTTGATTTTAGTAAGGGAGGTTTTTCCTGATGCTGCACCATCTCCTGAACCCAACCTGCCGCATACAGCTGCCCCGGTCAAGGATGAAGACATCGACGACCACCATCCTCCTGCTGTGCCCGCTCCCCTCACTCTGGAACAATTGGCCAATCAAGGTCGACAAAGAGCATACCTTGACTTGAATGAATACTTTGCCGAGCATGCATCCTCATCTGGCCCCTCATCTGCAAGCCTGACCACTCCTACTGCTGCTACCCCGGCCTCAACCTCTCCAGTCATTGTCGAGGCCATTCCTGTCCCAGCAACACCACAGGACTCCGTTTCCTCTCGTACGCGATCGCTGACCACCGTACTCCCTACCCCGCAAAGTATCGCAAAGAAACCCCTCAAGAATATCTTGAAGGACGCAACCAAAAAACGCTCAAGATCTTCCATGCTCGCCGATGATACCGACGATGCCCGTGGCAGCGGCGGGAGCTCCGACAACAGTCGCAAGAACACAAAGCGTCCCCGCATTGAAGATAATATTACACCTCGTCGCCAGAGGCCACGGCCGCTTCGCCGATCGTACGCATTCCGTCTCGACTGAGCGGCTGTTGTTTTCTACAACCTTCCGTTTTCTTTCGTTCGATCCATGGGCTCCTTTCTGAACGTGCCTGTTTACATCTCCCAAACCAACCCTGGCCAGGTTCGTTTGTGAGATGCGGACAACTCACCTTCCCTGCGGAGACACCTAGTCTGCTTTTCTCCGCGACGCGCTTGTCGAGTGATAGGGGGAGCTCGCTGATTGGCTGAGAGGACTTATCGAGACAGGTTACCACAGAGAAATATTGTTTAGACTAACTGATCTGAGTTGACGACGAGACGCAAACCAAACGAGTTAATGGCAGTCGAGACATCGACGGCTACTGGTACATTTACCTCTTTATTGTCATTCAACATGTTCCCGCCTTAGCTTAGAAAGTTCAAACAGAGACCGCGCTTTCCACGCGCGATAAACAAAAGTCGCAGTGTTCTTCGAGTCCTGGGAGCTTTCTTGGAGCTACCCTGGCTCATGATAAAACGGTAGCACGAGGCGACGCAAGGTGCATATGCATATCCTACACAGCATCCTTTCGAGTAAAAAAGGCCAATCGAGTTGTGGATGCCTCGCTACTCGTGGTTGACTCGAAGGCCCACCGACGCTACAGGTGTCAGCAGGCCTTCGAGATCCCTATACTTTCTCCACTGGATCCGCAGCGGATACACTGGCACTTCGTACCATGTCCCAAGGTCTCAACCCTCATCCACAACTTACAAAATACATGAAGCCTTTGGAAGAAGAATGATGGAGGAGCTGCCGAGGCCCGAGTCGGGAATACCATAGGTACATTTTCATCTTGTTGACTTGAGAGATTCAGCCTCTCGAGTCCGAGAATATGCCGACATACTTACATCGGAAGGCGTGGTGTACTACTGGACCCTACTCAGTAACTCAACTTGAGCTTGATCATGGTTCACTGGTTTATATTAGTGCTCCATTTTTATTTAAACTTCAAGCCTTGTGCTCCTCCCACATATGAGTTCTTTTCCATAATGAATCAGATTGGACTTGGAAGAAACCAACGTATTGTGCTCGGAGGGTGTTCAGCTCGACGCTTGTTGGACATTAGACAGATTCTGCTTTCCAGTGCACGTGACATGCCGAAGCTCGGCAATCACAATTCCCTCGCGCACTCGGTAACACCCACCGTAATGAAAGCAGACGCCAGATAAGAGGATCCTGAGCCTGAGAAGTGTTGACGAAATATCTCGTCTGCCTTGGGGAGACTAGAGACACCCTTTCATTTCACTTACTATTATCGTTTTTACAGTGCATCCTTGCTGCTTGTCGCATGGCTATACCCCCGCACGGACTCTTCTACTTGTGTACTCTACTCCGTTCCATGTTCCAGCTACATTTATACCCGATGCTAGATTGCTTACTTATGACGACCATACGTAGTAGCTCCGGAGAGCATAGGCCACACACCTAACATCTACAAGGACTGTTCAATTTGACTGTACCATACAAGTACCATATTTGGTTTCGCCTTTGGTTTCTTCTTCTAAATGAACAGTTGGTCTGCCAGTGACCAGTCAAACACTGAGACTCAAATGAATTGAAGATGCATACTTACGTACGAAAGTAAATGCGCGGGCGGGACGCTAGTGCAGGATCATTCCCAACTTTGTTCCTTCCACCATCTACGTCTCGACGACCAACCTTTGTTGAATGTCATCATAGTGCTAATGGGTGTCCACGGCCTGACCACATACATTCACGAAAACCAACGGGCATTATCGCGGCCCCTCCGACTGCCACAACCAACTTCTCAGCCCGCGATCCCTCTCGTAGTCGACGGATGGTCGTAAGTAGATCATCATCTCTTCCTTACATTCGCTCATCGGCCCCGTCAGTCTCATCTACGAACTCTATGGACAATCGGGCCTTCCATGGGCCTTCGGTGGCGAGTACTACGAGTTCGGCGAGCTCGTGGTGCAGGTTGCGCGTGCATGGATTGATGTGGGCTTCAAGCCTTACTTCGTTTTTGATGGTGAGCAGCATTCTCGTCCTCCTCTTCCCTCTAACAGTCCACTAGGTCCATATCCCTCCCTAAAGCTCGCTACCGGACTTTCAAGGGCCACACGGAGCATTGTCCAGCCCTCTCTTCTCTTTTTCCGAACCTCACCCACATCCCGTGCGGCCCCTCGATTCATGCGCGAAAATGCCATCCTTCCCCCACTTTGCTATACCGTAACCATGCATGCGCTCAAGTCTCTTGCCGACTCCGTGGAGGTTCACATAGCCGACGAAGAGGGCGACCCCTACGCCGTCGAGCTCGCAGGACGTCTCCACGGCTACGTGACAGGACGCGACTCGGACTTCGTTGTGCTCAACGCGGACGGATACGCTGGATATATCCCTATGGACGAAATGATATGGTCTACAACGGCTGAAGATGCCCCACTAGATCCGGATCCCAGTAACGACGGTTTCGTCGTCGCGCGAAAGCCTACCAAGAAGGCGAAGGTTAATCATCGTACTGGCCAAGGTCTCCTCCCTCCACCGTCGGGAACTGACCTTACACTGAACTGTATTGTGTACAGTCCGCTTGTCCTTGCAACCCACTTCCGCCTCCCCGTCTCGCTCCTCCCACTCCTAGGCGCCCTCGTGGGAAATGACTTCACGACCGAACGACGCCCAGTTCGCAGGTATTTCTTTGAACACGAAGCCACCCCGACCCAGCGGATCACGAAGGTGGCCACAACATTGGCATCGATTTTACCGTCCACCAACGGCAATGTGTCAAAACAAAGGACCAAACGGCCGATCACGAACGTCGTAGATCTCATCGAAGTCGCCGTGGAGACTCTGCTCCTCCGCTCCTCCTCTGCGCTGACAACTGGCGAGCGGGAGTCCATTGTAGAAAAAACAGTGGAAGCCACTCTGCAATATGCTATTCCCAACCGTCGAAGCGATACATCTTCTTCTCTGTGGCCATCACCTGCGTGCGCTCTTCATGATGCAAATGCATGCCCTCTCGTCGGATTAATGTCTCGGACCGCTTGTTGATGATCCCGAACAAGAAGAGCCCCTCTCCCGCGCAGCCCTCCGCAAGCTCTACATAGCGGCGTACCGTCGTGGACAGCTCAGTCCGCGCATTATGGATGTCCTAAGCACTGGTACCGGCTGGCCTAAACTATTTCTAGAAGACCCCGATCTCGAATGTGTGACAAGAAGCATCAGTCGCCCAATTCGGGAGTGGGCGTACGCTATTCTCGACGACGCCATAGGCCTCCCTGCCCGAGAGACGGCCGCGACAGAGGATTCTGCGACAACCGAGGACGAGTTGGAGGAGGACGATGACGATGAACTTATAGACGTGGTGGAAGAAGATTCAGAAGAGGAGCTGGAAGACAGCGACCCGCTCGCACCCCTCCGTGGTGCGTTGCAAGACCTGCGTATAGGTTCACCATCCACGGCTTCCCTTCCACCATCTTCATACGGTCCCTCTCGTCCAAAGGTCATCGAAGAGATTATTCGCAGAGGCTCGCGCGCGGCTGGTGAAGATATGATCGTCTCCCCCTTGGCTTCGTTATTGGCCTCCTTACCCGAACCTTGTCCGTTGAACTCCTCATTACCCCTCGCTACTTCAACGCACAGAAGCCGAGCGTTTCTCTCTTTGTCTACGCATCCTCCACTCAGACACGCCAACAATAAATTCCCTTACTCCCGCTGAGTTGGGTCCCGTCCTTGCCCTCCGTTGGGTCGTTCGATGCCTTTATGATAGGGCGGCGGCCTCCGGATTCAACCGTGACCGCGAAAAAGAGAGATGGACACACCACGAGGCTCGCGCTTTTCTTGCTTCATTCACACCCGCCGCTCCTTCCTCCGACACAGAACTACCCATCCCCGAGCTTACGAATCGGAACGTCCAGCTAGTCGCGCAAACATTGACCACGCTTGATGGCATCGAGCTCCTGGCACAATCACTCCTCCTTGCAGAGCGCGTACCTAGCCCAGCGCCCAGGTTTTCAGGACGGAGGTTTCATGCCGCACTCACATCCACCAGTACTCCACGGGACATTCCCGAGCATATGTGGCACGCGTGCGTCACCGGCATCGAGGAATGCTTTGGCCTTGAGCGCGGCAAAAAAGCTAAAAAGGCTCGCTCGCAGGCCGCGCCGCCCACAAAGCGAAACGCCTCATCACAGCAGAGCGTTTTTGCCTTGCTCTCTGGCATGGATGTTTGAGACTGGCTTGTCGTGTGTAAATCTATCGTGATGTAGCGTTAGCTGACGGTGTGTATTTCTTGTCCCCAAGCATATTCATGCATGTATAGAATGCCCTGTTCTACCCCTTCACATTTTTCTGTCGCTTCTTTGCGCTGAACATTATACGCATCTTCATTCTCATCAGCTAGTGCAACCACTGTGCATTGTTCCTAGGCCATTGTTTTAGAGGACAATTCTCCTTGCCGATTGCATTGGTTTCCCCTCCTATATCCTGGTCTTATTGTTCCTTCTTTTCGGGCTCATAACGTGCCACACTGCCACTTGCGTGCCACCTCGGCGGGCGGTTTCATTCTCTAGTACCAGTACAGCCTCGTGTATTTTTATACTTAAGGGCTCTCCGATCTGTTTAATTGACCATACCCATTCGACAGAGCCCAGTCAGTTCGAGATGTCTAGCACCCCCGGCCCCTCTTCTCGCCCCACTCCCGCCAACGATAGGCCGGACACATTGGTATTCGTTTACCGGGACCACAACAAGACCCACGAAGTAGGGGTCGGACGGGCAAAAACTTACCAGGTATGCCACTCTCTCCACCAGATCGACGGTGACACTCATCCGTCTCGACCAGGAAGCCATCGATTTTGCCATGGAGGCGTTTCCCATGCTGAAGAACAAAGAGCGGACACATTTCACCTTCTCGGCCTACCTCCCCGTCGACGATGGGAGGAGCGCTCCCGACGCCGCGACCACTGACCCTGCCCTAGACGGATGGGAAGGAACCATGGCTGTCACCTCGGTCGAATGCAGAAAGCACCCTTCGTTTAGGTATGGCCGCACGCCTCCACCCGATTGTTGCATACGATCTTCCACGCGCTATCAATTTGATACGGAGGCGCACATCAGACTCCGAGCCAACCCCAGCGTCGACAAGAAACCCCAGAGTGCCATCCCATACAAGCTGATCAGGATCGCACCAAGCGCGTGGACTGCGGTTCTTCCAATCTTAAACCGATCGTAAGAGGTTCAAGTGGAAATCCAAGACCCTGATGCGCCACCTGAGTACATTGGGACGAAAGTGGTCACGGAAGAGGTCAAGGCCGATGCGCCTACAGGAAGCTCACAGACATCCTCCATGCGTCGAGCGTGGTCGTCTCTCAAAGGAAAGGGGGCCGAGTAACCTCGCTGAAGCTTTGTCCTCACATATGCGTCCTTTCCTCGCAGGAAGTACATCCATTCGTCCGGCCTAGGTTGTATATTGAGAGTACCCATAGGATAGTATGCAGCGGAATACATCATCGCCAAAAGTACACGTCCGACTTTTAAGACCGATTATGCCTCGTCAACGCCTTACTCCTAAACGTCGCGTTGTACTGCAGGAGGTTATTGATGTCGCGCACCCAGTCGTCCTCCTTCCCTGGACCGGCACCCTCGTGCTCCTCTTGAGGATCCGCAATCGAGGAGCGGTTGATACAAGGAATGGGGTGGAGGGAAGCGCGAACGGTGACAGACTCTCCCGGTTGTAGCACGCGCGAGACCTGGCCATCCATCGACACCCCCGCCGGTGCACGGCTGCGGTCCCCGATCTACATTCAACGTTAGCGAGACGAAAAGACGCCCAGGTGGAAGTCACGGACGTACTCGAAGGGTGATAGAAGATGATGCCGGGAACACGAGGGGACGGAAGGAGAGACTGCGAGGACATATTGGAGTGAGGACAAGCGCGCTGAGCGACGGATGGACGATAGGTCCGCCCGCCGAAAGCGAGTAGGCGGTCGAGCCCGTCGGCGTCGACACGATAAGGCCATCTGACTGAACTCAAAGCATAAACGAGACGGATGAGGACGAAATGAACGAAGCGTGACGCACGACGGCCTCTGTCAAGTGTTGGCCGTCGACATAAGCGTCGATGGTATTAAGGTGAGGACTGGCGCCGCGGTGGAGCGCGACCTCGTTCATGACCTGCCAGTCTGCGGGAAGCCTATTCAGTTGGAGCACGGGGACACTCACGCGAAGGGCGTGAACGGACCTTGGCCGTCGTCGTCTATCTTTACGCCCTTGGGATCGAAAAATTGGCACGCGAGCCGCATACGGTAGAGGACGGTCGCCTTTCCCTGAAACACGCTCTCGAGGGCTTTTGCAAAATCGTCGACATCTGGGAGAGGATGAGAAAACCGGAAAAGACACGGGGAGAGAAAGAACGTACGGAAAGGAAGGAGGAAGCCAAGAGTGCCCATAGAGAAGCTGAGAACTGGGGGAACGGCGCCGACTTTGAAGAGAGAGGAAGCATGGAGTATTGTGCCGTCGCCACCGAGAGTGATAACGAGGTCGATTTTATGTGCATCTTCGCCTGAAATGCTAGTCAATAAGCCAGACGGCGGGGAAGGGCCAAGTAGAACGCGTGCCTGGTCTCCAAATTTCGACGTCTTGCGGGATATCTTTCCTATCCTCATGAAATACACGCACGCTTGGATGATGCTGTCGAATATGCCTGGGAGAAGGTAAGAACAGGGAGGAGGTGGTGGTGCGGCGGCGGCGGCGGCGGCGTTGCCAAACCCGAGCTCACGTTAGAAAGGAGTCAATGGCGTCAATGACGGGTTTCGTCCTTAGTTTGTTGACGATGAGGATGGACCTGACGGGATTTGAACGTGTGCTGTCTTCAGCAAGTTGAGAGCTGGTAAGGACACGGAAAGCGGAGGCAGGTGAGGGATACGCACGCAGTGGTACGGGAAGCGGGATGGTGGACGCGGTCGAGTAGAGCCTACCGACGGCAGGGAACGGGCAGCGGTCCATTGAGAAAATGGCGAGCGTGGAATGTCGGGAAGCGCGTACGAGCGCTGGGCGGAGGCGGAGGAGACTGAACATGAACGTTCTTCACCATCCAAGCCCGCGAACCGAAAGAAACAGAGCTCAAGTCGGAGGACCGGCCCGCCAACGTCCCTTGCCTTCTTCCAAAATGTCCTCCAACTGGCTTTCCCTCAAAAAAGTGCGTCTGCCTCCCTTCCCCCTCTCTGCGCCGTCCTAATCACAAATCACAAAGAAAATCGCGCCGAGTCGAAAGCGTCGAAAAATCGCTCACGGCGACGTGCCTGCAGATTCAGCCTCAACGGCGTCGACCTCGACGCCCTCGACTTCCTCCTCCAACCGAGGCCATGTCCAAGCCCACCTCCTCTCCGACTCCACCATCGTCAACGGAGAATCCCTCGGCGCCCTCCGAACGATGATCTACTCCCCAACCCCCCACGATCCCGCTCTCCAACCCAAAGACCTCCTCCCGGGCACAGTACATCGCTCTCGATTGCGAAATGGTTGGCGTCGGCCCCTTGGGCTCCGAATCTTCCCTCGCCCGCGTCTCCGTCGTGAACTACAACGGCGCCGTCCTTCTCGACTCTTTTGTGCGTCAAAAAGAACGCGTCACCGACTGGCGCACCCGTTGGTCCGGCGTGCGCGAATCCGACATGGTCAACGGTGCGCTTACCCTTCCCCTCCCCTCACGGAGTCCTCACACGCATCCGTCCCAGCGAAATCTTTCGAAGAAGTCCAACTCATCGTCTCCGATCTCCTCAAGAACCGCACACTCGTCGGTCACGCCGTGCACAACGACATGCAGGTCCCCTACCTCCACCCGCCCCTTCGCGCGTCCCCTCGCTGACCCGGTCCTTCCCAAAGGCCCTCATGCTCTCCCACCCACGAGCCCAAACTCGAGACACCCAACATCTCGCGCACAAACACGGCCAATCTCGCGCGCCCCGGCCGGCCCTCCGCAACCTCGTGAGCGACATGTTCGGTCTGGCCATCCAAGACGGCGAACACAGCAGCGTACGTGCTTGCTGACCGCCGCTCTTCCTCCACCCGATCGCTGACAAAAATCCCCAGGTGATCGATGCCCGCGCGACGATGGCCGTCTTCCGTCTCCACCGCAAACAATGGGAGCGCCCCTACGCCACCGTCCCCGTTCGCGTCCGCCTACGCGGCGCGAGCCAAGATCCCCTCCGCCGTGTCCGCCGTCGACTCCACACCCTCCACCTCCACCCACAAAGGCAAACGTAAACGCAATTCAGTCGAGGAATGAAGACAACGCCAACGCCAACGCCAACTCCGACGACGACGACGACGACACCCCTGCGACCCCCCGACCCCCACCAAAACCCAAGACGAAACCCTTAACGAAAGTGCACGCGTCCGGCGCCGTCCAGAAAAAGGGCGTATCGACCGGCCTGTCGACCGTCGTGTCCCGCCGCGGGAAGGGTGATCCGAAAGGCGGGAACAAAACGTGACGGGGGCGGAGGCGGGGGAACCGTGACGGGCTGGTGGAAGCAGCTCGGAGGCGGCGGTTCCAAGGGGGCGTGAAGATGTCTTTCGATAGGTAGTAGTTCGCCATTCCAGCCACACGACGCACACCCTCCAGCCATCCGCCCCCCGCCCCTCCGTCGGCTACAAAACAAAATGCATTCCTACTCACTTACGTACGGTACGGTACCCTCCCAAATTACACATAGACCGGCCAAACGGTCGATTATTGAAAAAGAAAACTGTTGCGCGGGCGATTTCGCGCGAACGCACGCATTAGAAAAGAATGCTAGATGGTTATAACTCGACGCCGGAAACGGAAGCTCGAAAAGAAAGGATGTTCGCGGTCGTAAAAACTTCGTAAGGATCCCCTAACAACAAGATCGCGTCCACTCAGAACTTCAGCACCCGCTGCCCGCCAGACAGCTTATTCCTCCGGCGCCGCGCGCGCTCCAGCGGGGGCAGATCTTCCTCCTCGTCCACCTGCATGCTGACGTTCGACGAGGTGTCCCCTTCCACTGCGGCGGGGGGAACGTGTCCGCCATTCAGCACCGCACGCGCAACGCACAGACAGAAAGAAAAAGAGACGCACGCGAATCGAAGGACGCGTCCCCCGCGTTCACGGTCGCGTTCCCGCCACTCGAGCGCGGCGCAGGCGGCGGGCCCATTTCCGGCGTGTGCGGCCCAGAGATCATGTGCTTGGGCAGCATCGACCGTCGACGCTGCGAAGAGGAAAACGCACGGCGTCAAAAAAAAAGCCCCAAAACCCAAAGCAGCGCCAAGCGCGATAAATTTAAAAAAGAGCGGCGCGTACCCTGTTCACGCCCGCGACGTTCACGCCCTCGAGGTCCACCGCGAACCGCGCTTCGTCGACGTGGGAGCGCTGCTCGACGCATTCCACGACCCACGCGATGCCCACCACCAGCGGCTTCGGCTCCGGCGACAATCTAACATCCCAACCCCCCGTTCCTCAGCAAACCCCAAACAAAACAACGAAGCACGTTCACCCACCGATAGCGCGTCAAGGTGCTCACCAGCCCGTTCTTGAACACGATGTGCGTGCACGTCTGCCCCACGCGTCCCAACACCTACAAAATCCGTCCGAATCAGCGTTCCGCTCGCGCACGAAAGATGGACAAAGGGCACCTTGGCGCCGAGGCCTCGGAGCATGTCCACGAACAAGCCCCCCGCATCGTCCCCGTCGTCCGTCCTGACGTCCACGAACACCGTGCACTGCTTCAGCACCTTCAACGACGAGCTCTTCTTCGCCCCGCTCGCCGCCCCACCCCCACTCCCACTCCCGCTCGCCTGCCCCGACCCAGCCGCCACATGCGCGCCCTTTCCCCTCCCCTTGCCCTTCTCCCCCTCCCCCGCCGACCGCAACGACCGACTCCGCTCGCTCGGGCTCCCCGAACGCACCTCGACCGGTTTGCCGCGGGGCGGACGGGGCGGGGTCTGCGGGAGCCCCTCGAGGGTCTCGTTGAGCATCTGCGAGGCCATGGACGCGCGCCGGGACGCGTTGCGCCACACGTCCGTCGCGCGCTTCGGCTTCGGGGCGGCGTCCGGCATGGTGGAGGAAAAGTCGAAGAGGGCTTCCTCGCCCGGGTCGAGCAGCGCGCGGATGTCCATCGGCGTGACCTTCTGTTTCGTGGACTGAGCGTCGCCCGGCTGCGCCTGCTCCTCCGCATCCTGCGCCCGTTCCTTCTCCTTTCCCTTGCCCTTGTCCTTCACGGCGGCCTTCATATCATCCCCTCCCCTCTTCCTCCTCCTCCTCCTCCTCCTCCCCCATTCCTTCTTCCCTCCTCACCACCGTCCCTCCCTTGACCGGACTCCCCTCAACGACCGGCAAGCTCGACTTCTTGCTCGCGAACATCCGCTGCTTCGGCCCAAACAGCCCCGTCGTCCCCCTCCCCACGACGATCCCAGACGCGAGGTTGATCCTTTTCGGCGCGGGGCGTCCCACGGGACGCGCAAAGGCCGCCGAAGGCCGCGCCCCGCTGGAGCCCGCGACGGGACCCATCGGTTTGCCATTCGCGAGCGACCCGAGCGTGGCCGCCCTCTTCAGCGTCTGCGGCGCGTTCGCGTTCGCGTTCGCCGGCGTCGGCGTCGGTCTCGTCTCGCGGTTCACGGCGATGTCGTCCCTCGCCTTGCCTTTCTCGCCCGTCGACCCCGGCGCAACGCTCTCGCGGGAGAAGCCCATGCTGGTCCCCGGACGCTTCAGCTTGGCCATCGCGTTGGACAGGTTGGACAGCGTGGACGAGTACGGCGGGCGGGTGTGGGATGCGCTCGGCAAGGAGCCCATGGAGGACTGCGGGCTTGATCGGCGACGCGGGTCTCGAGGTCGTCGGCTTCGGGAGAGAGACGGGCTTCTTGGTGGGGGACGCGAGCGCCGCCCGCTCAGCGGTCTTGCTGAGCGAGGACGACGTCGGCGCCGCAAAGGTGGATATGCGCGCCTTCTTGGGACTGGAAGGCTGCGTGGACGTGGACGTGGACGCGACGGTGCTCGTACCTACGCATCAAAGGCCGTAAGAAAGACCGTCTCCAGGCAGGGATCGAAAAACACGACTCACTGGCCACGGGAGCCTCCTCCTCCGCCTTGTCCTCCGTTTCCGACTGCTGCCTCAACGACGCCGAACGCGTTACCCGCGTCCCCGACGCCGCGACCGGCCGTCCGCGGCCCACGCCCGCGATCTTCCTCCCCCGGACCCCTCGCCTTGGCGCCCACCATCCGGCGCACCTGAGCGGCAGCTGGCGGGGCTTTTTGCGTGGACGAGGACGGACGGGGCGCGGGCTCCGATGGGGGATCGGGTTCCACGTCCGTCGAGGGTACGGACGACAGCGAGGAATCGCTCGCGGCGCGGGTGTGGCGGGGGGTTTGTGGGATGGTGGACGGTTTAGGGATACGGCTGAAGGAGAGCGAGGATGGTGGGCGATGAGAGAGACCAGACGTGGGCCTCGACTCTGGTTCCGATTTGGGATTGGGATGTTCGGGCTCGACCGACGGAAGGGATAGGGTGTTCTCCTTCGCGCGTGTCCTATAGGGCTAGGGCGAGAGGGTTCAGGCGTGGTAGCAAGTCGCTTGCTTCCGAACGCGAACGGGTTGGCGTCGTTCGCCTTGGGCGTCTCCTCACTCATAATCCGCACGGCGGGCAGCGGCCGGGGCGTAGCCGCACACCCTTCCTCTTCCTCCTCTGGCTCCTGCACAAATAGTAGCAAAAAAAAGCACAAGTTTGAGAAAACGCGATCGAATGAGCAAAGGAAGGGGGCCAGCGACCCACCGAACTGCCGTAAAGCTCCGTCGCGGCCAACAGGCGGTGCGGCCGCGTCGGAGCGGGCGTGATGGGGATCGGGGTCAAAGGCGAGGAGGGGGGCGAGGACGGCAAAGGACGTAAATGGCCCGGCGTCTTGGGCGGAATCGCGCCCGCGTTCTCCGCGTCCTTCGCGTCCGAGCCGTCTGAGATGTCGCTCGAGGGCGGGGGCGGCGGCCGATGATCGGTGTCGTCGATGTCCATCGCGGTCTCTTCGGCGGTCGCGTCGAGGTCGAGAGGGACGCTCGTGAAGCGGAGGGTGCGCCTCTCGGGGGACGATGAGGGCACGCGGCGGGGCGAGGACCTGTAGGTTCACGTAGCGCACCGGGGGCGGGGTCGGGGGCACGGACTGGGATCGTGTGCGGGAGACATCCGAGGATTTGCGTGGACTCTGGGGAAGGGCAGGGCTGCGGGGGGACTGGGGGGACTGGAGGACGAAAAGTCGAACGGGTTCGAAGGGTGTTTCTTCAGCGAGGGAAACACGTTCGCCGGATCGTGATCTGCGACTGCCCACGTTTCAATTCTCAGATTTTTGGGGGTGAAAAAGGGGCGGAAGAGAGGACGCACGGCTGTCGAGCTTGGGTCGCTTGAGCTTATGGCCCGCTCGGCTGCTTTCTGCGTTTGCGGCGTCATCGAGTTCGAAGGGCGAGGACGAGCGCTTTCTGGGTTTGGACTGGGGCGAGAGCAGGAGCTCGTCGTCGCTGTCGACGTTTTCCTTCGAGGAGGGCTTAGACGCGGGGGCGGGGGGCGGAGCGCCGTTGCGGGCGGCGTTCTTCGCCACTTTGAGGGGGGAAGCGTCGAAGCGGGGTGCGTGGTAGAAATGGTCGATGGTGAGTTGATGTTTTGAGCGAGTAGAGTGTGGGTTCACGGGTTTCTCCATGGGCCGAGGAGAGGGAAAGGAGGGGCCGGGAGAGGAGAGCGAGGAAGGAAGGAGACAAAGCGATGGGTGGCAAGTTGAAAACAGACGCTCGCCGCGTGCGCTCGATCGAAACGCGTCGCGCGCCATCACCCCACGTGACCCTACTCAGTCCTCGCACCAAGTACTTACTTATGCGCTGAGCACGGCGTCGAGCAAAGTCTAATGTAAATTATTATTCCAGGGTACGACTACCAGGCAACCGATTAACGTATGCCATGCCATGAAGAGCAACATCATCCTTCGTCCTTCCCGTCGTCGTCGTCATCGTCGACGCCGAGCTTCCCGGTCACTATCCGCCACATGGTCTTGCCTAGCCTTGCGCCGAGGTCGAGGGGGGCGCCCTGCACGGTCAAGTCGAACATGCTGCGTGCGATGCGAGCCTGGTCGCCGGCGATGGTCAAGTCGCGGATGCGGACCAAGGCGCGCTGTCCGGGGCCGAGGTACTTTTCGAACGTGCCCTGGAAGAGCGGGGGTGGAGTGGAGAGGGAGAGCAGCATGCTGTCTTGGGGGTCGATGCTACGGGGTGGAGAGGATGAGGACGAGAGCGGTGAAGGGAGGGACGAGAACACGGACGAGAGGTTGTCTTTGTGCTCTTGTTTGCGGGCTTGGTTGTAGATGTTTGCGTCGGTGGCCTTCCAATCGAAGGCGGACTCTGTGCCGTCCCTGACGGCGCGTGCCCACCTCTGTTTTGCGGATTCGTAGCTGTGCTGGGTGTGGATGGTGTGTCGCATGTGAAGGAGGTGCTCGGCGGTGGCGGGACGGGAGCGGGAGAGCCAGAGATAGTAACCGGAGGACCAATGGTGGTCGGACGGGGGGTGTTTGGGGTCGAGGACGGAGCGGTGTTCTGGGGAGAGAGGGACGGGGGAGTCTATGGGGAGCCACTTTCCGGCGTTGGCGGGGTGGGTGTGGGGGAGGTTGCGATCGAAGGAGGGAGAGATGATGCGAATGCGGCGAAGTTCGAAGGGGAAGACATGGCGAAGACAGAAGGTGCGACAGCGGGGCTCTTGGTGTGTGGTGCGACCGCGGTGGGACTGGGAGCAGTAGGTGAAGCAGCGTTCGGAGATGGCGGGGGAGAAGGCGTCTGCGCGGTGGGTGGGTGAGTATTTAGCGGAGAGCGAGAAAGAGAGAGGACGGAACTGTGGGGGTCGAGGGTGATCCTGAAGGCGGGGACGTGGATGCAGCTGTAGAGCGAGTCGAGCACGCCGCCGTCCTTCTTCTTCTCCGAGTCGGTCGGGGGTCCGTCGACGTCGTTGGCCATGGCAAGGGAAGGGGCCGGCAAAGGCCGAGGGGGGCGATTCCGATAAGATGGCCGATGGGCGCCGATGGCTGGTCGACGCTCTGGTCAACGCTCAGCGAGGCTCAGCGCTTACTTAGCGCTCGCTCACTGCTCAGTTCGATGGGCTGGTCGTCGCTCTCGCCGGAGCTGGTCGAGCACGTCCTCGCCTACCTCGGCTTCCACGACCTCCTCCTCTGCCAGCGTCTCGATCGCCGACTGCACCACATCGTCAAGCACTCCCTCCTCCTCCAGTACTCCATCCGCCTCCACGCCGCCGCCCTCCTCTACCACCCCCTCCCCGCCCTCTCCCACAACACCGCAGATCGCCTCGCCCTCCTCGACAGCAGAGAACGCGCCTGGAAGCACATCGCCTTCCTCCGCTCCGTTCACATCCCCGCCCACACCACCGGCGTCGTCATCGACGGCTTGGTCGCAGGCGCCATCTACGCCGCCCCCCGCCCCCACAGTCTCCCCCGTTCCCCAGATCGCGCCTTTGCTTCCCTCTCCCTTCCCTCCGCCTATACCCCCGACCCCCATGTCTTCTCCTGGAACCCGATCTCCCTCGGCATCGACCTCACCGTCGTCAACATCGGCTACTCCGAAGACCAGGATCTTATCGCCGTCATGACCTCGTTCGTCCTCCCTCCCCTTCCCTCCCTCCTCCCAATCTCCTCACCCCTCTATCCCCCCCCAGTCGTCACGAACGGGGCGCAACCACCGCCGTCCTCGAGTTTCGTCTCATTCGCTCCTCCACCGGCACTCCCCACCCCCTCGCTCCCGCTCCCGTCCTCTTCGTCGGTCACTGCGCCCTCGACGCCACAGAATACAGCATCGCCCTCGACATCGTCGGCGACAACATCGTCTTCCTTCACATCCGCCACGCCACCCCCGACGGCGAACGCGATGGCCTCTTCTTCCTCCCCTGGAAGGAGGGCGTCATCTACCCCGTACGTTCATCCCTCTTCTCCCCCTCCCCCATCCTCCGCCCTCACCCCCCGTCCCCAGCTCCGCATGTCCCCCCCGGACGTCTACACCGGATTCGTCTTCCTCTCCGACAATCCTCCTCGTCCTGCCCAACGCCGCCCGCAACCACCTCGAGATGTGCGTCCTCGCCCGCCCCAACCCCAACCTCCCCCCCGCCCTCCGTCCCATCCACTACCTCTACCTCCCCCCGCTCGCCCCCGGAGTCCACATCGCGTACGCCGACATGGCCGCCAAACCCTCCCCCTCCGCCTCCCGCGGCCCCAGCCCCCTCGCCGCCCCCTACACCCCCTTCACTTCGGACCCCTCCGCCGCCGTGATCATGATCGACTTCCACCTCCACCGCTCCGACCCCGACGGCCTCGTCTCCCGCTCCCCCTGCTGCGTCGTCCACCGCCACGTCCTCCTCTCCTACGCCCTCTCCTCCCTCCAACGCTCCCTCCACCCCCAATCCAACGCCCTCGACGTCCCCTCCACCCCCTGGGACGACTGGGGCCCCCACACCACCCGCTGGCTCGACTTCCCCCCCGAAGACGCCCGCTGGGCCACCTGCGCCGGCCAACGCCTCGTCAGCATCGCCGGCGCCCGCGAAGCCCCCCTCTGCGTCCTCGACTTCAACCCGTACAACGTCCGACGCGCCCTCGCCCCCCTCCCCCACCTCCGCCCCGATCTCCCCCCCGATCCCGTCGTCCTCCCCAACGGAAACGCCCTCCGCGTCATCGTCCGTCCGTCCGTCGTTCGCGCCGCAGAGTGGTACGCCTCCGACATCGTCTCCGCCCTCCCGTACGTCGAGACCACGACCGCGCGCACGTACGTCTACGACGGCATATCCATGGACGAGGAGCGCATCCTCGGCATGCGCGTACGTTCACGCTCCCCCCATCGTCCTCTCTCACGCGCTGACGGTGTTTCCGCCCGCCCACAGCTCCACGTACCCTCCATCGAGTCGGTGGACGACGAAGTCGGAATAGAATCTTACGACGTACTCGTCCTCGGCACGTCCTCCACCGCGGATTCATAGTAATCTCCTCTCCGCCCTTGTACTTTTTTTGTGTGCCGCTTGCCTTACCACACACGCCTCCGATGATAATGCCGCTCCTCCCCCTTCTTCTCCACAACGCGCGCGTGACAAGCGATTCGTACCCGTCTCTCATGCGGACACGACGCCTTTCGATGCGATTCGGACGCTTGAGATGCAAACAACAACGAGAGAGAAAAAAGGTTCGGTCGTACGTACCCGTACCGATCCTGCAGGATCCGCGGACGGATGCGTGCATTGTACTTCCTTCCCCCCCACGACCGCGCGATGGGCGACTGCGAGGCCGTCGTCCGCTGGTAAGTAGCACGTATCGCGCTTGCTTCCCTTATTCCCAAGGTCCAGGATACCCGAACCCTTCGTGCCAACGACAGCTCGCCTCGCTCGTCCCTTCTAAGCCCCCTCGGACCCCTTCTCACGCCCGTAGCCCCCTTCAGATGAGAAAACAACAACGAAAGACCACCGCACGTATCACGATCGCAATAAGCGACCCCCTGTACGATGCATTTGCCCCAGACGACGGCCACTCGGATGGGCCTGCCCGCCGTCCTCCAGCACGTATCCTCCAGGCGATCGGGCAGAAGGAGGAACGACGTCAACAACGATAATACCTAGACTCGTGATCCCCGTTCGCGCCGTGCAACGGTTGCACACACCTTGCAGAAACCAGCCAGCCAGCGTCAGAGAGCACCGCTACAAATGGGGATAGATGAACCCAACCCACGCTCGGTCCCATTCGTCGGGACCCCGCGCCTGAAGGTCTCATCGAGCCGCACGTACAGCACGCCCGATATATCCTGCGTACCGACTCGATCTGCTGAGAAACCTCGTCAGCACGTCTCAGCGGATAAAGGACGCGCTGGGACGAATAAGTATATCGGGCACACAAATGCTATCCTTCCTTGAAGATACCGCCTTGTTACGCCGACGCGTATCAGAGAAGTGGAAAGGAGAGGTCTCCAGACGCGAGGGCAAACTGGGCAACTCGGGATTAGATATGCAGGGCTGACTTCCTCCCATGATGTATAGGGAAACGCCCGTCGACACCCGGTCTCCTTGACGTAAGCGACGGAGATGTTCTTGGGATGCCCACGCAGGACGAGGATTCTTGGACGTCGATGTCGTGAACTCGTGCATGGCCAAAGCCACATCGATGAGCTTCGTCCTAAGTGATAGCGCGTCCTCGGTAACGGGTCTCCTTCGAACCAGACGCACTTGGACTCATTTTCGAGACTGGAGAAGTTGTGTTAGAGCGCTCGCCGTCCACAGTCTTGAGTACAATACGCGCGGGAGGGCCATGAGCGTTTACGTTGTGGTGGATGCCATAATACCCTAGGGATCCAAACCCCTTGAAGAGAACGCAGTTTGTCCTTGAAGTTGTAGAGGCCACAAGATATTCGATCCTGGCGACAACCATGGCCTCGCCTGCAAGTTCGTGCAGAGTTCGTGGACGTCCGGAGACATGATGCGAACGTAAACCTCCACATTGAGATATTCATCGGACGGTTGGTTCAAGTGGAGAGTTGCATCTTCAATTCCAAGCATTACGACGATGCTTGAATCACGACGAGGAACGGCGTTCAAAAAGGGAGCAGGACAGTGTGTATTGTGCCGCGTTGGATGCAAGTAGTACATACAATTGGACACACAAAGGTCAAGACGCAACAGCCGTCCACGATACATCCTGCAAGGTACGCCGTCAGCCATGTCCAAACCGAACGAGCACAGTGAAACGGAGGAAAATCAGGGTTGTCAAGTTCTGGAGCACGCCCTCGGCCAACAAAGCCGACCGAGGTATCCTCCCTGAAGAAATTCGAAAAAATCGAACATCATACGATGTATACAAAGACACGACCGCGAGAAATTGAAAAACTCACCATGAGTGACGATCAACCGCACCCCGAAAAGGCCACCCGGCACCCCCAGCACCAAACAGCCAAAAGGCCGCGAAAAGGATGGAAAAAATAGGTCGAAACCCCGCCCCGCACATGAGTGAGCCCCATTCCGTTACGCCCGTTCGCCCGAGCGAGCGAGCGAAACGAGCGCAATCGCATAACTATCTCTACGAGCAACCCGTGCAAAACGCACGCCCCGCTCATATCTTCGCGACTCGGGCATGCGCCGCACCGCAGGCCTCCTACACCGTGTCCCCTCGCCGCAAGACGAGGAGGCAGAAACGGAGAAGGAACCCCCGCGCGCGCGCCGCCCTCTTAGAGGCGGCCGCTTTCCGTTCGTGCGCGCGAGGGTGGCGTGCCTGCGTCTCCGGGGACTTTCCCCACAGCATGAAGGGAGAGGGGACTGCGGTGTTCCCCTCTGTGCGTGTGCTGCGACGGCGATTCTATGCGCGGGACGGGGGGGTTGAGAGGAAACCGCGCCTGAAGCGAAAATTTGCTCAGGAAAAGTTGGGGGGCACGTGCGCTCGGATCGGGCCGAGCCCCGTGGTATGGCGCGGACGGTGGACGCCCTCGTCGACGCAGTCGGTGCGTCACTGTTTCTATCTCGCCGATTCTCCGGGTCTGTGGACTGTATTGCTTTCTTGCTTCCATCGGGTAGCGCTGGCCGAACCCTTTTTTCACTGATGTCCAGATGAGCCACGAACCTACTGCAGACCGAAGGAGGCGATGACCATTGCTTTTTGTGTCTGACCGGCGGAACAGAGCATCCCCCGCGGCGGACCAACATAAGTAACACCAGGGCTTGAAGCTAACTTCTGCTGGACCTGAGCTCCGGAGAATACATTCACCCTAGCCTCGACAAGGGTCTTAGTACAGCACAACAGCACATGCGCCTCCTCCGTATCTGCACAGGGCAGCTCATTCCTGTTCTTGGGCAGGCGGGTTACCAACTCAACTAGGCCAACGCCGTCCCGGCGGGGATATCGACGGCGTAGCCGCATACTTGCCGGTGGGGTCAAGGTACGTACTGGAAATATCTTATGTCCTTTTGCGCAAGTCGCCACCTCCTGCACGTTCACTATAGTAGCGGGTTACTAAACATACGGACCTATGGGGCCTTTTTGACCATATCGAACATCTACTTACCAGTCTTTCTCATCAGTAAAAGCTATGGATACCCCCCACCCCGGATCTTTTGGCATGTTCAGGCTCCCAACCGTCAGATTGTTCGTGAAAAAGGCCATCGTCTCCAGCTCCTTCACCCGATTCATTAATTTTCTCAGGCCCTCGACCGTCGACCTGCATGTTGCTACTTTAACGCATTGTGGCCCCGCACATCGGCATCCCAAAGATCTTTTTTTTTCTCATCCGTAGCACGTACTTTATCACCAATTGACCATTCCCTAACTTTGACGGTTGCCGCCAGTCGCAGTCGCCGCTTTGGAACCATTCCATCACCGTCCCAGCCTTTTGTAGACAACGACTCCCGAACTCACGCGCGGATCACGGAAGGCTTGTCAATCTACCCCGATCTTTTTCTCAGATACGGCAATGGCCCAAAACGATGTGATTCCTTCGAAAGTCAGGATGCTAACTCTCAGTCCAGCTGGGCGTCTTTCGGCCCAACCGCACATCCACCGGTTCCTTCGACTGGGACGTAACTCGAAACCAACTGGTACGTTCAAGCCGATACGCACGCAGTCCTTTCCCGCATCACTCCAAGACAATCTAGAGTTTATTTCCCTACCCTCATGATCCATACTAGACCGCCGCATACTTGAAATCTCCTGTAAATTAGTTAGGGTCAAACTTTGGAGAGGAATGCAGATAGGTACGCCCAGTCAGGAAGAGACGACTTGGAGAAGGGAGTGGTAGATATCTCAGCAAGACAGATGTGGATAATACTTCGAATAAGCATGTACATGAAGTTAGAGAGGCCGTGATGATACACCAGTACTTAGTACTGTACGAACGAAAGCAACCGTGAAGAATGAAACGCCGCCGCCGCCGCCGCCCTACAAGGTCAAGACCCCCATTCTCGCGTGAAGAGGGAGCATATGCGCAAACATTAACCAAGCCTGGACGAGACCAACCGCCGTGAGCGCATCGCGAGAGGAGAGGATCCATCACACTCACATTGAAGATCAGATACGACCACTTGTCCTCCTCAACCGTCCGCCGCACGTAATATCGGAGCCCGACGTACGTCCCGAACGTAACGAACACGACAGTGCTGATAGGACCCACCAGCCACCACCAGCATAAGAGCGCCGACCAGGCCATTGTCGCGAAGATGGTGACGACGCGGGAAAGCTCTGGCGCGTAGATTGGAAACGTCATCCGGCCAAGCGCCCTATCCCCCTCAACGTCAGGGAAATCTTGCGCCTGGATAGTGGTGAGGATGAGCGTTCCGCTCAGAGCCACCGCGGTGATGGAGGTTGGGTCCATGATCGATGTAGCGCCTGGCGACCGTCAGATGAAGCGAGCGGAACGAACGCGTAGAGGACGTACTGATGATCTTGGTAGCACCAATTTCGAACATTGCATAGCCCCCGACGTTACAGATATTCTTGCCTATGACGTAGCTTGCAGCCCCGAGGTCGTCGTACACGAATGTGACGAGACCGAGACCAATCGTGGTAACAAGAAGATCACCGCCATAGGTGGATGAATAGGCAAGGCAGACAACGACGGTCGTCCACCGAAGAGCGACGGCTTGTAACTCCGTGATACGGCCGGACGGAAGAGGACGCCAGGAACGATTGCGAGCATCCTCGTCCTTGCTCCTTGCCTGGTTTGATACATTGCATAGTAAGAGGTGAAGCCATATCCAGACCCACGCCTGCAGCAGGCTAGATATGGAATGCACGGGGCCTGTCGCACACGCGAACGCCGTCTAAATGGGAAATCAGTGCACAGAAAGTTACATCGCAGTGACAATGAGCACGTACAACCGGAATAATATGGTTTTGTAATCTGTCCAAGTGAAGAGCAAGGCCGTGTAAATGTGGTAGGTGACGGTGGGTAATATCTTGGAGAGGAAACACTCCCCCAAGGAGGTTGGACCATTCCAGTAACACTGACCAGGGTACGACAAACACGGCGTGCAATGACGGTGTCCGTAGCGACATATGTCTATAGGATCATCCTTTAATACAAAGAGAGACGCGGTGGAGCGCTGCGTCACGTCACGCACACAAACCGCGAGACAAGTGAGCTTTCTGATGGTTGCTGGGACAACAGCCACGTCATCGTACCGCGACACGTGACAGGTCGCGTTGACAAATGCACGTGGCTGCTTGCGTCATCCTAGGCTTGCGCGTCGGCCGGGTCGCCGCGTCGCTCTTCGTCTTGACCTCCACCACGTACTTGGCCACCGTCATACCTTCCCACTCTCTATGGCACCTCTACGCACCGCCGTTAGCGTCAAAGTAGCCTCCATGGCACAGCCCTACTTATACCTTTTACTTTGTATATCAGAAAACAAATTCAAATCAATTTTCCTCCAAAGCAATGTTTGTGCAGCAACACGGACGTGTTTTGTCGCTTCGGTCACGATGACCGCGTCGCTCCCACCCCCCCTGATTGGATTTATTTATATATCTAGAGATTTTTCGGGAAATTTCCTCGGTGCTCGGATGAGGCGTGGTGGTCCCGAGCTCGAGTGATGTACGACACGACACGACCCGACACGACACAGTACAGCACACCCTGTCATCTGCATCCAGTGCATCTCGGTGCATTCATCTGGATCATGTGCGCATTTTCTTTCTCTCTTGCGAGACGAACTGACATGTACTATTTGTGCAGAAGAATCTATGCGAGTTGGGGGTGACATTGGCTGGCCATTGGGATGGTGCACCGAGCAGGAACGCAGGTCCACTGATTCCGTCCAAGATGCAGCCCCCAGAAACAGTGCCCATTCAACCTCCTCGCAAGCGAACGAGAACACGGCCGTCCAGGTATGACTGACCTTAACAAACTGATCAATGTCCTTGCTTACTATATTGTTGTCTACAGCTTTCCTCGGCTGACGCCATTGGCCACCGCCGGTCTTGAGTGCGAGCACAACGACATCCTCAGGATCCTGAAGGTCCGCAACAGCATTGTATTGTGTCGTCCACGTCCGAATCAACGACAGGCGACACGATAATGCAAGAACCCAACCAACCAGCAAGCCTCGAACGGAGCTTTCATAGATGGTACGTGCATACAGTATCAATCAATGTGATAGTAAAGGCTTTACTGATCCTTTTGTTATCCATATCACAGGTGATATGTCCTCATCGACATTGCATATTCGCAGGCCTACTCGGCCCTCAGCGACTTGCTTCCTACGCCCCCAAGGACTCCAGCTCTGAACCCTCAAGGAACAGAACAACCCACTCTGCTATCGAAATGGCAGATTGCCAAGAGAGCCCGACACGAGCGAGAGCATTTGGGACCGTCACAAACCCCTCTAGGCATCCCGGCTACAGTTTTCCTACTATCGGACTGCGAGTTGAATCTTCTACACTTCATGCTTAGTACTTAGTTATGCTTATTTGTTGCTTATTTGAATACAATCACCACAGCCTTGCTACTTGAATGAGTGCAATGCATGGGTCTATGCTAGTAAGTTGATACAAGCGAAAATAGGGCGATGAGAGAACGAACACACGATAACGTTGGCACAAGGCAGCGTGCAAAGAGGGAAGATACTTAAATACAGTATCCCAATGACCACAAATTGCTTGATGCCCACATGACGGACCATGGATGTCCACAAGTGCCGCTGGTAAGGCACTGGCGCAGGAACCTAACCGCTTGACCCAGATCTAAGTCAAAGATACGGCAATTCAGCCATGAAACATTGGAATATAAAAATGGACCACAAACGCCTTCCCGGGGACAGAAGGCTTTCCCATCACGCAGAGCCCATCCCCCGCATTCCGGTGAAATCTCATCCAAACCTATTTCGACTCTGACGCGGACGTTCTGAGACATTCTCCGTTCACAGCCAGCCGCCTGCAGGTGAGGTGAGTGAAGTCTTCCAGGCCATAACATGGAAGGATGGAGGTCCCCCTCCCCTTGATCATTAAATTTGACGGTGTGGTGGCCCCAGGACAGTGATCAAGACGAAGTGTAGCACATACGCCCAGCCATTGAACGGATTTGGGGCTCGTACATCTCTATCAAATATTGATTAATGATAGGTAGGCGGATGGGACGTCAATGGGAATGTATAATATGCCCCACTGAGCATCGGCGACTGGTAGTACACATATATTAGCAGCAGACAGTTCTAGGAACGTACATAGGTTCATGTCTCCAACACTATGCTACCTGGATGCTTCTGATGAAGCGTGCATATACGGCAGCTTGCATATGACCAAGCTTCGTCGCCTCGTAGGCGGGAATGGTTCGGAGTTGCGACGAGGTAGAGGACTGGAAGGATATCTCCGTCAATTTTACAGCGCCACTAGACGGCTCCAAACGCACCAAGGCTAAGGGCTGCACTTTGTCCAACTCGGATGTCAGGTTCGCAGCCATTTCTGCAAGTGCGGCACTGTGGCGCGAATCGCTACGATTGCGGAGGAGGTCTGGCAATATTCCCAAAAGTTTGGGAATATTACGAGTAAGTTCCTCGAGTTCAACGGCTTGAGCAGCATCGGGAACCGTATCGGAATCGTTCACTTGAGTGCGCAGTTCGGGGACCTTCGTCATCACATCGACATAGTCGAGGTAGACCTAGCAGCAAACAGATTGAGTATTATCTTCGAGCGAAAAAGTCATGCTATCAAACCTTGCCGCGTAAATGCCATCCTTCGACTGGATGACCGGCAATCTTTTCGAATAACGATTTCAATAGCTCCATGTCGTCTCGGATCACAGCTTCTGGTGCTAGCTCCAGCACGGCGATCTCATGTGCAGCATTGTATAACCCAGCTTGGAGGTATAGCTGATAGGCCTCGTAAACATTACCATTGCTAAGCTCATGAATCGCCTTGGATTGTCGTGGTAAGCACAGTGCTTACGGTACACGGAACAAGGGACACATACCTTGGCTTCGTTCACCCAAGAAAGGGGAATTTTGAGACTACCCGCCAGCCCGCGGGTCATCCAGTCATCGAGCTTCGGCGCTGATCTTGCGAGAAGGTCCTTAACAGCTTTCTCCCTTCTACACAGGCCAGTGAGTAATTCGGTGCCATACATCACGTGATAGGTGGACGTACCCGGCCGATCCTTCGATATGCAGCAACACGAACGCGGCCTCTTGAATAAGATCCATCTGTTCGAGCTGATGTGCGAAGCTGCTGGTCAGTAGGTCGGCACTAGGGCTATGGCCTTCGATTCGGGGTTCATCATCGTTATCACCGGCACTCATGTCTTCGCCAGGATCGTCTCGGTCCGCCAGATCCCGCAAACCCATGCAGCGCGACAGGAGGATATATATGTGCCATTGGAGGGAGAAATCGAGGGGAGATGGGCCGAATGATTGCGGTGAAAAGATTGCAGATAGGGAACATGCGGGGTCGGCATAGAGCCTGATGAGATTGTATAAAGCGTCGGGAGGGGTAGCGCCGGACGGTGTCTTCCATGATGAAGGCCCTGACAAGGGCGCCTCTGAATACCAGGGGATGGGCGAAGCAGATTGCGCCATGGTTTTCCATTGTTGTTCGTAGGCGTCGAAAACGTCCGCTATGGGCGCGTCTATTGGCTGTGCGAACCAGAGATGAAGGCCGAAAACGCGTTTCCAATCCAATCCTTGTACGATGGATATGTCAGCACACTGTTCAGTGCCGGTCCCGTTGGAGCCCTTCAAGCCATCGACGACGCCGGCCAGCAATGCGTACACTTTGCGTACGTCCGGGTCGATGTGAACATCTATCCGCTGGTCTCTCCATATTTGCAACTGAGAGCGAAGGTCGTCCACGAAAGTATGGTCGCCTCCAGCCTGGGAAATCAACGTAGCCAACTTGACATTTCCTCCCGCGATAGACGCCTCACATGCTTTTTCCACCTGGTGTCCGGTGAGAAGGGTGAAGGTGGTCGCTGCTGTGCTCGCCGACATGCTTCGCTTCACTTCGGCTTCGACTGTGGGAGCAACGGCTTCCTCCAACCAAGATGACAGAGCGGCTTTCCGTCGGATGGCGTAGATACGATTTCGAACATCGACGCTCACGGATTCGTGTAAATGGAGTTGGATGTCATCGAAAAGAGCATGGCCGAGGCGAAATAGGAGCGCTTCGAAGGAGCGATCGGCAGAAGAGAAGAGTGATGCAAAGGACGCAAAGGATAGGTCGGGCGACGGATTTGCGAACGGGACGCCGTCCTCGTCAGGCAGGATGGGGGATCGGGAGAGGTGGTGAGTGAGAAGTATTTGGGCGAGATCGAATGCGTGTTTCCTTGCATGCGTGAAGGGCAACGAGGTTTTCGATATAAGTGACGAATTGGCAGAGATTTTACTGTCGTTGCGTTATAACGTGAATCGCGCGATGTAAACGACAGTCTCACCTATTCCCGGTGGGTCCACAGAGTTGACCGAGGTGTACCAATGACGCACAAGGTCCCCACCCTACCCGGAACGAGCGCCCGAGGGCAAGACCCGCATCAACCAGAGCGTCTTCCGCTCCCTTGACCAACGAAGAGGCGGTCTCCACCCTCGCATATTTTCGAGATGGCCTGAAAGGCACATCATCTACGTCGTGAGCAAAAGAAGCACGCTGTGGACGAAAAAATGTGAGAAAGACCAAAACGAATCGACATGACAGCGTACCTCCTCGGCCACAATTCGCATTCCATCGCCTTCCGAATCGCGACTGTGTTTCCTTACGACCGTCTTCATCGGTGCTAGAGAGAGCTGATTGCGACTGGGTTTGTCTTCCACGAGTTCCCGTAGAGCAGTAGCCTCTTCGGGGGCGCGAAATAAAGATGCCTGCATAACATGCAATTTGTGCGCATCCACGCCAACATGTTGAGCCCAGGGAATAACGCTTGCGTCGCGTCGTCTTGCATTTGGGGGTGGCGAGCTGGACGACGATCCAGAGGAAGATGCATTGTCACTTTCGTCCGCGTCAAGTTCGTGAGGATCAGGTGCTTGAGAAGAGGGCTGTTCGCCATCATCATCACTGGTATCGCTGGTCAAAGCAGTAAACCGCGCCATAGGGTATCGTGGGATTAAGGGAACGAGTGGAGTAGGGATAAGGCGATGAGGAAGTGTTGCAAGGAAACACTACAGAACTATTCAACAAGTTGAAGCTCGCTATTTCACAATTCGTCACATGACCTGTGGCAGGTGAACAAGGTTCAAAGTCATAAATTAAGGAAAGTGGGCAAGAACGGGCAATCGTATATACAGTCAGAAATCTACGGAAACTATAAATATATGAAGAGGTGAAATAAAGTAGAGCTATAGTTTTGATATGAACGAAGTGTCTGTAGCGATACATTAGCAGTGCAGAGCAGAGAGAAGTGGATACAATATGCATCAGACAAAAGATGCGGAGTGCGGAGTCCAGACAGCGTAATTTACGATGGTGGTATGATAAATCTATGAGCTTTAGTCAAAGTTGACGCCACAGAGAAAGATCGTAGTGGCGACTGCGCAAACTTCCAAAAGGCCGTATTGAATTGCAGCGGGGGTCATTTCCAAGACGGCGTCGTTAGAAATGTTGCAGATGCGAGCCAGCATAGTTGATTGACCCGACTGGTTGTGGTAAAGCTAGAACTAGTCCGTAAGCTAAATTCCCCATAAGGAGAAAGTGTCGTACGCATATATCGTGCTCGACAGGTGCCCATATGTACTGGACTCCTCGGACATCCATGTATCTAGCCCTGGATTAAACCGGAACATGCATGGGCTCACATTAAATATTTCGAGGAACTCGCCTAGAGTTAAACTTACGTTTGAGCTGAAGAAGTTCGAAGCCAATTCTTGAGCGCTGTACGCGGCAGGAGGCCAGGGATTTCGACGACAGGTTGGGAACTCCATTCCAACAAGGCGATGGTACGTTGGTGAGCATCAAGCCACACCGTGGGACGGCCGGGGACGGCCTCCGTCACGACTCTAAACTGGGATTTACCCTGGGGGTTAAGAACTGTGGAGTTAAGAATATTGGGATCTGCCGGTGCGTCAATATGTTAGCATGCACCAACTGTGAGGAAAATAATCCCTGATACGGACGGAAATTCGTAAACCGGAAAGTGACCGCGTTAGCGAGAGGCGGAGCGCGAGAATTAGAGGGGATTCCTCCTGGGAGTGCACCGAATAGAGACGGCGCCGAGCTAGTCCTACCCCAACCTTGTACCAAAGGATTGAAGTTCGACATAATACTGTAAGATGGGATGTAACCTGACAGAAGAAAGTTGAGAGTGAGAACGGGACAAGTCTGCTGTCTGAGGACGCTGAATCATTGAGGAGGTGAGGAAGGGTACTTATAGTCATGGGTTCCGGAGGATCCTGCTGCAGTGCTTGAAAGGGGGGCACATCAGCCATCACAAACATGTACAATCGTAACGCAACGGTCCTTCGCGCAAAAAAAAACAGGGCAGGTGTACGTGACCTGCTGAGAATGTGGACCGCTTGGGCTTTCTCCACGGTCTTCTCGGTAGTAGGGACTCGGCAGGACGAGATTACTATAGAGGGAGACACGAGCAGTGTGATGAGACAATGAAGAGTGCATCGCGCTGGAACCTCACCACCCGAAAAACAAGGTTGAAAGGCTGGGTTGATGAGGTACAATTTCCGATCTTCGTGACGAGGATGATTAGCCCGTCTGGAGCCCGGGTCTCGATTATCAACGCGTAGTCAGAGAGCCTCGTGCAGTTATTCACAACGTATCGCTTTCCAAGTACGTTCCTAAGGTAGCCGCCCACCTTGGTTGGATGTTGGCTTCAACAAGGCCAGAAACCTCCGACCTGCCCGCCCGAAGCAAGGTGCGTGACATCCACGCGAATTTGTAGCTTGACATTCCTTTTTGGAACAAGGACCCCGCCACTGAGTACTCGGCCACTCAGGAGTTCTGCCGATACCCTGGCATAGGACTCGAGAGTCCGAGACGAGGCAATACTTCGTGGATGAGTAGGATGTCTTTTACCGCCTTCACAATCGTGGTTTTTCTGAGTAAGAGACAAATGAGTAAGAAGTCACGTTCTCGACTGCTCCGTGGGCTGTCCCATCGCAGGTCGACACAAACCCTCAAAAACTGCACGTATCACCTTTTGGCTCGCCATATGCACCTTGAGAAGTTCTTGACCACGCGGTCGAGAAATCTGAAATCAACGGGCGAAGAGACTACCGGTGGCGAGCCGTAACAAGTAGTTGGGGCGGCTCTGTCTGCTATTATTAACCTTATACAGAATACCCGGTACCCTGCTCAGCGCAGGATCGCAACTTAACAATGACTTGAATAAGGAGCAACATTAATGGCTGGGGCCCACGCTATTACATGAAGACGAACCTGGACAAACCGTGGTGGTATACACGTTTCGACTCCTGAAGCGGATCATGAGCAATGGACCTAGCGATCAAGTTGACCTTTGATTGAATCGTACTTAGGCGGCAGTCAACGTCAAGGCCCAGGGCTAGGCGTAGTCTCTGCCTGATTGTTGTCCATAGTCTAGTCATGGGAGCCTCGGAAAAGAGCGGAATTTTGACACGACGCACAAACACCAGGGGGTCTGGAATTTATATAGACCGGATTAATTGCTTCGCACTTGCGGATCAGTGTTTGTGCGAACGATACGGAATAATCCATTCATAACAGCCCTCCGTTTGCTTTGGGAGATGCAGCAATGAACGATCCAGGATCGCAGACCACATCGTTTACACACACGTATTACATTTCAACGATTGACCGGCACTGGTGGGAAGGGGGGGGGAAGGGAAAACACAACAAACATACAGTGAGACAGGCAGCAGTAATACACCAAAGGAAGGATGCAGAGTCCAGAGTCGGGCGTGTTACATCGCATACCTATTTTTGATAGATGAGTATCCAGTCGTAGGATACACGGGGACGACTCACTTCCTTGTCCACTCCCGAGCAGTAGCCTCGTACCTAGCACGATCGGTCTTGTACAAGTGCGCGATATCAGGAACAAGAGGGTCGTCCGGGTTAGGGTCTGTCAACATCGAACAGATGGACAGCAAAACTGGAACAAGCAGAGGTCAGGCCGAGAAAAAGCTAAGTGAACATTTGGCGCACCCTTGGAGATGGTCAATGCTGGCGACCACTGATCCCTCAAGATGTCCAGACAGATCGACCCATTCGCATTGATGTTTGGGTGGTAAATCTTGGTCGTGAAGCTGACCTTGGGCGGCTTGAAAGGGTAGTCGGTCGGGAAGGTAATGGAAAGGAAGAAGACGCCGCCAGCGTAGGGGGAATCGCCCTGCGGAAAATGTCAAGGGTAAATGGCTAAACCAGGTAATGCGTTCATAGGTGGAAAACGGCTTACGGGACCCATGATCGTCGCTTGCCATTGAAACATGTTATCGCCGGTGGGGCCCGCACTGCAGGAAGACGGTGGGTCACGACCGAGATCGATGAGTTCCTATATGTGCAGAAACAAAGAACAATGAGGATCGGACAGATGAAGGGCGGGCCACGAAATATTGGGAGGCAGGTGTCCTGGGACAGGGCGCCTGCGCCGCTGATGGCGCCGGTGACTGCGGGGTTGGCGAGAGCAATGGGTGTGACAGACCTTGTTAATGCGCTTGAGGGCCATCGCGATAGATGTTCGTTAAAGTGGTGATAAAGCTGGTGGACGTGTGCGAGAATGGATGGAGATCGCACGACATCGGAGGGCATCGATGCGAGATAGAAGCGGATGATGAAGAAAACCGACAGGGAGACAGAGGTAGAGATGGGACGTCAACAACTAACGATAGGAAAAACCAGACGAGGCAGACGTACCGGACGGCGAACGGGGACGGCGATGAGGTGGTGGTGGTAAGGAAGGAAAGCAGTGGTGACTGAACAAGGCCTAATGTCGGCTTTTGTAAGCCAGATGGTCACGCATCGGTCACGTCCGGACGACCTGCTATGCCCGTTGCACTCTGTTGCACTCTCTTCTTGCGTTGTTCTCGTCTTCCTTTATCCTTCGGTGCTTTCTATCTGCTTGTGAAGCCTTGATGCATAATGGTCTCTGTCTCTGGGAAGATGACACGTCTGCAGACTCTGCACGTCGTAGCGTTGGCCGTTCCCACCGCACGGGAGCAGCATGTCAATGCCATCAGGATCACGGACATGGACATCCGATGGGCAGGGCACCGAGTCCCTATGCTGCGCGACGAGGCCAGAAAGCAGGTGACTCAAACATAGGCCGATATGCCAGACATGGTGGCGGCGGCGGTGGCGGCGAAAGCGCGGGGTGAATGTCAGCGCGATATTGCATCTGCCTCGCATTCTGACCTGGGCGGCTCGGTGACCTCGGTCATGTTCCCACCAAAACAGTTTGCAAACTAGTGAGTCTGCCTCCCGCTCCTATCATTACCCCCTACCTCCTTTGCCGTCCCAACCTATTCCGAAAACCACACATTCGCTTCTCACTAACAAGCGTTCCGATCCAGCTTCAGGCCTTCCGCACACGAACAACCCCCTGTCAGCTCTGCCAACTCCCCTCAGTCTGAATCTCCTCACACATCGCAGCCTGATGATCAAAGCTCTGCCACCGCGTCTATCTGCGATAAATCTGTTCAACCTCTTTGGCGCCGTGCTGGCTCAGATGTCGAATGTGGTTCTGCCCCTTCGCCTCCTCGAGGACTGGTCGCAAATTTCGTACAGCTTACTGGCGTCCGTCAGCAACCCCACTTTACGACGACTGTTATGCCGCTCTCTATACCTATGGACGATATCTACCCACAAACGCAATCACTTCAGTCAAGCTTGTCCACGCGTGGTTTTGACCCTGACGATCCTATCAACACTGGCCTGCAGCACAACACCAGAGAGGTCTACGAGGATCTTAAGGAGCGTTGTAGACGACAGATGGGTTGGGGACGCATGCGGTGTCCTGAACGCCGGCGTGCTGCTCAGCAGCTAAGGATCGAGTTTAACATCTGCAGTACGTCATTGTCTGTTTTGGCCTTCCTTCTTGAAAATCTATCGTTAGAGCAGCAATTCAAAACCACCCCCGATTTCTGTTCTTCTCGCCCGTGCTCTCATCGCATTTGGCTCTCCTTCTCATCGTGTTAACTCCCAGCTCGTAGCCGCTGCGCGTGTTTTGGACGTCCAAGCAGAGTTCATCTACCTCCCTGGAGTCATTTTCATTTCCTTTGGCGACTCAGAAAGTGGTACTTCGGTCAACCATATCATCAAGTCCAATGGTCGTCTTAGCCTCGGCGCTCTCCGCACTGTCCACCAGATATACCGCCGCGTCATGCGTGACAAGATCTCCGCAAAAGAGGGCACTCTACGTTTGGAAGCGACGCTTGCGGCCCCGCCTATATACGGAAACAGAGCACGCTGTCTCATTACTTTCTGCTTGTCGGCTCTCATATGCGTCATGTATTTTGGAGGCTGTCTCTTGGACATGTGTGTTTCGGTTTTTGGAGGGTTGATAAGTATGCCTTGTCCAGATTTCCTTTGCAAGAAGGGAGCCTCTTCTGGCCAATTTTTACGAGTAGGTCTGATATAATATGATCCTTTAGACTTTTCTTATACTGACCGAATTCAGAATCACGGTCATACTCGTCGTGTCATTCCTGGCTCGTGCCCTCAGCAGCATCCGCAACGACATATTCTGTTATTCGGCCAGCGCTTATGCGTCTATCGTTGGTTTGCTCCCGGGGTTGGCGATCCGTAAGTGTTCTGAACTTTCAGCCTCAATTGCGATTGACATTCTCAGTCAATGACAAGCTCTCTTGAACTGGCCTCGAAGAACGTTATCTGTGGCGCGGTCCGCATGTCTTACGCCATTATCTATGCGCTATTCCTTGGCTTCTCCATCCAGATCGGCAAGGAACTGTATGTCATTCTTGACCCACAATCAAGGCATCAGATCAACGGCATGCTTTGCGCGATGACACGTAAAGTAATATATACCGACATCTTCACCATCGACAAAAACTTCAGCTCTACCTCTGATTTACCAACGATCGGCTCCTTCACTTTTGTTCACGGATGGATCCCTTGACATGCCTGATCACATCATCGCGGGGTGTTATCGTCCCGAAACCTCCATGAAGAATATGCAAGAATATGCAACCGTAACGATATTGGGACATGTTGGTCATAGTCGCTATCCCTTGCATCTCATATGTCTTCAACAAGCTTGTCCACCGCTTTGTCTTCCTTCAGTTCGAAATCGTGTCGTCGGCAGGAGCCTTCGTTGTGGGCATTCTTGGCAACATTTATTCGAGGCAATCTTCGGGCATCGGTACATGCATGGTTACTGCAGTGCTGTTCCTCGTGGGGTTACCTTTGTTACCGAGTCCCGTAACTGACATTACTTTAGAACAGTCTATCCACCCAGGTCGGCGAGTTCATGGACGGGGGGACGGCCTAGAAGTAGGCGTCGCGATGGTCAACGTCACCATTGGGATCACCGTAGGCCTACTCATAAGCCAGGCTATGATCTATGCGTTTGGGGGGCGCAAAGCATTTGCCACAGTTCTCTTTCTGAGCTGTCTGGACACTCGGCTTCTACCGATTTGTAGCTCAATACAATTACAGTGTATGCGCACCGCATGACTCTCCTGCAATAAATAGGTGTTTACATCAAGAAGCCGGTATAATATGTGAGCTGGTTCGAAAGGACATGGGATATAAGATCTGTACATGCGATGCAGTGACGAAGAGACTAGCGGCGTCCTTCAACCATGATAATGTGATAGCCAAAATTGGTTTTGACCAGCGGGGACATCACAGGCTTGTCCACGGTTGACGGTTGTAGAGCAAATGCTACGTCCTGGAATGGGCCCTACGAGAACATTGTGTATAGGTCGCAGACCCGCACAGGACGAGCAGAAGGGCATACCACCATAGAGCCACGGTTCATCCAGCCCAAACTTCCGCCAGCTGTGATCCATCGATGACAATCGCATATCAGCAAAACGGACACAGTGCCGCACCTTTGGCTTTGTCCTCGGAGTATTCCTGAGCGACTTTGTCGAATCGCTCTCCCGCCTGAAGCGTCCATTCTCAGGCTCGACCTGGCTCTACGATGGACCCGTGCCCGAATGACCCACCTGAATCTTTTCGAGAGCTTCCGTTGCCCTGGAGTGTTTCTCGCACAGGATGTGACGGACGTTGATGGCATTGGCAGCTTTCAGCGCGCCTTTACCCTGCAGCCTCCACAACAATTTCAGCGGATGGTCAGCGCGATCCGTTGGGTAGAAGTCGCACCTTTTCTTCGCCGTCATCCCCCGCCCCCTTTTCCCTTGCCCTTAGCGGTCTTGTCGGTCGTCTTCTTGTCTGCGCCGCTTTTCTTCGCCATCGAGGATGAAAGTGGATATGTATGTACCGAGATTTGGACGGCGCGTCAGGGTTTCCGTGGATGTACGAAGGGTTGGGTATGGACTCTCCCTTCGACACTCTCATGTGGGCATCATCCAGAGTCTGGACCATGGTGCGTGTTCTATTCACTTACCGCCCACCTGCCCTCGCGACAGCATTCAGGATTTGCACATGCTCCGGCGCCCCTCTTGTTGTCGCTGGCAGTCGTCCTCACCTTCGCTCGCGGCCTTGAACTTTACTCCTGGTCTTGAACTTTGCTCGTGGTCTTGAACTTTACTCTCGGTCTCTCGATTTTTGCTTGCGGTCTTGGTCCTCGCTCGCGATCTTGGTCCCGCTCGCGCTCCTCTCTGGTCCTGGCTCTCTGTCCCCTGGCTCACTGGGTTCCCTGGTCTTATCTCGGTCTCCGTCTGGTCCACCTGCTTTGTTGGCATCCCAGGTAACCCTCTCTCACCTGTCATCCCTCTCCATATATCCCGTAGCAGCCCCCCATATACTCTGTAGTTACGGGCTGCGGCACAGGGACAAATGAGAGTCGCCGGATTGGCAGCGCTCGCGTGGCTGTCGCGTGGCAGCGGAACGGAGAGTCGGCTCCGATCCGCCAAATTTCGAGACGGACGAGCCTGAGTGACTGCAACGAGTCCTCCACATCTCACTCCTCGCCACCTTGATCTCCCCTTGCCCATTCCTTCCCGCCATACCCTGCTCACAGCATGGCGGACAAAATTACACGTATCGCTATCGTCGATGCAAACCGATGCAAACCTAAACGATGCGCCCAAGAGTGCAAAAAGGTATGTCACTCGACCCATCTCCCCAAGGGCCGTAGGTCTCACCCTGCGTTTCGCGTCATCCAAGTCATGTCCGGTTGTAAAGATGGGTACGTCGACTTTCATCTTGTTTCTTGTCTGTTTTTGAACCGATTGTCCCTCGCAGGCAAGCTCTGTATCGAGGTCAAATCCTCTGACAAGATCGCCTTCATCTCCGAGTTCTTGTGCATCGGTTGCGGTATCTGTGTCAAAAAGTGTGTGCCAGTGCTCTCCATTCCACTATAGCGCCTCATCCCAAACCCACGACCTGCGCAGATGCCCCTTTGAGGCCATCGCTATCATCAACCTACCCACAAATCTCGACTCTCAGGTCACCCACCGATACACCGCCAACTCTTTCAAGCTCCACAGGCTACCTACACCACGACCGGGTCAGGTTCTCGGGCTTGTCGGGACGAACGGTATCGGAAAGAGCACTGCACTCAAGATCCTGGCCGGCAAGCTCAAACCCAACCTCGGGCGCTACGATGTCCGTCTTTCTCCTCCGCGCCGTGCATATCACCTCTGATTCTGCACGACATAGGATCCCCCAGATTGGCAGGAGATTCTCAAGTATTTCCGTGGCTCAGAGCTTCAGAACTACTTCACGAAGGTCCTGGAGGACAATTTGAAGGCGCTCATCAAGCCCCAATATGTCGACCACATCCCCCGCGCAATCAAGGGTCCGATGACTGTCACTCAAATGCTCGATACGAAGCAGGAACGTGACGTTAAACAGCAGTTGTGCGACAGCCTTGAGTTGAACAACGTTCTCAACCGCGAAGTCTCGCAGCTGTCCGGTGGTGAACTGCAACGGTTTGCAATTGCCATGTCTTGCATTCAAAAGGCGGACGTGTGAGTTGACGTTGCCTTTGTGGTACCTTGCTTTGTGTCTGACCTTGTTCACAGATACATGTTCGACGAACCTTCGAGTTATCTGGATGTCAGGCAGCGTTTGACCGCCGCCGAGGTCATCCGGCAATTGCTCAAGCCTGACAACTACGTGGTTGCTGTGGAGCATGATCTCTCTGTACTTGACTATCTCTCCGACTTTATTTGTTGCTTGTACGGAAAACCTTCCATGTATGGTGTGGTCACCATGCCCTATTCTGTCCGCGAAGGTATGTTTCTTGACACAACTCGCTCTTTACGTTGCTAACATCCGTGTCAGGGATCAACATCTTCTTAGACGGCTTTATTCCCACCGAGAACTTGCGCTTCCGTGAGGAATCGCTCTCCTTCAAGATGGTCGAAACAGCAGAGGAAATCCTGATCGACAAGACCCGGCACTATTCTTACCCGTCCATGTCCAAAACCCTTGGCGACTTCAAGCTGACGGTGGAGGAAGGCTCGTTTACGGACTCAGAGATCATTGTCATGCTTGGCGAGAATGGGACAGGCAAGACCACGTTCGTGCGATTGCTTGCGGGTGAAACCCCCGACCAGGAAGCACTGAAACAGTCCCTCGCCGTCTCACTCAAGCCGCAGACGATCTCGCCTAAATTCCCCGGATCTGTTCGCATGCTTCTGCTGAAGCGGATAAAAGCTGCGTTCATGCATCCACAGTTCCAATCGGACGTGGTGAAGCCGATGAACCTGGAGAACATCATCGACCAGGAGGTCAAGACGCTCTCTGGTGGTGAACTACAGCGTGTGGCCATAGTGCTTGCCCTCGGGATGCCGAATGTGTCCATCTATCTGATCGATGAGCCCAGCTCGTAAGTTTCTCTGGTGATATTCGACCCGATGCGAGCTAATGGACGTGTGGTCAGCTTCCTGGACTCTGAGCAGCGTATCATCGCATCCAAAGTCATCAAACGATTTGTGCTACATGCAAAGAAGACCGCGTTTGTGATCGAGCATGACTTCATCATGGCGACCTACCTTGCGGACCGTGTTATCGTGTTCGAAGGGCAGCCAGCTATCGCTGCGACTGCTACGCCGTGCGTTGTGTTGGTTCATCATCGCGCTTTACGTGGCTAATTGCATTGGATACAGGCCTCAGTCCCTACTGACTGGGATGAACAAGTTCCTGGCCTCGCTCGAAATCACCTTCCGAAGGGATCCTACTAACTTCCGACCACGCGTGAACAAACTTCACAGTGTGAAGGACAAGGAGCAGAAGGGTGAATTGTTTATGTATTCGTTCCAAAACATCTGAACTGACTAAGATTGTAGCCTCCGGAAACTACTTCTTTTTGGAGGATTAGATGGACTTGGTGTGTCGCATGTAGTACGTTTCCGCCGTGTACAACGGAGTGTAGACTAGGCGGATGTAGCCCTATGCTGCGGGCCAAGGGCCCCTGTAATCGCTGGCTGAATTGTATGCGAGGGTGGTAGGCATGTATGATTGGGGGGCATAACCACAAAGGGCGTATTACTTGTTGTATACTATACTTATAGTACTCAGTAATCTACCTGCGATGAATGATCGAATCCATGATCGTCGATTCGCGCGACGCGACAAAGACCAACTTCGGAGCAACGAGTTGTACATACTCTAGTAACTCTATTCATCGCGCTGAACAACTTGCACAACACCAGTCTGCACAACTGAAAGTATGTCCACACTCGGGGAATCATGATGTGCCCGGTAGCTAACGAACATCCGAAGATAAGTAGACACATAGCGATTCGGACCCTCTGTGAAGTCGTCGCTGGCCATCGTCGACACAAATGATGCATGCCATAACACCTCTACCACCCTATCCTTCCTCTAGGGCACGCTCTAGTCTATCCCCGTCCCAACGCGCTACCCTTAACGCCAAAATGTCGCGAGCTCTCCACGACACCCTAGCCCTCCCGCCCCCAAAGCGCGACACTCCTGCCGCGATCGCCTTCGTCTCGTCCTACGCTCGCGACGTGGCCCAAGAAGCCCTCCAATCCGTCATCTGGTCCAACAGTGAGCCCAAGTCAGGAGGAAGAGAAGAACAAAGTATCCGTGCACGTACATTGCTTCTTGCTGAACGTCTAGCCGCCTCCTGCGCGCTCCCGCTCAACACTCTCCTCGATCTTACAATCGCCTACTCCGCCCACCCCTCCCGCCTCCGCTCCCTTCTTTCCACCACATTTGATTCCGACCCTTCACTCCTTACCGATCTCGCCACCTCCGCACTCCCAGCCTTCACAGCCGTGTTATCTTCGGGTTCATCCTCCGGCCTTTATGGCCTCCGCAAGGCTGCCCATTGCCTCTTCTGCTTCCTCCGCCCTAGCCCACTCAGTGCTCAACGCGTATTCGCAAAAAACAAGGCCTTTCACGTCGCCCTCGCCCGTGCGTATGATGCCGGCCTCAACGCGGCTGCTCAATCCTATGGTGGTCTACATCTGCCTCCAGACGGCCCTTCCTCGCGCACTTTGGACGAATGGGAACGCATCTTCTTGGAGACCAAAGTTGCGCTCCTCGACACGTTCCATGTCCTCTTCAAATCCCTCATCAATGAACTAGCCCATGCAACCGGTCCCGCGCTCGCAGCCGAGACGGAACGAACATTCGACATCATCTTCGCTCTTCACGAGCTTCCTGCGGCACCCGCGGCGTCATCGTCAACGCCTTCCACCGCATTCCTGAATCGCCCGATGTTAGCAGACTATCAACATGCCTACGACTTGTCGCGGCTATTGAAGACTACGCTTGCGAAGGCTGCGGCGGACGACGCCCGCCTGGAATATATCACCGCTTCCTTGCGCAATTTGGATGACGACGATGGGCAGTCAACTCCTGGGGCACTCAAATTCTTGCTTGGATCCGGTGCAGCACCTGGAATCGACACCCGCGGACATCGTCATCAAACCTCGTCCGCCACTACCGCCACACCGACAGCTACAGTATCTGGCCCCTCTTCTTCTACTACTCAAGATGTGCTCGATCTACAAATATCAGAAGTTAAGGGGATACTTCCCGACCACCCTCCGGATTATATTCGCTATCTGCTAGAGCATTATGGAAACGTAGAACGCGTGGTGGAGGCCCTTCTAGATGGGACCGCACCACCCCAGGATCAGATGGCGCAACCCGCCCACATCCACGCGGACGAGTACACATTTACGAAAGATCGTGCAAATGTGTTCGATGAGCAAGAGATGGACTTGAACAGGGTCCATGTTGGAAAGAAGAGGTTCGTTCATATCCTCCCTTTCGTTATCAGAAACTCTGATCCGCTTTCCTTTCAACCAGCGGCGATGCTTCCACCGTGCTGAAGGACCGCACATTCATGGAACAGATGAAGGCAGATATTCTTCGACGTGCTGATGAAACATCTGACTCCGAAGAAGAGATCGAATTCCTCGGCGTACCTTACCCTCAAGATAAGGGTAAGGCGTACGACGCCGCATTTGAAGAGGAGCTCGATAATCTTGATACCATTCGTGTGGACGGAGACGGCGAGGAGAGTGGCACATCCGAGGACGAAGAGAACGACTCAAAGCCTCCAACGATGAGCCCTGAAACTGTGCTTGAGCTGGCATATATCGCTGATCAGAAAGTCTTTGAACGGGATGCGGCGACCAGGCGTTCGAAGGAGCGTGCCATTCTGAGGGAACAGACTGGTAGGCGTTACCCACGTCGATGCATCTAACTTGTGATAAACCCTGTTACAGGATGGGCGGACGAACAAATTGAAGGCTGGCGCAGCATGCTGGAACGTAACGTAAGTCCTGCATTCGTTCAACCTGTATTGAGGTATATGCAATGGTGTGCCCCTTCCATAGCCGAAACAAAAGGAAAGGATGCTCCAAAAGCATGAATTTTCCGGGAACAGACCTCTGCCTTCATCCTCAACCGAACCCAGCAGAAGTGGAACGCCACACGAGCAACATTCGCGGGGTCAGGGTCGCGGTCGGGGTGGTCGCGGTCGCGGTCGCGGTACTGGTCGCGGAGGTCGCGGTGGCGGCCAAGGGCAGGGCACCGAACAACGTGATCGTGCCTGGAAAGACAAGAACAAGGCCAGCCGCGGAAACCACGATCGGAAACGGGGACATGATAAGAAGATGAATAGAGCGGGAGGACCTGGCTGAGGAACGGAACAGTATAAGTACATTTTAAAATACATCTGGTGTGGGGCACATCTGCGAGAACAATCGGAGGTAGTCGAAAAGAGGTTGGTTTGGCTACGCGAATACTCTTGTTTTGAAACGGGGATCGTGTGAAAGCTGGATCACGTCGTCCACCAACTTGAAATCTACACCTAGGTCAGGATCGGGCGTGGTGGCATGTATGAAAAGAGGACGCTCACCGAGCTCGGTACCCATGTCAGTGCAAAGCAGGTAGCGTATCGTCGACGGGTCGACCACCGTCCCCACAATGTCCACGCACGTCCCCGGGCTAGGTAGTTCGTTGATCTGTGTCTATTGACCGAAGTGAGCGGACGAGTTTCGAGAAAAGAGCACAACCACACACCATAGTTCCTACAACCTTCACTTGCCCACCATCAGATGCCTCAACCAGCGCAACATCACCGGACACCTATAGAATCGCAAGGACAACACATCAATCGAATGCTAACCTGTAGGTCATGATATATAACACCTGCAGTACTTTTCCCACGATTCGGACAGTACCCTTCAGATACTGACCAAGCATGGCTGAGTTGACGCGGGTAGAAACGTGTTCTGCCATCGTGTGGATGAAGTGGGAGACAAAGCCGTGGTTGTTCAAGAAGAAGTGGACGCGCCGGCTTCGAGCCTTCGACGCGTCGCAGACGCGTCATGCCCGTGAGAAATTTTGCATCCCAGCACTTTGGTAGACTTCTGACTTAGGAGAAAATCTTTGATATTGTGTATGGTATGAGATAGATGTAAAAGGATACGAGTGGGCACGATAAGGATACAAACACTATGCACCAGTATTCAATGGTAAAGCTATAGTAGGCGACCGATCTACACCATACGAATGGCTCGCGAGTTGGGGGCCGTGGAGACATATATATAACTTGCAAGATATCAAAGTTCGAAATTATGAGGCTGACCGTGGGTGAGAATTATGGCTACCAACTGGAGGGGGTATGGTCGCAGAGGGGAGGGAGGGAGGAAGTATATGGAGGGGGATGTACGACGGTTGAGTCGCAGTGACCGGGGACTGGCGAGTCGTCCCAGGTCGAGAGCCGATGTGCATCAAGGGTTCTCCTTGAGGACGAATGGAGCGGAAAGGGGCGGAGTAAGCAAAATCGACCGGGTTGGGCCCTAGTGGAACCATTGGCCAGCCCCCGTCTGGTTTCGGTGAAAGTGCTGACGGCCTCAGGTGCCATGCTGCCTCAGCCTGGGCTACGGCCTTCTTTGGGGCGATGTTTGCAGATGCGTGGCCCGTGTTCGACAAAACCATCGCAGAGCTACCTCGACTACTCGATGCCTCCGGTGTAGGCGAACGCTTGGGCGCATCAGCTGCAACGCGAGCAAGGTCAAGCTCCTCAGCGTGCGCCTTGTAGTATGCGCTGACTTGAACAGTGGTCTATAGAAGAGTGAGCCGCATGCATTGTTTAGATGTTCGATCTACTGAAAGTCACCAAGCTTACCTTATTAGGCATCGAGGCAGCGATTCGCTTGAAGTCATCGCCATGCTGGGAGAGCAAAGCTAGGAAAAGAGCTGATGGTGGTGGGGATGGTGTTATAGATGGCATGATATAAATGGGTTAACAACCGTACCTTTATCTTCGTCTGACCAATGCACTGGTCCCGAAGCAGTCTTTCGACGAGGGCCGTCCTCTGCCTTTGGCGGTGCCGATGCCGATGCCGATGCCGATACTGGTGTTATTGTTTGATCTTCAGCATCAGGCTCTGCGAGCTCTGAGGATACCTTCGTTTTACGCGTCCGTCTTGTCCTTTTTGCAGGACGAGATTCACTCTCCTGTGCGATGTGAGTAAGATAAACGACAGAAGCTAGATACGATAGTATTTACCGAAGCCTCGCCATCCTGTTGTTCTTGCGTCGCTCCTGCCTTGATTCTTCGACGTTTAGGACGGGCCTCCGGCTCCGGTGTCGGGGTAGACATAGGTGTAAGTTCGACCTGGAGGTTGCTCCTCCGTACAGCCGCCCTCTTGCGCCGATTTATCGCCGGGCCCACCGAAGAGTCGCGAGATACCTCTGCATCATGCTGCCTGATGTCTGCGAGCAGTGCATTACCCTTCTTTTTCGCCGTGCGTCTGCCACCACGCCTCTTTGTCCGGCCAAATGTCGTAACCGCCTGACGAAAGTCCACCAGCTTCTTCTTGTGCAAATAATAGAACTGCACACACTGTGCCTGGGTTTTGTTCGGGAGGGCTTCGGCAATGAGGCCAAACTGCTTCGGATGAGCAGCATATTGAGCTAGGAATGTCGCTTGTTCCTTGTCGGTCCAGGCAGCCATCTCAGGACCTGGATCGTAGAATGAAGCAGGATCGTCCACAAGGTTATTTGTGTCATCAAAGACATAGTCCACCCTCCCTTGTGTAACTGAGATCATGTCGGGAATTTTTGCAACGTTCCTGATGGCCAGGAGAGCGGGGTCGAACATATCCTCGTTGCCTAAGCTAGCAATGATCTGTTCCATCTCCAAGTCAGAGCGTACAGCGTCACCGATGACTGCCGCCGACCGTCGCGTCGTACGTCCGTTGGAAGAAACAACTGAGGTTTCTTCTGAAGATCCATGGCCAGGAGGAACACCGTCGAGTTCGGCGCAACGAGAAATCCAAGCATGGTGAAGTCGAAGATACTCTTTGCGCAATCTCACCGTCTTCTGCTCGACAGTTTCTTTGCGAGTGGCAACAAAATCAACCAAAGCAGGTCGCAGCGGAATCGCCTTCGCCTCCCTTTCACGCGCTCGCTCTTCGAGTGTATGCTCTTGCACGGGAAGTGTTGTAGACGCCTCTTCAGCGAGTCGATCTTGGACTAAAGCGCGGTTAGCCAGAATTACAGGGCCAACACGCGCCTCTCGGGTTTGCTGGTCGTACTGCTTGCGAGCCATGATGGCAATGCGCAAAGCATCACGAAGAGACGCTGCTTCTCGAGGTATTTCAAACCTTGTCTCTTCTTCAACGCACTTGTTTTGGACGATGTCCGCGACCTTCACCTCTGGCGAGCTCTGGCGGACTGGTATCACCGGGAGTTCTGTTTCATCGAGGTGTGGGCGAGCGACGACTACCTCCGGAGGAAGCTGGGGAGGAGATGGGGTTTGAAGACTGGGTGAACGTAGGGCTGATGAAACAGGGGAAGAAGGCAACGCCGCTGGAAGGCTGTCTGACGTTTCCTCCACCAGTGTGACTTGCAAAAGAGATTTTTCCGGCGTCATAGGGGGCGATTCTGGGGATAATTTCGACTGTGAAGACGATTTCGGGGATTGGGCGAAGGCTCCGGGCAGGTCACGACTTCGAATTGCCGGTGACAATGAGGGTAACGGGTGTATTGAGTGAGATTCATCAGCGCCGTGATATGCAGGCATGCTCGATCTTGTGTCTCCAGTGTTGGAACTGAGATCATTTGAGAAAACGTCCCGAGGTGACGTATCGGGATCCCGCACTCTCCAGTGCTTTCGATGTTGTCCTCCGCGGCGGGTTTTCTTCTTGAATGGAAGACGATACACCAGATCCCGAGGAACCAAACTGTCACCGTCTATAAGTCGAAATCAAAACATCAGCAGGGCAAGTAACATCCAGATATATAGAAGCTGACCCCGAGTATATGCGCCTACATAGGATCTAGGAATGGGAGGAGATGCGGGGCCTGGTTGTTCTGCTTTCATATAAGTGCGATCTCGCACTGTACTACTCCCGGAAGGTATGGGGCGTGCAGGCAACGACGGGTGCATGGGGGGGTGGCTGGTCGATGCGGGACTAGGGAAGTCGGAGTGAAAACGCGTGGAGACAGATGTATTCACCGAAAGGGGAGCGGTTGTTATACCGCCATAATGAGGACCTGATGCATCGCGACGTACAGGAAGATTTGACCTAGGTTTAACTGGAGGATAAGAACGAGAGTCGGCGGAAGATATGGATCCCGAGCGACTCCTTGCCCTGCGGGAAACCCTTCCTGCGCGCCCGCCGGAGCGAGACGATCGAGGGGAAAGAGAGCCATCCCTATTATCGCGGCGAAATCGACGCGGGGACGTGGGCGAAGAAGCGCGACTGGACGAAGGGGATCCGCTGTAAGAGCGATCATCGGGCTCATAATGGGAGCCTCCGAACGCGGCACGAGGGCGATGTGGTGAGCGGGCAGGACGTCTCCTGTTGTTGCCAGTGCCCGAACGCCCGTCAGGGGCGTAGGGAGAACCTCGAGGATCCCCTTCGTCATAATCGGGGCGATAGCAATCAGCCGGTCGAGAGTAATGCACGTTCTCGAGGTTGTTGCGCGTGGAGGGGTGGTGTCTATAGGAGTCTCCGTGGTAGGGGTAGGGGTGTATATCTCGAGATCGTCCATCTGGGGAGATCTCCCGAGAAGTTCTTCCTCGACGATCAAGATAGCGTTCATCACGAGAGCTACCAGGGCTATAAATTCAAAAGGGTAAATTCCGATTTATCATGAGGGGGATGAAGGAGAAAGCATACACATGCGTCTGCTTCCAGGCGGCAGAAGGTTCAAACATCCTCGCAGCCATCGTATCACGACGGTCCCACGACCCAGAGTCGTGACTGTCTTTGGGATCCTGTTGGCCTTGCTTATATGGGGGGGAACGGGTATTATTGGAACGAGGCCACTCTTCAGCATCGGGAGGCTCGTAATGGTCGCCTGAAAACCCTCTGTGCCGAGTAGAATGACGCCACGAAGTTGACTTGTATTTATCGAGATATTCGCCACCATGTGAGACTTCATCGTGACCTGGAACATAGCGATCATAGGACGGATAAGACCGAGAAGGCCCAGGGCTCGGGGGTCTGCGAGGCTCCGATATTTGCGAAACCCGCTAAGTCGCGAAATGGCCCTTAGCAGACGGCGGGAGTAACGGCGGAAAATTAGCGCACATCATAGTCCTGATATTGTGAGCTGCCCATTCTGATCTCCGCGGGCGGGGCTTGCGCGTTACATGGTGAGTTGTCGAGGTTGCTGTAGGAGTTGCCGTAGGACATACTTGGAGCCAGCGAATATGAATGATTGAGACTTCAGAATAATGATAGATTCTAGGGGAAAGAGCGTTGGTTTGTATTCCTGAGCGCACAGCCGATGCTCTAGCAAGGAGACAGAGATGAAATGGAGGGAAGGAAAGAGAAGTTCGATGTAGCAGCGAACAAGGAGACGCCACAGATGTTCAAACTCCGACAAACCTCAGCCACACAATGAGGCTCAGGGCCACTGGGCCAGGCGTGAGGCCACTGATTGAATCACCATCGACCGACGACTTGCAGGCATCCCGTCCCACATTTCCTTCCAGTTTCACGCTCATTCGTGTCTACGAATATGAGTGATGGTACTACAGAGAGGTTGAAAGACCCGTCTACTCTTTCTTTTGAGCAACCTCGCATCCGCAGGGCCATTTTGGCGTCCTATTGGGCCATTGTCTTACTTGCTGTTCCTCTCTGGTGGTCCACCACTAGCATTGAACGCCTTGCACTCCCCCTTTCCCGAATAGACTCACAATCGGGAAAAGAGGTGCGCAGGCTCCTCGTCTTGTGTAGTCGCCCTAACAAAGCATTTCAGGTTCACTTTCCAGTCCGTCTTCGATTGCAAGCGGATGCGTCCGCAGTCGACATAAATGCGTTAGCGGGCGATATCGAGAGCGCGTTACAAAGTGTTGGTGGAATTGAGGTTCAGGTTGATACATCGCATACACCGGTGAGTGCGACTTGGTTATGTACCGAGCAGCCTACGAATTTACCCAGACTGTAGAAACATCCAGGCGGCGAAGAAGACTATACGATTGATATAGTAACTGACGCTGATTTCCCCATTGTCGAATCTAGAAGACTCTCTGTTCCTTCTTCCCTCGGTGCGTAACACCCTATTGTCGCTGGAAACGTTTACCCAATCCGCCTTGCGTTGAACAGCGGGCTCTGCTCCAGGCATCGTGTCTCAGCTTCTTTCTCCATATTCATCCCTGCGAACTTCACGGCGGTGCTTCTGGGCATTGCGAGCATTTGGTTGCGAAGTATGCACCTCGATATCGTTTGTCGTTCACTCTGTTGAACGAAGACGCCGCATCTGGCAAGGCTATTGCAGGTTGGGACATTCAGAGGGCGATCTCTCGTGCGCGTTGATATTCGGTCATGTTTTAACTTTACTGACATTGTAAACCAGGTCATATGTCACCTGTCCTGCGTCGCATGTCCCAGCTCCACAACTTCACGATCGAAAGCCAGGTTCATTTTCATTCGCCGCTGGCTTTCGATCCAGTTCTCGTTTCCGACGGAGAGGGCACTGCGCATGGACTGGTGGAAGACGACCTCAAAGTGTTTGTCAACTCTGCAGAGTGGAGCCTTGGTGTGTTAACCTTTGTTCGGCGACCCGATTTTGGTTTGCTCATATGTTTATTCCCAGCGTCTAGCGTGTCTAACGACCCTGTCCTCCATTTCCTTTTGTTCATACCCTCCGTCCGCCATACACCCATGCGCATCCTTCACCCCGACGGTAATGGTCTGCTTCAATCCGGTTACTTTGACTCTGACTTGGCTCATAACAGTCGGGATTTCTACGTCCAATGCCTTCGTTCTTCCTCAATGGGGCGGCATTGTCATCCTGAATCTACCTCTTGATTCCCCTGACATTCAATCTTTCACTGCCGATGATCTGGATGCTTCTTTCATAGCCTTCCGGAAACAACTTTTGACGTTACTCGGAGTGTCTGAGCTTCCTCCGGGCCTGCCGCTCTCTGATTTATCATCGCCCCTCACCGACTGGCAACTCGACACTCTTTACCGTCAGCGAGCAATGGAAAATTTGGCGGGCAGCCAGGAAACTCTGAAGAGCATCGCTAAATTGGTAGATCAGATACCCAACATGCCTGTTGGACAAGACGTGAGAGGTGATATTCAAGATTCTCTGTCAGCACTCGAGAAGGCGAGTGCTCTCCAGAGTCATCCTCATGCATAGTCTCACTGCGAGAACGTACGTAGGTGTATTCTATCGCCGCAGTATCACCCATACTGGCACTGCAGTATTCTGCCAAAGCTCTTACGCATTCATCCCGCGCTTTCTTTAATCCCGGCATGCTCGCTCTTCTCTACTTCCCAGCCGAGCACACGTACGCGGTCTACACTCCTTTGTTCGCACCGATGCTGGTACCGCTCATGGCGACGGCAATCCGCGAGGGGTCCGCATGGATGAAGGCGCGTAAGGCCTCTAGGAAGACCTAAGGCTTAGACTAGGCAGAGACTTCATTTTATTGTACTTACTACAGGCTCAAGTATGACTGAGCTTCGTAGACGTCGTAACCGCCAGCCTCCACGAATGTAGCAGTGTGCTCTGACCAATTACAACGCGCCGCCAGTTTGAGGGGTTACTGTACAGTCACATGTTTACCTAATGCGAGCCGCATTGTCGGCGCCATACGCGTCCACGCGTCCAGAGCAACCAGGGGCTAAGCAGAAAACAGGAAAATAACAGATACAGACGCGATGCGAGTACACAATGTATGACAGTGGCGAGCGGACAGGATGTAGGTGTGGTGGAGTATGATGACATGGCACAAGCAGCATGAAGTACAGAAGAATAAATCAGTCCAGAACCGTCATGACCCATACATCTCGTCCCCGCGTTTTAGTTGAGCTCTTCGAGCTTGCTGTCCTTCTGCTGTTCCTCCACATCGAAGCTCTCCACGAGATCGGGAACGTCGTCGTCGTCGTCATCGTCCGCACCATCGGGCCGCTGCTGGCCTTGTTGAATTGCCTGGTAGGACTCGGCGAGCTTACGCAGCGACGCAAGGGAGTCGGGGCCAAGCTGATTGAGGATGCCGGGAACGAGTTCCGTGAGCTCCTTAACCTGGCCAGTGCCATAGATGGCAAAGGTATTGGCGGAGACGGAGGCATGAACTGTAAACGGAACGATTAGCTCGTCCAGACCAGGCAATGACATCGACGTAGCATAATGGCACGCGGGTTGCGTAAAAAGTTCCCCCCAAGTGAGCAGACAACAACAGCACACACACCTTTTGGTGCTGAGAAATGCAAGACATTTCCATCCTCTCTGAACATGTTCACCTCCTCCACACCAGCGATTGGCTGCACGTTCAGCTTCTTCAGTGCAGCCTGTAGCTTCTTGTCATCCTGAGCACCGGACGCTTTGGTCTTGCGCACAACCTTTCGGCGCATCGTACCCTTGCCGCCTATATACGAAGCCCAGACGCGGAAAGTGTAAGTCCGCCGCTCCGAGCAGTGATGAGCGATTTCTTGGGGGAAAACTTACCGATCCTGTTGGCGGCGACTTGTGCCTGCAACTTGGCCAATTTTGCTTGATCCATGTGATGAGAGGGACGTGGATCAGAGACCGCTAACGATGCAGATTGGTGGTGGAACGGAAAGGTAGGTTATCCAAATACGCGTAAACATCGCCATCCTCGTGCGATCACATGTTTTCCCCGAGACGCGTTTTTTCCTCTTTTCTGCGCCGTGGACAAGTCCAAGATCCTGTCGGCGTTATAAAGGATCCCGAGGTAAGAGGGTTGACGCCTATCTACTCTACTACTGGAGACTAGTCGGCGTGTCACAATGCTTCTTCTTCGAACCCACAATCCTGTAACTCATAGCTCACACACAGAAAAAGCGGTATTCAACGTCGTCGATTCTGCTCAAACGATGCACACGAGGGCGACGAGCACTTGGGGGATCCGGAGGCCACGAGCCACCCCAAGCTCCCAACGCTCGTTCTTTCATACTATGCACTCACTACTCGAGCACCTCTCAAGGTGAGCTACCCGTCTGAATTCTCATGTCCGTAATTGTATCATTGCGTCGCTTTGCCCGTGGATCAGAACATAGCACCCGAACTTCAATCCGTCCACGAACGATGAACTGCATTCGGATTTCGCAGGAAACAGGAGTACAATGGGGCTCGAGAATGTTTTACAAGATGATATATCACACTTTTCACGTATCTGGTATCTCACCACAGTACTGAGTACTTATCTCGACTACGGAGGGGTGCTTCTTGGTCGCTCGCTCTGGGGTCGATGGGCCAATCGCCGCCACAACACTGAAATTCCAGGTTCTCCATCAGCATCTACATGTGCTATGATAACCACCAGGCGGTCTATAACTCCGTTCGCTCTACAGCACTTACATACTTAAACAGGCTTGCGACGTTGCGAAACCACATAGATTGCTGCATGACTTCATCCCATCGCGGAGCGCTGGGCGGGCCGCCGGACGAGTCATCTTTAGATTTTATGAACCCGGCTCTCGCCGTTGAACCCCGCCGAACGTTACTTGCTCTCAACCACCTGGCCAAACATGTCCTCGAGTTTCTTCATCAGACCTGCACAACCACACGATGTCGTACGATCTCTTTCTTGGCCATTGAGACATTCATCCCCACTGAAAACGTAACCACTGCAGGAAACTATCCGGCAGTTGATCTACGGCCTGGTCTGTGATTATCGCTTCTTTCGATACACGCCATCATATCCAATCAAATCGTACTTCACAGGCTGTCTATGAAAAGGCGCCCGAGTCTGCCAAAGCGACCCCCGAGCTCGTAAAATGATCTCCTGCAGCTTAACACGAAGGCCGCTGATGTTTTCACCAACAGCTTCGAGAAAACCTTTTTGAAAAGAACTTCGCCAGCGCGCTTCTCGCATTTGAAGGCTCGGAATCTGCCCCCAGAAAGCCCGTTGGCCTCGCGCTTTATTTCTTCAACTTCTCGACCTGGACTGGCCGGCCAGGACTCTACGTATGTACAACGGCGTTGTACAGATATCCTTTATCACCAACCCATCTGCTTTAGTTGGAAGACTTGTTCGTCGATCCGGATTATCGGAACCTTGGTATCGGGAAGGCTCTGTTCTCAGAGCTCGGGAAGGTCGCGCAGGAAAAGGTAACATATATTCTCCGTTTTTAGTTTCGATGACGAGAGCAGTGAATGCATTTCTATAGGGGTGCGCTCGTATGGACTGGGTAGTCCTCAAGGTGACCAGCCGTTTTGAATCGGTGGTTTGTATCGTACTTAAATTTTACAGTGGAATACTCCCTCAATCGACTTTTACAAGAAGACTTTAGATGCTAAATCTATGGATGAATGGGTAGGGATGCGTTTAGAAGAAGACGGCATCGAAAACTTGAAGAAATTTGCGCCCGGGGAATTCTAATCCAGCTCCGCATATGGTATTGAGCTTGTATTTGGTGTGTGGAACCGGAATGAAACGTTGCAGCTCAATATCGGCGATATCAAATTTCACCCATGCATTGGACCGGCGAATCTCGAGTCGAAGACAACCCGTACCGGTACTGGTGCTTCAGCGCCCTTCGGCGGTCCTCATTCACGACTCAAGTCGGAGACCATGTCAGCACAGCCATAGCAACCTGTGTCATAGGTGGCGGCCCAAGCAAAACACCTTCTGTTTCTTACCCACCATATAACCATGTCTTACTTTGGCTGCGCAACCCGAAGACATGGTGCGTACGTGTGTGTCGAAACCCGGATCCCGTGAAGCGCGAAGCCGTCATCAGCCTATCCTAGGGAACCTTCTCGTGTTTGGCCTTGATCCCGTCGACTTGAAGTCCACACCCGAACTCGTTCGTAGGCCCGCACTGGTTGCGTCTGGAGAATCTGTTCGAGGTCTCGCCACTCTACGTCTATGCGCTGATGGCAGTAGCTCGCACGCCTTCGAGGGCAAGGAGTTTATCGGTATGGCGATGTACTATCTCAACCAACCTGTACTATATGCACGGCACTCTCGTCTTCTTGAATATACAAGTGATGCGATAGGTCAACCGCGTGCAGCTTTTCGACTTGTACTTGGTGGGGGTGCTGGGAAGCTCGAAGCTACAGCACGGGAAAAGGTCAGTTACGCGGATTGATACCAGTCGTACAGCAGCTGAAGTCATTTAGGATTATGTGCGTGTAGGCTGGGTCGTGTACAAGGTGAGCGCATGAGTGGCGTCCGATTTTTACCTTGGAAGTCTTTGGAGTAACGCCTTTAGACGATCTGGATTCTGGAGTGCATGCGTTTGAAGGGCGAGTCTGGAAAAGCTGGCCGAGAAGAACATTTTATTGGTGCTGCTGAGTACACGAAATCCGTATGCCTGCGGAGATGGTCTTAAGATCGCGAGGATTGTGTGCGGAAGGGATATGTATCGGTGTGTGGCGATGCGAGTATCATGCGACGACTGGGAAACCGGATGAACGAACGAGTGGAGATCCGCGTAAATCCATGTCATACGCCGTCGTAGCTCGCGCCGCCAGCCTACATGAAGATTATCAGCAGCGTGAGTAGATAGTCGTCGTGATGACAGACCTTGCGAAGTCGGACGACGATCGGCTCTTCCTTTAAGTCGTCTATGCTCTGTGCTGGAACCTCGACCGAGTATACCCGGAGGACGGACTTGACGTCTGCCGCGTGCACAGAGATCTGAAATGGGTACAGTGACATGAATGAGGGAGAAGGGGTCAAGACAGCAGGGAAGCGCACCTTGGCTTTCCTCATGACCTTGCAACCCGGACCAATCCAGGTGACGAATATGAACTTCTCCCGTACTGACTCCTTATCGTTCGAATACGCGACACGAACGTAGGCATAAGAAGCCTTGCTGGGATCGAGGACGTCCTTGAGCTCAGTCAGGCCACCAGTGCCCGTCCGAGTGACGACCAGCTTATCAGAACGGTCGGTCTGATGTGGTGATGCGTAGCAACGACGGCAAGACGAGATGAGGAGGAGTGGTGGTGAGGTGGCGGAACGCGGGCACAGACCTCATAGTCGAGAAGAACCCAGTTGGTCTCAGACTTATCAGAGCGAACGTCCTGGTACGCTGCGAGAACGATACAATTTGGGATTGGAAGAAGATGGTTTGATGAAATAATAGGATACTTACCCTCGATGATGTTGGGGTCAGAAACGTCGGCCATGGATGGAAAACAGGAGAGCGATGATAATAAGGGTGAGAATGGCCCAGCGGGAGAAGACACAGACGACCAAGGCGAGGAAGACGAAGACGAGGGAGAAAGCGAAGCAGAGTACAGTATTAGATCAAGGCTTCACCGTCGTCGGCGCTCGCTAGTCACGTGAATCGATTCCATCGGTGACCGCGCGGCGCGACGGCAGCGACGGCGCGCAGGCGCGCGCGTCCTTCGCCGCTCCGTCCACGTCGACCACCATGTCCTTCATCCTCTGCGTCCTCCGCTCCGGCTTCCGCTCATCTTCTCGGGAATCTACTTCCACTGTCGTTGCCTCCCATGCATTGATGTATCACTCAAATCCACCATTCGTCGGGAGAAGCCATGCAAAGACACATCGTTCACCCGCAAGCGCGCCAGAGACGATCGAGGAGGAACAGGACGAAGGTCCTGTAGAACGACAATCCTCAAATTTTACGCCGATTAAGCCCCCCACTCCTGGCAGCTGGGCTGCACATCGCGCGACGTTGAAGAATAACTTTCCCGAGGGTTGGGCTCCCCCGCGGAAACTTTCTCGGGACGCCATGGACGGCCTTCGTTCCCTTCACTCCCTCGATCCCCAAACTTTCTCCACTCCCGTCCTGGCGGACAAATTTCACATCAGTCCCGAGGCCGTGCGCCGCATTCTTCGTAGTAAATGGCAACCCACAAAAGAACAGCGCGATCGCCTGGCTGTCCGTGAGCGTCAGCACAGAGAAGGAGCGATCCACCGGCGTCGTCAAGAGGAGACCACCAAGTGGAAGGAGATTCGGCGGTCACAAGTGGAAGCAGAAGCAGATGGACTAGAGTCTGGCTTGTCGGGTCGGCAACGCGCCCGAGGCGTCCATCGTACGGATCGATTTACCTTACGATGAGGCGCAAGGACAGGATTTGGGGATCGTGCCCTTTCTGGATACATATGCCAGGTTCTCGACCACGGTACGTGTCTCTCACTTGTACTTGGACCAAATGCGCTAAATACGTCCTACAGGGACTTGTGCATGCAGCCGCAAACTACAATATCTGCTACGTATGGCGAGCACCTAGAGCATAATTCATTCACCATCCACGAGGGTAGTATCCTGTCCCCTGTTCTCCTCCGCGGACGACACGTCCCTATAATGAAGATAGCGAGGCCCGAGCGGGCGGCCTTTGTTTTGTTTTATCAGGTTCTGCCTTGCTACCGCCTAAAATACGCCAACTATCCTCAATGGGTAACGAGCGGCATCCCCTCCCATGCCAACGAGCTCCATGACCGATCTACTGCATTCTGGCCGTGCGGGCGGTCCACGGGAGCCACATTTATCGCCCTCTGTTGTTCTGAAAACAGCGCCGTGCAAGCCGCCGCTGCGCTAACTAAACTGTGTCTTTTCGTAACAAAGACCAGCATTGCAACTTTCTATCTGCTATCTCCGACTCTCCTGAAAACCGAGGGGCTCCCGTGCACCATTTGTGGCTTTCCTTGTTCCAAGTTTCCACTAACAGTACCAGCGCTACACCTCACCGTTCCTATAACGAACTTATTCGTTGTGCTATCACGAAATCTAAATCATTGCCGAGCGTTGTCTTTGCAAGGACTGTGGTACGATACAGGACGGTGACGTGAGGAGAGGATGCTACAAAAAAAAGGGACCGAAGTCCACATCCAATAACAATACACCCGATACAAGCCAGGACCAAGACGAGATACAGTGGAAGCATACGATCCTACCATCTCCTATAGTGCATTACGCCGTTGGAGACTCCCGACGGGCATACTGGAACGAATGTGACCCGTGAGACGGCCTACAAGAAAGGATGTCATTCCAATTGGGACGCGGGGGCGGGTCCGCCATGCGTCCCTCGCTATCGACCGTGGTGAATTCGAAGTCGAGAAGAAGAACGGCGGTGATTAACTTGATCTCGAGCTTCGCCAGGCGTGTCCCTAGGCAATTTACCCTACCTACATCCGCAGAACAGGAAGTGTGAGCTCATTGATAATGCCGTGCTTGAACAGCGAGCACGCGTACCTCCACCCCAACCTATGTATGAAAGGTCCCCCTTAGTGACGGGCCTTCCTGGGTCGAATTTCCAGGGATCGGGGTACAACTCCTCATTGAGATGCACATCACTGAATGGGTACACCACAAATGCACCTGAGGGCACGGCGTTTCCATCGATGAAGACGCTGTCGGGACCGACATTGCGCCGCATCGCGACGTGAGGTTGCGCTATTCGAAGGGTTTCGCGAATGAGCGCATCTAAGACTGGCGTCTCACTCTCCCAAGCGCAGAGGGGAACGCCGAGGAGCGCGTCCAAGTGTCGATGGTTGAGTGCACGAGTGCACGGCGACTGTGCATGAGTGTGTGCAACGGCAAGCTGTTGGATCTCCTTGAGCGCTGCCTCCCGCCAGGTCGGATGGCACCCTACAAACGTGATCATCCACGATGCTTTTCTACCCATCAGTATTCATTTAAGGGGATACTGACTGAGAAGACCCACCGATTGTCCCTGTGGACCTTGCACCGGCGATGAGGAGACCCATGATAAACTATACCGGTGAGACAGATGGTCAACACGGCCGTAGGAGAGAATATTTGAGTTCGTACCCCGACAATCATCCTGGGGTCCTCTCCTGCATCTAAAAGCATTTGCAAGCTATCGTCCTGGGTCGCCTTGCTCTGTCGCCGCACCTTGACCGCGGCGACGACGATGTCATAAATCTCCTTAGTGGCTCGCAGCTTCTTGAGCATGGCCGGGCTTGGGAACCAAGGGAAAAGCACCGTGGCAGGAGTGGTGCCACGGTCGACCTGGTCGTATAAGTCTCGAAGGCGAGCGACTAGCGCAGGGTCGTCCGCTATCTCGGCGGCTGTGAGGCATCGAACGGTCGTCTGGAACACTAGCTTCGTGTGACAGTTAGAGTCATCATGAATGCGTGTGCTCGGGGCCGGCTAACCTCATATGTTTTCTTGAACGGGTCGTGTATTCCCGACGCGCCCCAGGAATCGGTGACCTTATGACAATCTCGCAGCACCAAAGGAATAACTAGGTATAGCGATGGTACGTGAGCACGCTGACTGAGCTTGTGGGAACGACCAGCATACGGAGACTCACGGCCATTTAACCGATCGTTCCTTTGAACATGAGCTAGGCGCTTATAAATCTGGGCAATACGCCGCTGGCGAAGGTCAGACGTGACGCCCTGCACGAACGGCAACTGTCGGAATTAAATGAAATAAAGGAGACTAGTGAGCGGGCACGGGCCGAGCTGACATGAGAAACGGAACACAAACCGCTCCCGACAGAACTCTGAAGCCTTCTTGTAAGTCCAGGCTTCTGGCGTTGAAGAAGTCACGCCGTCCCTGCTCGCCAGACACGACAATAACGTGGTTCTGTACAATATGTCAGTACTTCAGTCTTGTATAGGGTATTCCCATGATGGGAAAAAAAGTGACGCACACGAAGAAGTCGAAATTGGAATGCGTTCCGTCCGGTCACATGGAAGCCCGAGTTGAGAAAATCGAACCGTCTGTGGAAGAAGGTGGTGAGATTGAATGCGAAAAACCCGGGTAGTGTTGCGATTGCTTGTGATCGGGCCCCCTTGTTGAACCAGGCGTATGAGTAGAGAATTAACGCGACGACGGCAAAACCCGGAGGGAGAGCGCCATGAGTTGAACAGTGATACCAAAGGAATTCGAACAGCGGTTGGATGCCTATGGGGTACATTGCCCAAGTGCGAGCTGAACGGGAAGGGCGAGCGGTGACATCCCTTCCGTTCGCACAAGTTATATATATGTAACCGTCTACATCATCAGGCCGAGATATTCGTACCATTGCATCGCCAAACGCCGAGGGAACCAGGGGGGTACCCTATTATCGGAGACGAGAATGTTAAAACCTCGGTGGGTGGAGATATGAAAACCACCCGTCGGTTTCCGCCATCGATTCGTCCGTGCCTAACGAGACCTTGTGAGGGGTTCGAATACTCGGAACCCGTTCTGTCCAGGGGCGATGAGGATGTTCTGCAGGGCGCTCCAAGGCCACGTGGGAACCTATGGTCAAACCTATGACAAAATCGGAGGCCGCGTTTGAGCCCGTGCACCTGAACGGCGAGACTTCGACGGAACGTGCCTCTGGCGTCACTTTGCATTGAAAAGGCCGGCGGCGGCGAAAGGGACATGAGGTCGGTGGTGGGCGATTGTCAGACAGCGAGCGGTAGACCGGGGACGAAGCACACTTGCTTCATATGGAGTGTGGTAGGCTCTCGCCGGGTAACGGGTAGGGTAAAACACACAAACCCTGCTTGGCAGCCTTGGGTTGAGTGCAAACTTTGTTCCAATTAGGCGATCCACGCGCAAGGGCATCGGGCACGGCCCCGTTCCATACATTCGGCACTGAACCGATGAACTGTATCTCGGCGACGATCGTCAATGGTCGGTGCCGTCAGCAGCTGCATGCCCGAGGAGTGCCTGAGAATCAAGCTTGCAGTCCTCCCGAAACCTAACATTGTGTGGAGTTGGGAAAGGCAGGAGCATAGAAGAAGGTGCGGGAGGACGGAACATACCATTGTCGGCGATCCACGTCATCCCATGTAGGAGCCTAGATGAAGAACATAGACAGGCCACGGTAAAGGGCGGGGCCGCATGTGTGCGTAGCATATGCCACGAAAGGATTCAGTTATTCCACGAGATATCTGGAAAACGTCCGCGGAATGAGATCATGAAGAGGTGGCCTTCAACAGCCGCTGCGCCAACGCGATGGAACGCCACATATACACATCGTTAGGCGGGGCCATGCTGCCACGTTTTGCGGGTACTTCGGAAAACGCAGAACAAATCAAATTATTTGTATACAAACACCCATTCTACTGTGCCAATGGTTGAACGCCGTCAGTATGCATGTGTAATGGCACAGCGCGGCTGCCACAACTGAAAAATGGAAAATCTGATGAGAAGCGAAAAAATAGTCGAATTTCCCAGGTGCAAAACGCTCTGGAATTCTGTTTGCGCTGCGTGCACCCATGAACATGAGTGAGTGGTCGACAGACAAACATGGGATTGAGCTCACTAAAGTAGGGCGCCGGCAATGTAGAGGGCTCCGGATAACAGGAGCCAGTGGAAGCCCAATTCCTCACAAACCTTGGAGAGCCCATGCGACACAAGGCCGTGCCAGACGGGAAAGATGCCGCAGAGGCCTAGCGCAATGAAAACTTGGGTCCGAGCTCCGCGGTGCGAAGGTTTGGCGTACTCTGGATCGAGTACAATGTACGAAGCACCTGTGTTACCAGATAAGATTCTGCGGTTCCGAAGAGGATATGTCGCACACACCTAGACCAGCCACGGTTATCGTACCGAGGTAGAACACCTGATAATGAAGCTCGCAGAAGAATGTGTAATATATACAAGGGTAAAATGATCCAACGATGAGGACTGTCGGGGAAGGTGAGTGATGTCTGTTCGGGCTCCATGGGGGTTAGCTTACCAACAATTCCAGAATAGTCGTAGGCGTGGCAGCGCGCGGCGATCTAGAGTAGACACATGTCAGGCATGCGGGACGATGCACATTGCACACACAAGACTATCCACCTTTGCAGAATGGGCCGTGGAGACGTGAAAGAAGGCGCTGCATCCGAGACACCAAATTGCCGATGCTAGGAAAATGGAAAAGACGACATAGTCTGGCCATCTGACGCTTTCGTACCCCGAAAAATGCCACGAATCGTACGTTGCGGAGAAGAATATGAACAACATTGCTCCGGCGAGATGGCTATGTATGTTAACTGAAGGTCTTGAGTGAGATGAGAATCAGCATGTAGACGCGACACACCTGTTTCGTTGTGAAGATCTACGCAGAATGGCTAGGTCAAAAGTCAATTGACCGCGATAGGCAATGGTATTTACAGGCGAATATGGAAGCAAAGCACGAGTACCAGCTATTCAGTTCTCTAAAATAACACCGTCGCGCGTCAGCTAGAGCCAACCTGTCATGCTATACGTACCTTCGATAGCCGTTCAAGATGTACTCGTTATCCCTCATCCACGCGGGGCAGGTCCAGACCAGCACACGGTCTTTGGGAGGTTCTTGCTCGGCAATGGTTGAGATTGTACTTCCGAACTTTTTCCAGGGGCTGGAGAAAGTCTCTTGAATACGATTCGGGACATGATGACGTGTGTCGTCGTGCGCGAAGGAGCGGGACGGGGAATCGGGGCCCACGTAGTGTTCAAAGGGAAGACATACGCGGGGTGGGTGCGAGCGAACGGAGGCAAGGAAGGATGGGTACCATCAGTCAACAACATATAGTGAAAGTAGAGACTGTAAAGTGAAAGCCATTGGTGGCGCAACGAGCGGGCCAGCACGGCAGTGAACGGCACTGACACGTGGAATCCCAAACATCCTTTATGCGGTAACTAATGGAATATTTAGTTTGAATCTGGCGACGGGGCGTTCAGGCCTGAACAGGTTTGAACCTCTCTCACCCCATTATCCACCTCAAACTCCATCGATCCATCTCTCACTGACGGTTCGCCAAATCAACACATTAGGATGTCCTCAAATCAACTGCACACGGAGGGTGTCATGCTGTTTGAACAGCCATTTGCTCGAGTAACATCGTCAAGCCTCTGTTCATTCCGCTTCTTACGCAAGTTCAGGTTCCGTACGAGAATTACCGCAAGGTGTTCCGAGCATCCCAGAAGAATATCGAACGCGAGTTCACGGCGGTTCAGTCCTCTGCGAAAGATCTGGCTGGACAACATGGACAGGATGTGCAAGAAGTCCTGTCATCTTTCGACGCTATGATCGGGCGGGTCGAGGGACTAAAACGCAAGGTGCGCTTGGCATTTTACGGAGCCGCTCGTCTCTTGAATTGCATAATTGTAGCTATCAGACCTCCAGGATACTGCTGGGTCATCTACCCAGAGTGTCATGCGAGACCGTCTGTTACACCTCAAAACCATCGACGATATACAGACCGCAGATGATCCTCGATATATACGCTGGGCCGATACCCGCCTGGATCGTTGGCTGGTAGACTGGTCTCTCCGACGCGGCAAAGAGAAGACTGCAAGGCTGATCGCTAGCGAGAAGGGTATCGAGGTATGTATGTGTTCATAACGGTATTGAGAAGGCGCTCTTATAGGATTTGACCAGACCTTAGTCGACATCGAACTATTCATGGATATTCGCCGCATAGAGGATGCGTTGCGCAAACACAGTTGTACGGAGGCGCTGTCGTGGTGTAACGAGAACAAGGCGGCATTGCGAAAAGCCAAGGTAAGTGCAGCCCAGCCCCTTCCTGGGTCTCAGAGTGGCTACATTGTATCAGAGTACGCTGGAGTTCGACCTTCGCCTTCAAGAATACATTGAACTCGCTCGCGCCCGCAAGACCCTCGAGGCCATCGCCTACTCCAAAAAATATTTGATTCCTTGGCAAGAGACTCATCTCGCTCAGATCAAACAGGCCTCCGCATTGCTCGCATATCCTGCCCATACTCCTTGCAGTCCGTACAAGGTGAGCTTGCCGCCTTGCTCCGCTTGAGCAGGATCATGAACCAAATCACAGCGCTTGTACGATCCGAGCCGGTGGGAAGCTTTGGTTCGATCCCTGCGTCTAACTATTTTCAATCTCAATACACTACCGTCCGAACCTCTGCTTCACCTGGCACTCTACGGCGGCCTGGCATCGCTCAAACTTCCGAGCTGCCATGACCACGAAACGAAGAACCCGGACTGTCCTGTCTGCGATCCGTGGTTAGGCAAGCTTGCTGAAGAGGTGCCGTTTAGCCATCATGTTATCTCAACTATAGTATGCCGTATAAGTGGGAAGATCATGAACGAAGACAACCCCCCTATGGCCTTCCCAAATGGCTCCGTCTACTCCAGACAGGTGAGTCGTTTACTGCATCACGGTGGATGGTTGGCCATGATCGTTTCTAAACGCGTTTCATCTCATTCTTCCCACCCCTACTTCCTCTTGTTGCGCACCCGTCTAACACGCATCTTTCGCAGGCTTTAGAAGACATGGCTTCAAAGAACGATGGCAAAGTGACCTGTCCTCACACCCTCGAAGAATGTGACTTCTCCAAGTTGAGGAAGGTCTTCATCTCCTAATAATGAGAGCCAGGACATTGTCATCCCTCTGTATCATCTGTGTGTGTTCACTGTATTCTCCTGTACATCTGTATTTGTACCTTCTTATACTGGAAGAGGATCGCATTCTGAACATCAACAGCGACGAATAGGTTCGCTGCAACGCTGCGAGTAAAATTCACAGCGTGGACTCTGGTGACCTCAAATGGGGAGTGTCCTAATCATTGCAAAGCCTAACTCGGCGTTTGTGTCTCCAGGGATATGCGCCCGTGGGCGATTGTGGGTCCTCTTCTCCGACTTGTTATTCGACCGATGTTGACGCATCTTCCGCTTTGGTCAAGGCTGCCTTGCGCGCCAACGAACTGCATTTTACCGTAGTCTGCTCAATCAAGTCATGTCTGACTTCTGCTTCGGCGCTGCAAGACACTTCAAGCGGACTGTGCGGCTGACATTATATGATTCATACCGGAGTCAGTAGCAAGTAATACGCACCTTCGATCACACCTTTAACGCCACGCGTTTTCAGACTGCCTCAGGTATTACGCGAACGTAGGCAAGCGCCCGGGGCACGAAGCTCCACGAGGCCCTCGTACACCGAGTCCGCTGGCTCCGCATCTATACTATCCTTGCGACCGGCCCTTCTCATATTGCCTCCGGTAGATGGAGGCGGAGTGTTCCGACTCGAGCTCGCGAGTTTTGTCCCCGTTCGTAAGTACAACGCCAGAGATTATGTGTGCGATTCAGCTTGGTACGGGGAAACACCCCTTTGTTCCGGATCGCCAGGGCTAACTGTGTAGGTGTAGTGTTTTCGAAGGTCTATGAGTCTCAACAGTGCGTTCAAAGCTTCTTCTCATCACGACCATGCCGCACCTACGTTTCACCGTGATGTGCTATCACCAAGAAAGCACTCCATCCTATATCTATCCGCAGGCACGCCACCCGGTCCTTCAGCTTTCTTGAAAACCCACTGAATAATATGCACGTTTTCCATTATAAGCTGTGTCGCACCGTGTTTACCGCCGAAACTGCCTTTGTTTCAGTCTAGGGTACGCCCAAGGAGAGTTTATGTATGGTCTCCTTGCTTTTTCAAGACGCCGTTGACATACGCCTTAGCGCTGCTGGTGGGCACAGCTGATGGCTGTTAGGGCCATAACGATCAAGATTCCCTTTCCCCGGTCGCACCGGATTTCTCTCCAGCTTCTACGCCGAGGGACCGCAATGGAAGTAAAGTATGTCGATTCGATGTACCACACGAGAGCTCTCCCTCCAAAAATGTTCATCTCCCTCCCCTGATGTCGGACGCTTACTTGGTTGAGACTCGGACGGCTCATGCAGTGCCGCAGATATACGACTGGCTCACAACTAAGTGAATCGATACAAGCTCGTGAGGACAGAGTCTATGCTGCCACAGTTATCAATCCAATCCGGCACCTGCTTCGGGGCGTTCGAGACTATGGTGGGGAAATCGAACTGATTGATTGATTGTCGTTCGAACGGTGTAACATTCGCGGAGAACACGCACCTATACAGACACCTCCCGCCGGCACTCGGTTTATTTTCATTGCTTATAAGGTGCCCCCCCGTGCCTGATGCGAAACAATATGAATTGCACCCCGCGCTCCGAGCCGCCTATCTTACCTGCTACTCTCACCTGCCCCCAACTGCCGATCTCGAGGGTGAGTCCTCCGCTACCACGGCCGCCGCGCGCTCATCTCCCCCGCTTAGATGCAATCCAGCCTTTACTATTCCCAGCCCCCACCTCAGCCCGTTCATACCATCCTCCGAGACGGTTATATTGCCTACACTTTCGGGGAAGAATGCGCCGAGACTTTCCTACAATTCCTGCTGAAGCTCCCTCCCAGGTCGCTCACCACCACGTTCTCTGTCAGCGGTTGGGCGGGGTCATTCTCCCTTCCCCAGGCTGTGGTACCAAGCATTAGAGCGAACATCCTTTGTTCGCTCGGCCAACCTCATTTGCTCCTCGATTACTTGGTGGACAACACACGGGGGGCTGTTGTACCCCAAGCGTTGTGGGCGCCACGTTCCAATCGCGATATGACCCATTATGTGGTGGACGCCTCCCTCCTGCTTCCAACATTTTTCATTCGCAATACCGGTACCATAGGCCTTTCTCTTATCGACGCGGCGGCGGGAAATTGCGGTTCGTTGGTGGGGTGCAGTCAGCCGGTGAACGTGGGAGGGAGGACGTCGGTGCATCTCCGTATCCAGGTAGGCTACCCATTGCATCTGCGCCTTGGAGTGTTGATGGAAAGGGCGTTCACAGTGGCCTGGATACAATGAGTGGAAGCGCCAGTTTCAGACGAGGGACGAGACGGTGAATCGTAACATCATCACCCTGGAAAAATTTGTCCGTCATGTTGGCCGGTCTGTTGACCGGTTCATGGAGGTGCGTACTTAATGTTGATCGATAGCAAGGCGTGGTGGCTTACATACGACGACCGCCGACGGCTAGGCGGCTGCTTCTGAAATCTCACAGGGGGCTCCTACCTGGCTCATCGGACCTGGCAGGATCACGCGCGAGGATGTAGTCGTGGTTGGTGTCGTGCACGTATCGGCCGGAAGCTGGATGCCCATCCTACAGCTCCGCCGCCGATTGTCTCCGGCATAGGTCTCCCGCTATAGTATAACACTATCACTGGCTTTCTTGTTACGTACTAGGAGGAGCAAAGACCAGGCGGCCGAGCTGTTACATACGACAGGAGGAAAGTGTCATATATACGATTGGCACACTGGCTGTGGACATATACTGTATTACTATAGCATGAAGTCATCATTGAATCGACGGACGACAATGTCGCCCATGCGAAGAATTGTCGAGTTTTCGAGGGCGGACTTTGTCGTGGCGGTGAGACGATCGGATCTAAGTAAGTACAAAATGAGACATAGGCACGCGACTTCGACAAACCTTTGTCAACAGCAGCCAACACCTCACCCAATTCACATCACGCGTCAAGCTTCAAGGGTTTCTTGGAATTTGTCTGTTGCCAGTCATGGCACCAACAGTGACTAGCTTGACTTCACTTATCCTCGAAGATCGGTCACTGGAGAAGAGTATCATGTCTATATAATAGGTTCTGAGATCTGACGGACCATGTAAACACGTGAGCGCTAATTGACCGCATTTCAGACCGATCTATCGTCTCCTCGACACAGAATAGCGTTGGTCGCCTCTCTCTTTCGCTCCTTGATGGCTTCCGAGACATCCACGTCTGTGCAGTATCATGGACACAGTCACTCCCACGAACATGGCCACTCTCACGGACATGACTATGCCCAGGCAAACGAGGCCCACTTCAACGAGCTCGCTCACTATCACGAGCAATCTCAGGGCATGAATGAGTTCTTCGACCGCCTTGGTGTCATCGTGCGCGAGATCTACGAGTTCAAAGAGGATGAGACGTCAGTTCTCGACTTTGCCTGCGGGATAGGTTTGGGAATACTATTCTTCTTTACACCGGATATAAAGGTTTATTAATTATTCATGTGCAGGCATGTTCTCCCGTCAACTCGCACCTTACTCAAAGAGCATCGTCGGCATCGATATTAGCCAGAACGCCGTGAACGAGTACAATCGGCGCGTAGGGAATCAAGGCCTTATTCCGGAAGAGATGCAAGCCTTTCGCGTCGAACTCAAAGGCGAAGAAGGAGAACTAGATGGCCGAAAATTTGACGTCGTCGTCGTAAGCTACATCGTCACTTACCCGAGCCTACGCTCTCCTCACGCCTGCATGCCCAGTGCTCCATGTCCTATCACCATTTTGACGACGTTGCAGAGAAAACTCACATGCTCGCATTCTTCCTCCAATTTGGCGGAAGCCTCATCATCTGCGACTATTTAATGTCCTCTAACGGCGAAGGCGGCGACGACGTTTCCAAGGACGAGAAATATAGCCAACTTGTACCACACCGTCATGGATTCAGCGAAGAAAGTATGCGGAGGACCATGGAGGGCGCCGGTCTCGTCGAGTTCAGCTTTCGGAAAGCCTTTTCCGCACGCCATAGGGGAAGTTCCGTCGACATTTTCGTAGCGAAGGCGACCAAGCCTAGTTCTGAGGCATGGATTTCGAATTCAGCTTGACACTGTCTCGAGAATTGAGAACCAGAGGTGTACTGAATACTGCCCGCCAACTATGGCATGCTTTCTTGCCTTCTCGTGGATCGTGGTATATGGAAAGAGTCAGCACATGAGAGACACGATTGATTTTTGGACATCAGTATGGACACGGGATGATATATGGCATTTAACGAGGTGCAGGCAGGCCCGACGCGGCAGCCCCAATCTCTGTCAAGCTTGTCAATGGCTCCAGGGTCCCCTTAAATTCCGGCAGGAATGACGCGTCCGTGTAGGGACAGCGGACCGCCGGGGAGCCCTTATATATTGGCGTATAGCTCGCCGCGCAGATCGCAAATTCGGTGAATTCGTCGTAGTCAATCTCAACGGCGTCACGCGGATTGCGGTCCCCGGCCGCGATACGTTGTCGGGCCTGACAATCGCTCAATGTTAATGTCCAACGCTTAAAAGACTATCAGCGAGCCACGTACCTGGGCGACAATCTTGGGATCGGGATTGAGGTCCAATAGGCGTCGCGCGAACTTGGCCGCCGTGCCAATGTTGTTCGCCTTGGTGAACACTTGAATTGCGCTGCGAAGGGCGATTTGCATATGCGGTGCTTGGAGGGTGCAGTGCGTGAAATAGGCCGCAAGTTCGAGGCTTCGCTTAACATTGTCCGGCTCGGCTTGCGCGATCCGGCGACGTTCCAGCTCTATGGACACACCAAGAAGGTATTCGCGGGCCACCGTGACAGTATCACGCCACTAGATATATAAATACGATCAATCAGTATCATTCGTACTTTCAAAAGAACTAGACGTGCCTCTTTAGCCTCCTCGTCTGACGAGATAACCACAAATAGCAGCGACTGCAATACGGATCGGAATGTCGTCTGAGCATCTGGTAGTCGATTGCCAGACACTGCACGGAAACCTTCAGAGAGTTCGGCTTTGACCTGTCGCAGAGTCACTACGGCTACTGGGAGCACACGACTCAATGATGACTCGGCGATGTTGCGACGGAGATGGAGATGCAAAGGTGGGAGAGACGCAAGTGGCGATAGGTATGCGTGGGACGATTTGTAAACAGACAAAAACAACGGTTTGAGAAGCGCGAAGTTGACGATGCCCAGTTGACGATTAAGGAGCTGTTGGAAATGTCAGTCAAGATATTAAGCAAGTCTAAATAGCAACAAACCTGCATCGCAGTGTCGAAGGAGCCTGCTGCAACGTGATCGCCGGCGAATGGTGAGTTGCGAGTCCAAAGCTCGGGCTCGCTGACACCGGGAGTTGCTCCTGCGCCCAATTCTTCGTCCTCGTCCTCTGCTTGCTCCTCTACCTCGTCTTCATCCGCATGTCCATCTCCGCCGGCGTCAAGGTCCCAGCCGTCTTCATCGGCTGCCAGATCCTCGTCTTCCTCATCCTTTGCCCACTCGTCCAAGGCAGCAGAGGTAGCGGCCGTGTGGTCACCGTTCATGTATGACTCGACACCCGCTTCCAGGTTACCGTTCGCCAATGCACGATCGAAGAAGCTCTCGCCACCGGGGACCGAAGGCCAAACGAAGTTCGTTGTGTCTGTCACGACAGGCGGCGGCTTGAGAGTAGATCGACCGAAGTCGGGAACATCGTCAACATCGGCCTCCGTCAGGCCCGCATCTTCCAGGATTTCTAGAGCCAGGTCATCTAGCCCGTTGGTTTTCGCAGTCAGATAAGCGAGGGGATCTGAGTGCCAATGCGATCTGTAAGTATGTAAACAATGTGACAATGGTTCGACGACTTACGCATGCCAACCTCGCGCAATACCGCTATACGACCCGGAACATCTCCAGCGTAAAGCGCATTGTGAAAGCGAGACATTGGGTCGCCTCGAGCGTCAGCAATCTTCTGCATCTTGGTGAGTTTGTCGGTGCTGCCAGTGGAGAGATATAGGAAAGACAAGCGGTCGAAGTTCTTGGTCTGCTGGTATGCTTTCTCCACGATCTGCACATTAGGTTGTCGGGTGAGTCGCTCGTTGATCGCCAGTATTAAGTAAGGTCATACTTTATGATTGCCCTGTTTGAGAGCTTGCTGCGCCAGACGGCTCCAGCACTCGGGACGGTCAATTGCTTTAGCAGTCTCCATTGCGACTTCGAGATTACCGCACTCGATAGCAAGATCGAATCGCGTATTTTTATCATCGACGAAGTGAAGGGCAATCTACCTTTAAGTCAGTATATGCGGTTTAAACATGATAGAAGTGCTGACCTCCGGGAAACCCTTCTGCTGGAGATATGCGATGATACTTTGTCCCAGCAAATTGGACGACCTGATGAGGTGAAGAACCTCGTCATAGTTGTTGCGAATCAGCGCGAGCTTAAAGCGATATTCGGTGGGGTCGATCGTGATGGTGCGGGGGCGAGCAGATCGGTCCAGACAATGAACGGTCTTTCCCTTCACACGGGTCAGATAGACAGGATTGTCGAGCGTACATATAACACCGTGGTCACTGTTCATATTATCGTGAGCAATCATAAATGGTAGATAACTCGTTCGAACATACCCCTGAGGCAAACAGTATTTAACGTGGTTCAACGTCGAGTAGACGAAGACGCCAGCGTCATCCCAAGCACCAGACTTTATACGGATTGTCTCATGGATGAGAGTATTCTGCGTGAAGTTCTTGTTCGCAATGGTGATGGCTGTGAAAGATGTGTTTGTTTGCAAGTTTGAGAGGATCGCAAATGAGGAACGTACTGTGCTTGCTCAATAGAGCAACTTGAGAGTTGTCTGCGCTCCACATAACGTACTTCACAGGCGGGCTGTTGAGATCCGCGATGGTCTTCTGTTGCTGTATGTCGTAGAGGACCACCGACGAAGTTGAACTGAGAATAAGACTAGCAGTTCCCCCATAGAAAATTTCGTTCGTCTGGACTGGAGGTTTGATGCTCTTGACGACCGAACCCGTCAAGTCGCAGACTTCAATAAGCTAGGATAAAAAATTAGGAGCACCGCGCTGCACAAGGACAAACAGGTAAGCTCACTTGGCTAGTCTTGTTCAGTACGGCGAATCTGTTGCGCGCGACGAAGATGGCACTTTGCCCCATACCACGCTTTCCATCCACAGATGAATCCTTGACCTCACCAACAACGTCTTTAGGCAGAGAGGTCAACTCCCACATGCCATTATCAGACGAAATGGTGAGAAGAACGGAGCGCTCGGCAGGGTTGAAGCTCAGGGTCCTCGGTGGTACGTATGGACTACCAAACTTGCGGACGCTCAAAAGACCGATATCCGAGCCCGTGTTGATGTCATAGGACCGCACGTACTTGTCCCGAACGTAGTAGACCATGTCACCGTGGAGAGCAAAGGCTGGACGTTCTCGCTCGAGCTTGAAGACAATTAACCCATTGTCGTGGCCTATGTATAGAAACAAATCAACACGGTCTCATCCAGACGGACGAAAATCGAAGCTAACCGGCTGCAAAAAGGTTGAGCTCAGGATGGGCAGCCAGGACCCAGAAACGATCGTGCTCCCGTCGGAAGGTCTGGACAGCCGATCGCTTTGCTAGGTCCCAAACACGGACGGTCTTGTCCTCGCCACAGGACACGATGAGCTCGTGCTTAGGGTGGAACACTGCGCTAGAAACATTGTTGAAGTGCCCGCGGCAAGCATCCACTTCCCACGCCTTGGTCTCGCTCATCCGCCAGAGCTTAATTTGACGGTCGTCCGCGGCCGAGATGATGAGCGGTAAGGTGGGGTGGAACGTTGCGTAGTTAACGCCACGGTCGTGACCTTCAAGGACGTATTTGACCGTTGAGAAGCTATCGAACGTGTCGAAAGTGCCAGGAGCGCTGTTGGGCGTGTTCTTGCGCAACCCGGAGATGTCCCAGACGCGGACAGTTTGATCCATAGACGTGGACACGATCAGGTCGTCCTTGGGGTGAAAGAAGGCCGACATGACATAGTGGGAGTGGCCGGTGAGGATGGCGATGCAGTTGCGAGAGGTACTGTTCCAAATGCGAATCGTCTGGTCGTCGGAGCAGGATAGCTAGAAGGGAGGATGGGTTAAAACGGCGACACTGCGAGGGTATTGCAGAGATGACATACGATCCATGGCATTTCATGATGAAACTGGACGGTGCGGACGTAGTCCAAATGTCCATGGAGGGTGAAGAGACACTTCCGACTTTGAGGACGGAGGTCTGAAGCTCGTGAGGACGCGTCGCGTTGTGAGATTACACGAGGGCTCACCCCAAACTTTGATTTTATAATCATCACCGCCAGTGGCTAGGAGCGGGCGACTAGGATGGATCGCAACGCCACGAACAGGTCCTGACATAAAACTATGGTTAGACATGAGCAAAAGAAAGGACGTCAAGGACGCGCACCTTCGTGTTCTTCAAATCTGTCCACCAAGACGCCCATTCGATAATTCCATAGCTGCACACTGCCGTTATGAAGGGACGCGGCCAATAAGGGTTGCGTGGGATGAAAAGCGAGGCCTTGCACTGCACATAAGCAGCTACAAGCGGATTAAGAAACAAGAGACTGCACCTTTAACCCGATTGCTCTTGGACTCGAACTTGGTGAGCATGACAGACATGATGAAGAATGAGGTGGGGCAACGGGGGGCGGAGGGTGTTTACGGGGGAAGACGGCACTCCTAGGATAATCCAGGAGACCGGTGAGTGAGAGACGATGCGATGTGTAGAGGGACGGGGACGACGTGGACGATGTGCGCGATGAGTTGCGAGTGAGCCGCTGTCGTGGCTTGGCGGAGTATGAAATCGCCAACTTACTAGTCTTCTAACGCCCACTACAATGTCATAGCTTCCAGTGGTAACTTCTGGGGTACATTTACCTGCACCTTACCTTCACGTCTTTCTGCCTCGGCCTTCTCACTGGAACACATCGTAACGAAGGAAAACAGATACAGCTTGCGCATGGGAGTTACTGGTCTTACGCCTTTTCTTCGAAAAACATGGTGCGCTGACAGACCGTCACATCCTTCCTCTTTTCGTCTAATAACACCCAGTCCAGAAGTCATCAAGAAACTCCCTGACCGCCTTAAGTCCCTCCGCGGAAAGACTATCGTAATGTTCGTTTGATTTTCTTCCAACAACGCACACCGTCTCACGTCGAGCTACAGCGATGGCACGCTCATTACCCAACGGCTGCACTTCGCGCCCATGCCGCACCGATACCGGCACGTCCTAGGCTGGTATCGTCTCGTGCAAGAGCTCCGCGAGAGCGGGGTTCAGACTTTGTGCGTTTTCGACGGGAACGAACGAAACGAAGCGAAATTCGAAGAGGTACGCACGCCACCCACAAACTAGATGGACAATATTCAACTCAACTTCCGTATAGATCGTGCGTCGACGTATAACACGCCAGACGGACACTATTCGCAGCCAGATTGAGCAGAACCGCCTCAGACGGTTCGCTGGCATTTCGCTTGCGCTGCAATCGTCAAGGTCTCACGACCCATCCGAACGCCGGCGCGCTCGAATCATCCTCCGCAGGCTGATGTCCGGCTCATTCCCTATGCCGTTGTACTTTGGTGGAGAGCTAGCCTCCTTAGAGGAGCTTCCTGACATCGATCCACACGAACCCACAGAGGACGATGTCCGAGAAATTATGCATACGCCCATGACAACGTCTCAGAAACACACAGAACCGAAAATACCGACCTCAACATCGGTAGAAGCGCAAGATCCATCAATAACTCACGCTATCGACGATCCTTTCCTGCCTTCGTCACCCGTAGCCAGAATTCCTCATTTGCCCTTTGACGAGCTAAGCTTCGACACCCACGATTTGCAACACGACGTCCACAGCCAAGTTTTCCTGCACCTTCAACCCCCAGATGAATTCGACTACACAGCACACAAGCTCTACAAGGACTTCCCCTCCATGGCCGCTCTTTACCTTGAATATCGCGCCAGTGTCTCCAAGCTCGACGTCCTTCCCGAGGCATCCCCTCCTACCACATCTTCCGACCCGGCCGAGCTCCGCGCCCGAGTAGTCATGTCCAAGACCCAGCATCAACTGGCACTCGAGGAGGGAAAATTCTGGGAGAGGCTTGCTGCTAACGGTCTCAGGGAGCAAGAAGAAAGCAGTTACCTGCGGTCTAGCCTCGCCTCAATCGCAGAGAAGAGCCAACTCATTGCGGAGTCCTATGATCGTCGAAGTAATACTCCTACTGAGGAGACCTACGAGCAATGTTTGGAGATCCTTCGGGCAATGGGTGTGCCCTGCATTATCTCATCCGGTCCTTACGAAGCAGAAGCGCTGGCTGCTTCACTCGTCCTGCATGGACACGCTGACTACGTCGCCAGCGAAGATGCTGTATGCCTCATTCCTCGACTGGTCCTACCATCGTTGCCTCATAATCTTTTGTAGGACGTCCTCGTCTATGAAGCCCCTCTCATGCGCAACATCACCTCCCGCAAAGAGCCTCTAACCATCATTTCAGGCGCGGACGTCCGCGCCGCCTTAGCGTTGGACTCGTCCAGCTACATCGACTTTGCCCTCCTACTCGGCACGGACTTCTCGTCACGCATCAAGAACATCGGCCCACATCGTGCGCTCAAATTCATCCGCGCCTACAAGTCGATCGAGGACATCCTCGTGCACGAAACTGACTACTCGCCGAGTCCGAACCCAGAGGCGTACATGCAAACCATCCGACGCGCTCGGGAGGTGTTCAGGACGCTTCCGCCCGTTCCTAGCGCGGATGCGCTCGAGCCCGGCGAGTACGACGAGGACGAGGTGTCGAACATCATGGAGCGCTACAATCTCCACCGCTACCTTGCACCGGACAGTTGGGATCACGCCGCGGCACTGGACGGCAACTTCTTTGCCGACGACCCAGTCGCCTCTTCAACGAACTCATCGTCGTTCACCCCCTTTAATCTTGATTCACTTACATCTACGCATACACGAACTAATCCTCTCGCATCGCAACCGTCGTCCTCCAGTCGCATTTCTCTTCCGCTATCGCCATAGTTCCTCCAGCACATATCGACAAAGTTGTACTTACCTCATCCCATGAATACCGTTACAGTGTATAACCGTGCAACGGGACACCACCGCCAAACAAAAGACACCCCATTACCTCCCTTCATAATTACTTACTGAAAATGGTTTTCGCCGGAAAGCATCCCGCTGGACCCGCTCAGCAAGTGCGTTCTGCCATCGCATCACACACCCTACCATAAAGTTGCACAGTGTACACATTTACAACTCTATGCATTATGCACACGAACACCGATGCAGTCTACCATAAGTTATATATATAGGATGTGATATCAAGATAGGAAAGCATGATTGGAGTCAATGAATTGAACGAAGACATGAACGTCGAAACGTTAGATGCGAGTGGTGCGTGGTAGTGATAGTGTCATCCTCGTAGACATGAATGGGCTTGAAGAATACGTGCAGGGCTTCGGCATTACAGTGGGCGAAAACGGAGAACGAAAACGGAGCGGAACAAACGTGGGCGTGCAAAACGAAGGCCCCCTGAGCAAAAGTAGAAAGACAAGGCGATTACATCTCGCTCTTGATGATGATGCTGAAGCAACTTTCGCAGAAGGGCTTCTCCCCACGAAGGAAAAAGGACGGGTTCTCGAACGGCTTGTCACATCCCTGACCCCATCGTCAGTAAATTGCGACGCTTTCAGATCCAGACAACCAACTCACCGTGCACACGAAACACTCCCAATGCCACTTGCCCCCAATGGCCTCGATGGCCTGCATTCCGTCCCTGATACTCTTCTTGCACTTCTTGCACTGGGGCGAGCGCAGTCTAACGTGACACGCCTCGCAATACGGATACCCATTGTGCACCGTGAACCCGACGTCGTCGTCCTCGAACTCGCCATCACCCGTAAACTTGAGCTCTCCGCCGCCCTTGTGTGCCGGCCGACCGATCGTCGGCGTGAGGAAGGGATCGCCGCATTCGGAGCAAAAGAAGTGTTGCTCGTGGTACTTGCGTTTGCCAAGTTCAACGTCGTCAAGGGTGATGAACCGTTCATCGACGATCGCCGTCTTGCAGTGGTAGCAACGGGGTGCAAAGTTCTGCATATAGACAAACCCATCAGTACGTTGTCCGTGGAAGAAGATAACAAGACACGGCACGTACCTCGTGGTAGTCGAGGTGACAGTACGGCCGCCCCTCGTGCTCATACGAGCTCACGTATTCCAGCAACTCGTCACAGACGCTGCAGCGGAAGCAGCCCGGGTGCCATCTCGAGCCCATCGCGCTCACGATTCGTCCCACAATGGGTCCTCCGCACCCACCGCACGTCAATCCTGCACCACGACGCATCGGGTTTGCAGGTTGAACCGTGCGGCCCCTCGGCCCACCTGTCCGTTCAGGCCCACCCGATCCTGGGACGTTGATCGTTGGTCCATGTCCATGTCTCGACGACGGCAAAGAGTCTGATCCCGGAACGTTAATTTGGGGTAAAGCCGGCGATGCTACGTTGATCTGCGGGACCGCTGGACCTGATACGTTGATCTGCGGGCCACCCCAGTTGTCATCGTCATCCGAATCGTCCGGACCTCCAGGTAGTGAAATCTTCGGCATGACCGATGTAAACGGCTGTGTGGGAGACGAGACAAGCTGCTGTGTTGGCCGCTGTGGAGAGGGTCCGCGACGTGCGGTTTCGTGGATCGGCGGGGGCGGTTTTCTGTCGGATGCGCTGGGGAAGACATTCTTGGCCTGACTGCGCGACGAAGCGAAAGGCCGTCCACGTTCGTAGGGCGTTTGTCGAGCGTCGGAACGATCGGGTGACATAAACCGTGACGTTGGCTGACGTTCTTGGGAATGAAACCGAGCACCAGGGGGATACGTGGGTCGCGGAGCGGCCGGATGACGCGGAGGGGGTGGAGGCAGAGGTGGATTCTCGATCCTTTTGGGCGATGAAGGATTGGATTTCGACCGGGAGGGTAAAGGAGGTGGTGAGGGCGAATGTCCGGGAGTGTCGTAGGGGTCCATGTCGGGGCGTGCAGCGAAACGAATCGGGGACACGGGGGACGGGGAGCGTGACCGATGGAAGGACCGCGGGGGAGCCTCGTCGAGATCGACAGACTCGCGATGATTGTTCAGGATGTGGCTGACCACAAACGGTTTCCCGGCGATGGGAGCACGGGGAAGGGGGGGAAGGCCGTTGGGCCAGCCTATAGGGGAAGCCGGAGTCGAAATCGGGGTCGAGCGTGTTGCGGCCAGAGGCTCTGTTCCACGCAAGTTGACAGATTGCGAGAAGCGATGGTGAGACTTGACCGACTCGGGAGGGTTCATGGTGTTGATCGGCGGAGGTGCGCTGGGCTGAGGGAGGGTTGAAGAACGCGAAGGACGTCCAACAGCGGAGGGATCATTGTAGTGCGTAGTCTTGTTCTCGCTCGCTCTCGAGCGCGGGGGAAGGTCGCGAATGCCGTACTGAGGACTGGGTGCCCTCGCCTGTCGGGAAAGATCATCCGAACCTGCGCGAACTGGGGATGTCGAGCGCAAGGAAGCGGGCAGTCGCGGAGGAGACCGCAACGGTGCATCGTCCTGCACGGGCCAGCCGCGGGGCACGGATATCGCGGACACTTTGGGAATGGTCGGGTCGGTGTGAACAGGGCCAGGGGAGCCGAGATTGAGGGAGCTGAGGTCTGGAGGCATGGAAGGGGAAGGAGGGAGAGGGCGACCGTTGCTGACGCTCTTTCCTCGGGCGCGAAGGGGGCCTGGGGGAGGCGCATCCGGGGGAGGGTCGGTGTCGGCCGGGGAAACGGGGGTGATCGGGCCTGTGTTGAGGGATGGAAGGTTGCGCTTCCAGTAGGGAACGAACTTTGAAGGGGAAGAAGGTCTGCTGTCGAGGACGGGGAGAGGAGGGGATTTGATGGGGCTTGAGCTGCGAAAGCTCTCCTCCGAAGAATTTGGGAGGCGGAAGGAAGGGTGGGGAAGAGGACGTCTATTGGGAGAGGTGGTGACGGGCGTGGGAGGCGACATTGGTTGATTGCGAGGCGGGGGCGAGGCGGGCGACGGCGTCGGTTCCGGCGTGGGCAGTGGCGATCTCACGAACGCGGACGAGGGCTGTTTGGGAGCGGAACCCGGGGTGGGCAGCGGACGACGAGCGAGTGCGCCGTTGGTGGGACTGATCGCGGTGTTCTCCGCCGCATTGCGAGAGGGAAGAATCTGGACGGGGTATTGAGGGCTGGGGGCGGATATGGTCTGTCTCGGAATGGGAGGAGGGTTGGTGACGAGCGGAGGGCCGTGAAGATGAGATTGGGGCTGTGGTTGGGAGTAAGAGTATTGATAGGAGGTTTGAGGAGGAGGAAACGAATGCTGGGGAAAGACGGAGGGTGGGAAGCGTGGATCGTGACCGGGGGCGAAGGGAGGTTGATGTGGCCTGGGATCGTAAGAGTGGGCGCGCTCGGCGGATTGGGACATGGGCTGCTGGGCTGATGCGAGGAATGAGACCCAACAAATGCAATAAATATAATGTATACATACGCGGTGGCTGAGTGTAGTTGTGGTTCGCCATCGAACTCCGTCGTCGTCGTCGTCGTCGTCGAGGACGAGGGATGGATGAGCGCACGGAAAGGGAGCGAACGGGCGCGCAAACGGGAGGTGTCCGGCTTAGTCAACCGCCAACAAGCTCGTCCGCAAATCTTCGCGCGTCCAAGTCTTTTCGTTCTTGCAAAGCGCTCGCCGCTCGAGCCCTGCCACACCGCTTTCTCCTTTGTCAACAAGCGTGTCGGACGGGGGCGCTGTTCGGACTCTTACCGTCTGCACACTGCCACAGGCTCAGACTTCAGCGCCGAAGCTGCAATCTCACCCTCTCCTTCATCAGCCACTTCAGGTCACGTGCGTCAATAAACAAAACGCGTCGCGTCTTGACTCTTGACTCTTGCGTTCAAGCTCGCTCTTGTCTTGCCTTGCTCATAAGTATTCGATGCCCGCCTCTCCTTCCTTATCCCCGCGCATAGCTTCGCCCTCCTCTTCGAAGATATCCAACATTCTCATCAAAATGTCCGGCTCCTCTCCTTCCCCTTCTCACCCAGACCTGGACCAAGTCCACGACCGCCCTCCTCGACTGAACGGCGCACCTCGTCGTACCCCAGCAGAAATCATTCAGACCGTATTCACACCTTTCGACCAACAGAAAAGCATCATCGACCCCTTCGAGGCTGAAGCTCGCAAGGCCGAGGAGTACCGCCAGAGTGCTTTCTACGCGCATACATCCACCCCAATCGTTTCTTAACCCCCTTTTTCTTACTAGAGCTTCCGGCTGCTGATGATGGAAATCATCGTCGAAACTCAAACTTGGGCCGCTTCCAGATCCGACTCCGAATCACGCAAGGCCAGCGCCAGGCTCGAACAAGAGATGGACGCCATCGCCGCAACCGAGAGAGAACAAGGCAGGTCATCATCGCCGTCTCCCTCTTCTCGGACCTGCTCTGGTAGGCAGCGCTCCCGCTTGCTATCCTTCCTTCTCAGCTTTCTTTTCTCCGTCCCAATCTGGCCACTGACCTTGCTCATCGGTTGTGCAAAGAACTACTCCGACTCCGGCTTGTTCAATTCGTCACGAACATCAAGAACGCTCTCGCCATGCTCAATGGGGGTGCTCTGTGAAGGACGTTCTTCTGCGTGCCAGGTTGTCATCTTGTGTTTGGCTTTAAAGGGCGCCGTCATTCTGTATCGTTTTCGCATTCATCGTGCATGCTTTGTACCACAGTGACTATGGTAGCTGTATATTGTAACACCTGTATCATATATCTGCTCCCCGCCTCTCAATGTAACCTGTGCGCCTTGTAGAACAAAAATAGCAGAAACGTGTTCACCAATGCAGGACTTGGGGGTGTGCAAGATGTGATAACGACCGATGCTCAGCTACTAGTACTAGATTACACTTCGTCTGGATTTCGTAACTATTTGAGCTGCTTCCGTTTCCCTTCCGCTTGCACCTCCCGCTCTCCTCGCCTCTGTTCAATTCGGCACCAGGCTGCCTCACGAACCCTTCAACAATTAGATTATCTCAGACCTACGGGCACCATTTTCCGCCTTGCCTCAACTCACGACCATTATGAGCAGAAATGGCGAACATTGCTCCTTCGTACTCCTGGCCGAATTCGACATCGACAAGGGCGCTCAACTGACCTACCAGTTTCCCCAACCGTTAGGTACAGATGAAGGGTGCGCTCCCATCTCTCATTCCCCCGCGATTCCTTACATATCCCCGGGTGCCCCAGACTGCTCGCCAATTTGATGTTACCCGACGGCGCCGAGAAACAACTCGAGGACTGGACGATATTCTTCTTGAACCAAACCCCCTTCAACACGATCGCACCCGTGCTCGCGCTCGAGACGGCGGAGGACAGTCCCTCCAGTGAAACTGGCCAACCCGAACTGCTGTATGTTCTCAACCTCGTCCGCACCAAACATGACAAGGCCGTTCGAAGGTCCGCTTCCTTCTTTTCAACCCGTAACTTCCCTCACATTATGTCTACCCTCCCCCGTGCAGAGGTGCAGTCGTCAAGGCCATGGCCATATGCACACGGCATCCCTTCATTCAGATCTTCAAGGTGAGCCCCTCCCACTCGCCCTCCTGCCATACAGACCCGCAACAATTCACAGCCCGTCCTCCTCCTTGCTCTCGATGATTACTTCACCAACCCCTCTCAAGATTGCCTCGCGCGTCTCTTCGACGCGATCAACTCCATGGATATCTCGGCTGCACCCGTCCTGACGCGCTCGGAGAGGCTCGTTATGCGCAACTCAGAACGCAAGGACGTTTTCGTGGAGAAGTTCGTCGCTCCCCGCGCCGTGGTCGAGCAATCGCGACGTACTCACCGGCACACACCGTCAAACGACTCACACTCCAGCTTCGATGAAGGTATCCTGGTGCGCACCAAGGACGGACGCGAACGCGCGGAGACGGTCGCTAGCGTCGCGTCGACCAGCACAGGTCAACCTCCCTCATCGACCGCGTACTCTCCTTCAGACAACTCCTTCTCCCTCGGCGGCAGTGCGGTGTGGGTGGGCGATGAAAGTGCGCTGTTGGACAACGCGACGCCGATCGCGAGTTCGTCAGGCAACAATGGTGTTCCAACCCGCGGGCGACGGTCAACCGATGCATCCTCAAGCACATCCTCGCATCCTCGGCAGCCCGTGAACTCGGGCTCCTCCGATCCTCATCTGCGTGCCGGCCTCGTCAAGGACACTCATTTTTTCCAAACGATGATCGACTACAAGGGACACCAATTGCCGATTAGAATGCCTCTTGCCACTTTCTCAGAGGAGGTCGGGGAGGCGAGTAACTTCGGCTGAACCTCTCGCTTTTCGTCCTTACTGATGATCCTCCCGCAGTACTCCCTCATTCAACTCGTTCAAACGCTCTCGAACCCCATGGCCGCGGTCTCCGGGCCCCTCCATCCACATCTGCATACAAATGGAAGCCTTACACACCCAATAATGATTCTTTTCAACGCCCTCATCACCGGGAAGCGTGTCATCTTTCTCGGACACAATAGGCCGGCTGGACAAGTGTCTAGCTACGTTTTATCGGCCTGTGCTCTCGGATCTGGCTGTGGCACTGTCCTAACAGGGTTCGTCGATCGTGCTTTCCCGTACGCCAACCTGACCAACCGTGATGAATGGGAGGCATTGTATGTATCTACACCTTTGCTAGACAGTCGCCAGTCTAACCTCGTTACTCAGACCCTCATACATTGCGGGCGTTATCAATCCTATATTTGAGCCGACCGGTAACTGGGATTTGTTGGTTGATGTAGGCGGCGGGCGGATGGTTGTATCCAAAGATATCCACACTAACTACCCTCCAACCACAACTATGCTTGGCGCACCTCCACTTATCGCACGCACCGGCACCTTCAAGGCGGAATCGACGATTAGCGAAGAAGATATCGGCCGCTCAAACCGGGAACAGAAGAGCGATTTCACCGCCAAGGCGGACAATCCCGACAACGTTTTCATCGAGGACGTAAGTCCATCTGTGCATTGTCCACGCGCCTAAAGCCTCATGTCGCCGCCGAATACCTGTTCTCCTCGCAGATCATAACTGCGATCAACTATCACTTTGGCGAGGGCCTCGTCCGAGCGCGCTTTACGGAATACGTGCACCGTTTCGTCCGGCTCGCGTCAAGATACGAGGAAGAAGTGATGGGGACATCTACCATCGGATACCCCAGCACGTCGTTCGCCGAGGGCCCGGGCGACACATCTCGACTCGGGAGTGGTATGGTTTTCCTCGACGATAGTGCAGGGGCGCGGGAGCTCGCGGCGAACGCAAGCCGTATTGAAGGGTGGCGCCGAACGCAGAGTTACCGCGAATACCAGAAGGTTCCTTCCTCCTTGCTTGCACGCGCGCGCACGCTCAAACTCGATTCTGATGGATAACAGGACAGCAAGGCTTCGCTCGCGACTAACGCGATCCAGGGCTTCGATGTTCTGTATCAGGTCACCCGGCTGCGATACGCAAAGAATATTCCGGACGCAGAGGCGGAACTCATCATGCATACGATGCTCGATAATGTCTATTCCTATGAGCAAGTTGTCGAGGTGGGACGGTGCTACACTGGGCTGGTCTTTTGTTTACATTGCTTGATTTCAGTTGTTGGCCATGCTGCCGGCCCATGCGGGCGGGCTACTTCCCCTTAGTTTTGGGCTATTCCATCAACAAGAGATTGTTCGCGATCTTACCGTGGACCTCTTCACGCAACTACGGATGTACCCTGTATGCAGTCTCAGCTTTATCGTAATGTTATGTTGGCTGACCTGCTTTCTTTCGTGGGATACAGGTCGGCGTGCAGGCATTGCAAGCCCTGAACCACTTCCAGCGGTACGCATACGTACGGCAGGCCCATGCACGGGAGAACCGCGGAGGAAGGGAGATGCAGGGACATTTGTCGGTCCCTCCTGCGGTATTTTCACGGACTCTTTCAAGTCGAAGCGACGTCAACATCGCCGCAGGCTAGCTTGTTTTATAATACTTTATAATGTGTATCGCGTTTTCTTCCTCTTTTCATGAATGTGATGATCTCAGAAACAGATTTTCTGTGAGAGTAGGATGTCGTTGAACGTGCGATTAGGTTGGAAGGAATTGTAGTAGTGACAGGGTATCAATGCCCCAAGAGGCTGCTATCCTCCGACATCACAAGCGTTCAGAGAATAGTTTGCAGATCCGTTCGGGTTCTTCGTAGTGAACCTACAGGAACGGCACAATAGAGTGAGTATTGGAGAGACGGAAACGAAACAACAAGCACTCAAGCTCAAGTACTCACGGCATGCGAGCCATCTTTGATCATGATCGCCTCGAAAGGCCTCACTGCCCGCCCCAACCCGACCTTCTTTTCGTACAGCTTCTCCATTTCCCATGCGCCCCACGCCATCGGCCACACGCTCTGTGCGCACCAAACGAGCACGAATTTACACCTCGGCCAATGACCCGCCTCGTCGAAAACGCGATTCGTCCTCTCCAGCACCCTTGGCGTCGCGCGTAGGTTTTCCGCATTCTCCCAGCGGAACATCGCCTTGGGGTACGACACCTGTACAAGCATATCCACATGTAGCGTGTCGACCGTGGGCGGTGGGTCTACTAGCGGCACCTCGGACAACGTGCTCACGTCGCGTGCCTCGAGATTGCCGTGCGCGAAGTAGGATAGAAAGTGGGACACGAATTTAGAATATTTCTCGAGGCAACATAGATCCGAGTCCAGCCATGGATGGCTGAATTTCCTGCTTTCGGGATCCGGAAACCCAAAGACTTGGGAGGATACATCTACAAAGGACGGTCGGAATCGATTCAGAAGCATGGAAGATTGACGAAACGCACCATAGGCACATAGACCCCGCATGTATGGCTCCAAGACATCTCGCACTTGGCTGGGTAGGCGGTCACCGTTCGCCAGTAAATCGAGGGTAAACGCGGTCGAATGCGACCATCCAAGTAGTACAATTCCGCCATGTCGCCGTCCCTCTCCATCGATCACGAAGGAAGGAATTGTCTCTTGTTGAACAAACCACGCCAAGAACGCTGCAAGCTCGAACGCTTGCTTGCGGAAGAACTCCGTTCGCCTATCCTCGTCCGTGCTTTTGACTGCCGCGACATCATCGTCCGACAGAGGCGTTGAGCCAGGGTAGTCCCTCCTATTCACCGTCACCAAGCGGAGGTTATACTGTGCCGCGAAAGGGTTCAGCGAACGAAATGCCTCTAGAGACAACCCATGCTTTAGTGGAAAGTAAACATGGAACGAGAAGTTGAAAACTGTACCGCCGTGGCAACCAGATCCATGAAGGAGGACAAGGGTCAGGTAGTCCCCTGCAAGCGACCCTGTGTCTTCAAAGAACAAGACGGTTCCGTTGGCGTCGACTGGGGCAGTGGGCATGGTCGACGTCTGTAGACGGTAAGACGAACGGGGGAAGGGCACGAAGAGAAAGGGTGCTGCTGCCGACCATTACATACCCTCCAGCCTCAAGGCCTGCGCTTAAGCGTGAGGAAGATATCTGGCGATGATGGCCGGGTACATGATCGTTGTCTTCCGAGGGCACGAACATGCTTTAACCTTCCGAAGCGAGAATCGCAAGTCGCCGTCGAGCAGTCGAAGCATCTCATGAATCGAATTCCGAAAAATACCCCTGGCGCATTCCTTTGTGCATCTTCATCCAATCTGACCGCTGCCGTATTGCCCCAAATCACTAGTCTCCGTGGCTGACCTAACCAGAAGATAGTCGTCCAAATCACTATCATTCGACGGGGGAAGTCGAGTTCATTGGAAATAGTTGGGCGATGGAAGAGAATTGTTGCACCAATCTAGGCTCTAGCACGCAGTCGGTTTTGCGTGGACTGGCGGAGCCGTGAAAGCCGTCCCAGTGTCCGCGAGATATCATAATCGCACACGTGAGGAATGAGCAGGTCATTGATAATCTTCTGTTCCGGGGTGCAACGTGCATGATGCAATTCCCTGGATAGGATGACGAAGGATAGAAGGCGCAGCGTGCAAGTCAAATACTAGAATGAACGGTGATAATTACGTATGATGTAAAACGAGGACATTGCATGAAGTTGAAGTTACGGGGATGTCGAGCGCTACGTTCTCCTTACTTGTGCGAATCGCCTAGCCATTTCGTCTTCCCATTTCTTCGAGCGTGTAGGCAGTTCAGGCCGAGGATGCAACCAACGCATTGTGGGCTGCCGTGCACCCATCAATCGTCATTTATTTCCAGGCGAACTCGGATGCACATACCATTCCGCCTGTCTGTCTGTGAGACTCGAAGACTATTCCGCGTTCTCTAAGATGAACCCGTTGGTGCTCTTCCACTACGGCACGAAAAGCGGCAACCATCCGCTCGTCATCTAGAGGTCGATTCAGGTCTTGAGCCATCTCCGCTGGGATTAGTCCCTTATCGTTCTCGGTGAGGTGCAAAAGGTCTAACGAGTATGAGCATTCTGAAAGCGGGCAATCCCAGATAAAATCCTCCGGGGGGACAGGGCGGTGGCAGAACTCGACTGGTATGAGATGACAGAATTGTCGGATCGCAGGATGAACGCCTCCGGAATGGTGACTTGGACGGTCCGATTCTGAGGCGGACGAAGAGGACGAAGAGGAATCATAGATGTTCTGGTCAAACGGGTCAGGCAGAGCCAGTGAATACGTCTAGACGTGCGTTGTTCAAGTTTTAGACGGACATTTCAAAAAGTAAAGGGTAGAGGAAAAAATCACGTACCGGCTTCGCCTTCCGTTTTCTCGGGTTTATCTTAGGCACTGTTAGACTGGAACTGCTGATCACTGAAGAGGTTCTCCGGGGTTGGATATCCGCCTCGCCTTCGCTGTCGCTGCTTAACACTATGACCTTGCGTTTCTTCTTGGACGGGGAAGTCTTGATAATAGGCAGCTCGTCGTCGCCAGAGGAGCCGGCGTGGTTTGCCGTCCGGTACACGCGTCGCTTGTTTGGACTCCAGTCCTCAGGATCCGAATGATGGTCGTTTTCGACGAGAATGGGTTGTTGTTGAGGTGCCGGGAATGCCTCACCATCATCAAGCTCTTCTGACCACATGGATGCTTCATATTCATCTGGTGCCCCCCAAAGCCTATCCGAGTCACTTGTGCTCATCCGACGCCTGGCTTCGGCAGCCGCGATAGCCCATGTACGCCAACTGTCGCAGTCAATCCATTTCCTATGTCGAGCACTTTGATCTGCCAAAATCCACTCGATATGGGCTGCAAGAATGCTGTAGAATTCCGTTCGGTGAACCACGCGAAGCTCTCGAGGAAGATGTGTCAATACACCTATGGAGGTACCATGCGCTTCCTGAGAAGGTTCTCCAAGAAAGGATCCAGTATCGGTGTCGTCCGCGTCTTCGTCGAACAGAACGCGCCGCCACTGATTGAGTTCTGCGCTAGCAAAGGCGTCGATGTAATGCCGGGTAAACCATTCTGGTGTTCGGTTTGAGATAACTGTTATGTCTTGATTGGCTTCATAGATGGTTTGCAGGGCCCGAAGAGTGTGATAGCGAAATAGATATGTTCTTGAGAACTCGTAGGTCAATATATCCATGGAGGCGACTTCGTACTGGCGCTGCCTACACACGGTCAACTTGAATAAAGATGAGACTACAAGAAAGCACTTACCTGTCTCCTGACCAGAACGTCAGTCCGTTGGGTACCAGTTTATCTTGGTTGCATCAGGCAAAGTTGCTACTGATGAAACAGTAAACTCACTAGTTAGATAACCGACGGACAGATTGGATTTCTCCCCTTGCAAGAGCAACCGTATCCTCCTGGTGTGGAATTTTGGCTTTCCTCGGCCCTCGTACAGGGACTCCACCGTAAGCTTCGTCCTAGTGTGACTTTTCTCGCGGAGTCTGACATAAATTTCCGTATTCAATCGCTTGATAGCTTTCTCAGTCAAATGAGCCAGTTTGTTGATCGTGAGAATGCCGCGAAATAGGATGGGAGATCGAGGCGGTAGAGGGGATAAATGACGGACATTCCAAGGAATCTGCCCTTTCGCATGCTCAGTCATGTCAAGGCTGGATTTAGATTTAGCGCGAACGGCATGGCTGGGATTCCAGTATAACTCACCCGGTTGGTTGATTTCCATATTGCAACATAACGCTCTCAAGCTGGAGAACATGGCTTTGAATACTCTTACACGTATCAGTAAGTGCATCTTGCTCGAGATAGGGCCCAAATGGTTTGGAGAGTATCTCAATGATGTCGTCTTCCACGGTCGGCATCAGAGGCAGGCAGTCTGGTTCAATTCGTCAGCGCAAAGATATACGATTCCGTCGCATAGCATTCCTTACATTGTTGGTGGCAGACTGACTGCAGTGGTGTTGATAGAACGCAACTATGAGAGTCAGGTCAGACTCAACACCCTTGATCGTGCGTCAAAAAGGACCCAAGGAGAGGTAACAGGTTACGTCAATAAACGCGCTGAGGAAAGAAACAAGCACGCGTTCACAGGACGAAAGACGTGCACCGTGCAGATGCGTGAAGTTGAACCCAAGCTGAACCGATGTTTGTGGATTTCGATAGTTCGTGGCCCGGGAGTGGTCCGGGCCGATCAACTTCTGATGTTCTCACGCTACCTCTCGACCTCTTGTTCTTGTTCTTCAGATCTCAGAACTTGGGCACACAAGTATTTTCAGAACAGATACCAACCCAAACCGACGGGGAATAGATAGTTTCATGGCTCAAAGTTACTCCCAATGTGGGTCCGGTGCTGGGCAGATGATGCTTGAGCGTGATCTCACATGGTGTGTGAACTTCCAATCCCAAGGGATTTTATCACTCAGCATCCTTCCAGTCAAGCTTCACCTCACTTCCTTCAACCCAGTCTTATACACTGCACATAACCTGCTCGGTACGTCTTTTCTGTGGTTCGTACTTATACACTGAGCTCATCGTCACCTTTCTGCGGATCCGCAGTCCACTATTCCCCGATACCCATCATGTCTCTTACGATCACCTCCACCGTAAAGCTGCGCTCAGGTATACATCCCTTCCGATTGCGGTCAACGCGTTAGATCTGACGATATCCATCACCAGGGAATGCCATGCCTCTTCTAGGTCTCGGCGTGTACAGGAATGAAGACTGTGCGCCAGCTTGCCTTGCAGCCCTCAAACACGGTTATCGGTGCGTCTCGATCTCGTCACACTTTGCACAACCATGCTCAGTCCAAGGCTTCCTCTAGTCACATTGATTCTGCAGAGATGTACCAGAACGAAGCTGAGGTAGGACGCGCCGTTCGCGAAAGTGGAGTGAGTCGAGAGCAAGTCTTCATCAGTATGTCTGTTCGTCCAATTACATTGAGAAAGCAGTCTAGTAATCGACGAGTCTTATAGCCTCCAAGGTACCTGGAGGAACGGCCGATCCAGTCGCTTCCGTTCAAGCGTCCTACGAGAAGCTTAATGTCGGTGGGTATAACCGAGTTTCTCTAGCTGTGTTTATTGACAATCGCGGAAATATAGGGCACATTGACCTCTACCTTATCCACAGCGCGCACGGTGGAAAGGACGTCCGTCTCAACATTTACAAGGCTCTTCTCGCTGCCAAAGTTGCGGGAAAGGTTCGCGACGTGGGCGTATCTAATTTGTATGTCAATTCCATCGGCCTTTTATCCATAGACCTGACATTCTGTATAGCAATATCAAGCATCTGGAGGAGCTTCGTGAGGCGGGCTTGGAGACCCCCGCGGTGAACCAGGTTGAAGTGCGTACCTTCTTTGTCAGTGCTGGTTTTAATTAACGTTGCCCGTCGGTTAGCTGCACCCATTTTGCCAGCAAAAACCAATCGTCGATTACTGCAGTGCCCATGGTATTGTCGTTGAAGCTTACTGCCCTCTTGTTAGGGGTGCGTTCGACAACCCCGTTCTCCAAGAGATCTCGAAGAAGGTATGACAGCATTATTCCATATCTTCGCCCCTCCCTGAATCATCAATCCGCTGCAGACCAACAAAACACCTGCCCAAGTCTTGGTGCGATGGTCCCTGCAATCAGGGTTCGTCCCCACTTTCATAGTCATTTTACCCGGCATCACGTATTCAACTATCCATAGATTCGTTCCCCTTCCGAAGTCCTCCAACCCAGAACGCGTCATAGAAAACGCCAACATATACGATTTCGTATTATCACCCGATGAGATTGCTGCACTGAACGCCTTGGATCGTGGCTCCGAGGGTGCGATCAGCTGGAACCCTATCGATGTCGATTGATGCACACGAGGGAAAATGCATGGTCGTCTTGACATCGGCGTACTTCAGTGTCATTGCATACTACTTCTCTCAAATGGTCAACATTAACTTGTCCGGAAACTTTTGCCCTTCTTCATCATATGTATCACCCCCTGCGACGTCAGTATACTTCATATTCATAGGTCCTGTGCCATTTGCCTCGAAATACTCCCGCGGAAACGCACACCTTTCAAAGTCCATTGTCGTCGTCGCGCGCAACCACGTGGTACAACGCAAACATCTGCTACAGGTAAAGTCCTGAAAGGTCGCCGACGCCAAAAACCATCCATCTGCCAGTGCAGTGCCTTCAGGCAGCCTTTGCAGCCCTCGCCGCGCGTGCAAGCCGACCGGCTTTCGCGGCCAGAGAGCCAACGGCGCTCTCAACGCTCCCAGCTGCATCATTGGATGTAGCGGCCGTGGTGGCAATTGCACCCGCGGCGGCAGCGACGCTAGCAGAGTCAGTACCGACAGTACTGGTGTTGTTGCTGGCTCCCGCGGTGCTAGCGGTATTATCGCCGCTTCCTGTCACGGTTTCGTCGCCAGACGTCGTGGAGTCGTCGCCGCTGGCGTCGGTTCCAGAGTCGGTAGCGTTACCGGACGCACCCTGTGAAACAACAACGCAGTTCCCGAAGCCCGACAAGGTGGTAAATTGGGCGAGGCAGAGGTTGCCAGACGCTCCGCCCGTGCATGTCATACCAGCGGGCATCTGCACCTTGAGGGCGTCCGAGCCGCCAAGGGCGCTGGGAGCCTGTGAACTAATTTTAAGCAAGCAGAACGCAGCAGAAAGAGGAAGGACAAGAAACGCACCCGTTCACCGTTTTCAAGCATTTGGCCTTCGACAAAACTTTCGCCAGTGCCCGTAGGATCAATCTGGACCGTCTTGATCTGACGCGATCCATCCAAAAATCTGAACAAGGACCTAAAGTCAGCGAGGGTGTGATCGCTGTTGGTATTAGCGCACCGGTTGAAGTTCGTGATGGTCGCGTTGAACGTGCCGTCGGCGTTGGCTGCAATGGGGGTGGAAATGTCGATGTTAGAGGCGATGTCGGTCTTGCCGCAAGCGTTGAGCTTGTTGGGCCGCTGAACATCGCTTCGGACCATAGTGCCCGCGACACCCAGGGCGGGAGTAACGCCCGCATGCGCGTGTGCTGAAGTCGCGAAGGCGGCTAGGAAGAAGGAGGATACGATAGACTTGATGAACATGGCGGAATGAAGAAGGTAAATTGCAAGACAAGGACCAGCTGTGGTTGGTGGGAAAGGAGAGCAGATGTGAAGCGAGTAAGACGTATGGATGAGGACCCAGTCCTAGAGGGAAAAAATGTGAGACAAAAAGGCAGGAGGGGCGGCGCTGAGGTTTGAACTTGACCGGGGGTGCTCTTTATACCCAGCATCGCCGTTGTACGTAGGTTTCCAATCGGTTTCCGGCGGCGGCGTGCAGGTCCTACAATTGCAAGCGTGAAGAGGTATGCTGTCACCAAGGTATCATCCAGAAGAGCCAGCGAGTTCCGAATCCCAGGTTAGACTGGTCGATGCAGCGTTCGAATGTCGACGGGCGGTGCTGCCGCCTTGCTTGAAGCTCGAGGTCCGGGTGCAGTGCGGAGGAGGAAGTCCTGACCTTGCCACTGTCTCCATGGAGCTGAGAGCTTGATCAAAGAATAGTTAAGGATAAGCCTGCTCCTGTGGGAGCATACTATGTAGAGAACCTGCGAAGTGTTGTTTCGTCTCGTCGAAGTTGAGGCTTGAAGGGTGCAGTTGATAGTCTTTTCTTGGTACATAGCTACGTTGCTGGCCACTGGGTTGAGATCTTATTAACATGTAAGTAGGGTGTGTTATCGGTGGAACTGCGTGCGACCCAATCAAATAAGTGTTATACCGACACTCAGGTGCAAGTCGAAATGAGGGACTGAAGCAAAGCTCAAACGAGGAGCGTCGACTGTCGTTAGACACAGGTGACTCACGGACCGACTCATGCAGCCGCGTTTCCTCGACAACTCTCGTTTCCGGATTACCTGCAAGTCGGCCTCATTCCTTCGATTGAGCATACCGTCACACGGGTTTCAATTCGTACATATTGCATCCGTTCGTATTTATCATGCGGGCAACCAGGGTCATTTTGACCGTGGTAAACCGCGTCGTCAAAGGCATGATACTTGTGATCGTTAGTACAGAATAAAGCGTCGTTAGACATCTACAAACAAAACGTTAGTCACCACGGAATCGGACACTGCGAAGCGATGATATCCACCTACCGGCACGCTATGACGGTAGAGTTTCCGAAAGCTCGAACCCGCAGGAGCTATACGTATTCCATTTCTGTTTTTCTCCGCCTGCTAAAGCTGTCACAAGCCGACGTCGAACCGGAAGCGAAGCTGTTGTTATACGCTGGTATGATGCCCAGACAGATGGTGAAGCTAAGGATGATCAACGCAGCGCATGTGGGGAGAATAGCATGTAGCGGCATATTGTCCATGGCCAACCACAGCATCTGGATCACGAATAAGACAAGTGCCCATGTAAAAAGAGCCTTGGGAAGGCTAAAAACGATGGCGAGAGCCTGACATCCTCGCTTTGTGTCATGTTTAGACATGAATAAAGCCTATTTGATTCATGTCGTCAGTCATGGAGGGTCTTCTGATCAGGGATTTGGTGTGCTCACTGCATCGCTTGCTTGAAGTTTTTCTAGACCTCGGTAACCTTGAGACAGAGTCATCGCGATGATAAGGATAGCCGTGCATAGCACCAGCGATGCCTGAGCCAAAGCTGCCACGGGAACAACAGGAAGTGCAAGTAGGTTGCAACTGTATCAGTGTGGTCTACGTCAGTCAAGATCAACCGCGAAAACAAGTATACATACACAATCAGCCCAAGGGTCTGTATCAGGGTACACTCCGTCAGCAACATCATACATGATACCTGGCAGTGCACGCACCAGTGTCGCGTAAGTGAGCCACTCGGATTGTATTTCCCGGATGGAAGGCTTCCAGGCATATTCATATACTAGACCATCGAAGAAGAGGTCCTCGAGCTGGACGCGCGTAGAAACTGGTAGGTTAAACAGGAAGAATGATATGACAGTCAACATTTCGTTTCGCTTTCGAACAACTTCCCGGAGGATGGAACGATTCCTTGATAAACGACAGTGGTCCTCTCCGTGATGTGTTATGAACTTGAGATTGGACATAACAGACCACAGGCGAGCTGAAGATAAGTGTCAGTACCAGATCAGCGTGGAAGGGAGTGCTTCCTTGCCGATGCACGTTATCATATGGCTATCGAATGGCCTTCCTGAAAATAACATGAGCTGTCGTCTAGCGCTATGCTGGCAGTTCAGACAAACCTTTCATACGAGCCAGATTCTCTAAATGCCGACCGCACTCCTCTTTGGTGTAAGGGAATGTGGACACCCGCGAAGTTGCCTGATCTGGTCCGAGTTCAGACAGGATCAAGTATGCAAATTGAAGCTTCACACCTGAGAGTCCAAACATAAAGACGGACATAAGATCGTCCAAAACCTCCACTGGGAAACGGTTCGGGTGCACAGGGAACATCTCTACATGAATCCAATAGTTTTCTTCAAGGGCGTGCTCTGTAAGCTCGCGTTGAATAAGAGTTATGTCAGACGGAAATAATACAGAACCCACTCAAATGATTGGATGAGATAGATGGCGGAAGGCCCAGGTCCTCACTCTTGAAGCTGTCGACCCAGAATACCACACGGGTGGCATGCTCAACGAAGTAGTAGGAACAACCACCCGTTTGCAGGTCGAGCTTGAGGAAGAGATCGAGACTGGGGTAGTCCCGGTGGACGTCAGCCCGCTGGTCTCGAGAGCAGGGTGCTAAGGCGGGGTCTGTCACGTCCGCTTCGAGGGGGACAACAGCGTCGGACTTGGTGCCCAAACGAAAGCCAAGTTCGACTACCAAGCTCTCTAAAAGACTGGTCCAACCTTGCAATTGCTGAACGATCTCCTCGTCTTGAACGTTGGCCTCAGTGATGACCGTTACTAGAGACGTCGTGTGGTAATATGGTTTGCCCTCGGGGTGTATTGAGCTGCGCCACTTGTGAGCACTGTAGGAGGGACTGGAGGTTCCAGCAGTGAGAACCAGAATATGCCAGTGAACGGGGGAAAGCGCGGGCTTACGGCGGGAAATTGACCGAAGTATGCAGTCCGGGCTTGAGGACTGTATCACAAACGATAACCCTATGGAAACCGTGGATGAGGAGAACGCAATTTATGCTCCTAACAGCGTGAGTATACCTTTTATCTCCATCGTATCGACCGATGCTGGAGGGCAGTACGGGCAAGAGTTTGGTGTGGTCAAAGGTGACTGAACATTTCTCCGGTGGTGCCATAGTGGATGGGACGGGGTGCGCGATGCCAGCGAGTAGAAAGGGACGGACGAGAAGCTTTATGTACCGGCGTCAGTGCCACAGCCTTGTTGCCTCTGTCACAGCTTACTTTGAGTGTTCCAATCGAACTTCCTCCAGCTGTCGTGTTGCCGCATGACCGAGGTTATGTTCCACCTTCCGCCAGTGCTCGTAAGTGGTCAAAGCGTAGAACGAAAGCACGCGTAGACGTCAAACGGTCAAAGCGTGGAACTCGAAAGTTGATGCACTGATGTTGGGGTATTGTTGAGATCTGAGAAGAATTCGAAATCGTCCATGGATTCTCGGCATTTCCCGTAACCGCTCTTCGCACCGACTCCCGGCGGCAGAGGGCGGCAACCGGTGGCGAACTGTGGCGAAGGTTTCCAAATCGCCAACCCCGGCCCGTCCGAGTTCCATTGTCTCATCTATCATTATGTCTGACAAAACCGCTTCCGGAGAGCCACAGATTCAGAAGCCCGAAAGGTGTGCCATTGGCCTTCCCCGTTCTTCCTCATTATCTCCCCAGCACTGACTAAATTGACGCAGTGCGGAGACACTGGTGAAAGAGCAGTCAGGCCAGGGCCAGTCACCGCCCGCTCCCGACTCTATTTCCGAACCCTCACAGTGCGTACATCCTGAATCTTGTAATACTATCATTCATCTTTTTCTTTAGACCGACAGCCAAGGCCGATGACTCGGAGGATGAGGATGAGGCCTTCCTCGACGGTGCTGAACAGTGAGCAATGCGTTCTCAACCGCGATGTCCCAGGATCTCATGTTTCTCTTCGGCAGATCTGACTCGGCGGAGTACTATCCAGAAGGCTTCATTCCTCGCGGTGCTCCGGCAAAACCTGTGGCCGGAAAGCCTCGTCCAAAGCCTACAAAGCCCAAGTAACCTTGTCCTCGTACGCACAGGAATCCAATGATCACAAAACATCATGATAGCGTGTAGGATACGATCTATGTTAGAGGCGAGTGTCACATTTCCCGCGCTAATCAATACGTGTATATTTCCTCGTTTCAAAGCGAATCAGTTTGGACCCGGAGATGCCGCTGTATGCCGCTTCCATCGAAGAGTTGATCATTGCCTTCACTATTCATTGCGTGCTGTCTTCTGTCTCCTGGGTGTGCGAGCCTCTGAAGCGCTCGTGTTCCTCATGAAGGGACCACAGCTTTTTGGTGCTCTCCGACAAGAATAAGATAGCCAACACTCTACCTCTCGTTCTACATCAGCGTATCCAGGACTTCATGTAAGCGCTAACTGTTGACTTTGTTAGGTATCTTGCGAAGCTCTCTAGGACTGGGGGGATCGACCACTATCAGAACGGAGATCGGCGGTCGTCTCGTAGAAGGGAGGCTGGACAGGTGCGTTTGAAGTTCGACATGATATGCAGTGAATCCTGGGGTCTCATCTCCCGTCTCACAGGATATCGATCTTGTCGTCCATCTCTGACCGAGGAACATCGCCTCATCTCTTCTATCGGAAGCTACTATGCTTGCCGCGTGCGCTCGATAGCAATGCTTTCTATTCAAGGCTGAGCACGCATGGCGCATGATCTGTGCTAGCTCCGCCCCCCATCCCTGTGCGATTTCTTCCTCCATTTCGGAAGGACGACATACTAATAACATAACACACCCACAGGTTCGTCAGCGCCCAAGACATTTTCATCCACGAACTTGGTGTACTCTCGATGAAAAGGTCTTCTGAGTTTCATGGGGAGGGGGGTTGACGCGCAATGCCCTAGTTTACTTACCATTGGAACATCCCGATTATCAGTCAATCGTACAGCCATCAGAGAAGGACGGAAAGAAAGCGCCACCTCGACCTTCTAAACGAAAGCACGCAACGTATCCGTGACTAGCGCCTCTGCTTCAAAGCGAGGACTTAGAACAGTGATCACAGCCGTACGGCGGTGCGTAGTGGCCCATAATATCTCTCCTTGACTCAAAGATAAAGGCTGACAGCTTTTGCTCAGCCGCCCCCGTCATCTCCCTAGTCGTCACAATCTAACATTCCATACGCCGTGTAAAACAAGTACTATAGCATGGAACGCTCCTTGCCCTCACCAGTGTAAGTGGTCCTCGGATATGTGATCGACTGTCGAAACTGATAGGCTCTTCCTGTTCGCAGTTCAATGCCGGAGCCCGCATCGGACGATTCGCTCCAGATTCCTCGCTTTCCGACACCTTCAACTCCCACGCAAATGACGTCTATGCCTATCACTTCTCCGCATAACAGCCTGCTATCGCCTTCCTCTGGCTCTACCTCCCCTGAGTACCTCAGTCCACCCGCGTCACTTGAGTGAGTACCTGTTGATCGGGGGGTTTTACGCCCTTTTGATAAACTGGGATCCCGAACTCGTATAGTGGCACGACTACGGGTGTTCAAACCTCGTCGACATCGCTCACCCGCTCGCAAAAATCTTTTTCGACCTATGGATCGCGTATGGACCCACGGCCCCCCTCGTGCGTCCCTTCCACGCCTTTGTCACTTGTTTTTCACCTACTGCCATCTTCGACGTATTGAGATTTATTTCCAGCTCCAACCCTTCCCCCCGTCTCGCTCCTGCCATCCCTAGCGGTCAAGGCAGTATCACAGACTCTAGCGTGGAGTACGTCCTACATCAGTGTCTCGGCCTAAGGGACTAACTAGGATCCAGGTACGACGGCGCCGCTTCAGATGCATGTTCACATTCTGAATATTCCTCGCATCAACCGGGTGTTCTCCGCTCTCGAGGCCTAGGGGCGTTTCCAGTTGATAGTGCAGGAAAACCCGTGACCCCTCAGGATTCCCGTCAGCACACTCACTCCCGAAAGCCTCGGAAGCCCCGGAAGCCCCGAAAGCAAAGTGGATGTATCGGATGCGTTATCATGTAACTGCGTGTTTTTTGTATTTCTTCCCTTTGATTTTCCACTTGTGTTTACACTTTAGGGCCTACCTAATGCCATTCCCCTCTTATATCTCATCTAAACGATATTTCTCTCACGTACCTCGACCCCCGCTACCAAAACCTCCGGACGAGCTAAGGTGAGGTCAATATAGGGTAAGCCGGGGGCACCACAAGCCCAGACCACACTGTACGCTCATTTTCCGACCGAAGGTATCAGAGGTATACTTGCTGACCGTCGTCAACTCTCCCAAACATATGGTCAGCGTCAAGGATCAAAAGTACATCTTGTCAAGCCTCGATCAGCTATCCCAAGGACTGCAGAAGGACGATTTAGGGAAGCGTGCATCGACGCTCGTGCCATACTGTCGGGCCCGTAATTGTGCATTCTGTCCAACCTGGTACGTACAAAACATCATTCTCAGGCTGTGTTCAACGCTGCACGGCCATCGTATTTGGCGTTATGCTTTTGGTGGCCGTGAACACCCGTGTTCAGCTCCCAACCAGCTGATTTTGATCTTTTATCGACAGCTTTCAATGGACGAACTCGTCCTTAGTTCTTCTGCCAAACATCAGTTTCAGATCCTCATGATCAACCATCGGTCTCTTCCCTTGTGTGCATTCCTCGGGGAAGGCACGAGGCATCAAAGTTATTGTTTTCTTGGGCGGCCTTCTACAGACAGGGTCGCCTCGACGTCAAGCAATGAGATGCAGTACATACCTTGCGACACCGCCAATGCCCCCTTCCACGCGAGCATAAAAGCCCCCCTAGCGTACTTGGTATTCGCCGCCCTACACTTATTTCCCTATCTGCAGTCCCTCATCACCTACCATTGGTGAATGCTCTCTCTCTGATCGTGCTAGGTATAACACTTGTACTGATACATCATTGATCCCCAGGCCCGTGCACTTGACAGACTAATGTTGGGAACCGTCGAATGGCCCAGTCCTCCAGTGTCACCGCCTGGCATGCCAGAGCCCTGGAGGCCTTATGGTTCGCCGTCGTTTCCGGTGCCCAACGAGTATGGGAGTCCGTGCGTGTCGTCGCCATCTGTCCGAGATTCACCGGCCTATTAACCAACCTGTTCAGTGTCATGGACTACACACCTTCTCCCCGCCCCGAGCCTACGACCTCTCCCGTGAGCAACCAAGTTCGCGAGTATGGCCCTTCTTCAATCATAGACAAAGATAATGCTGACACTGTCTACCTTCAGCCTGAGGAGCGACGAGCCTGCACTGTACCAGGGTGAATCCACATACCCTCTTGCCCCGATCAGCAGTAGCAGTCTCGCCAGTGGAGCTCGGGTGGAAGGTAATTACCCTACGGATGGTGTCAGTGTGTCTCAGAGAGAGTCCAGATGCAACTGCTGCATTGTCATGTAGGGACTACCAATGTGTAGCTTGGGCCGGGAAGCCGATCGGTTAGGTGTCTCGCCATGTTTGCGCTCAGTCCTGCAGTGGTTTTCTTTTTACGTTGGGGATCGGGCAGCCTGACACGTTGAGATTTTGTGCCGACAGCGCCCCGGATTTCGTTCGTGTAGCTCCCTTATCAGGAGTATCAGATGCATTTAGTGTTTCCCTGGACTGGTCGTACTTTAGACTGGAGGCCGAGTCTTTAACGAACATTGACGAGACGAGCAGGTAGTGTTCAGTTCTTGTAAATAAAACATATATTACGTTTCTCTCCACTATATACCCATGGCCATGACTTGCCAACGCACGGGAACGGGAAGACCACCACAACCAAAGCCCTAGGGGGAAACATGAGGCTCGTCAGAACGGATGTCTTCTGTTTGGGCTCAGGCCAAGTACGTACAAGAGACCTTGAGTTGGACGTTGAGGCTTGGAGTCGGAAAAGTATCCTTCATTCGCAATTGCGATGCGGCGAGAACCAGTATGAAACACCGAGGCTCGGGCAAGTGTGGTCAATGTATGGCGGTTTGAGGCAATATTTCATTCTGAGAAGCCACTAGTACTATGGATATGCATGGTCAATGCATGGGAGTACAATCCACTGTAAAAGCCAAGAGTGGCATGTACGGAACCACCGACCCACCCCCACACCCACGAAAAAGTCGAAATGACCAAGGGTAGAAAGCATAGGGTGCTGAGACGTTCCAGTTCTATCTGGGCATGGCTTGACACTCGAACGACCGCGTAGGAAAAGACGGTCATGAGCAACACTGGGGAAAATTTGAGCCATGTCGCCGCACTGAAGAAAGCGGGAACGAAAAGACGCGGTTTTTATGCAGCCCGGCTCGGCGGATGCCGAGCCTATAGACACTCTTCACTGGCCCAGTTTTCAACGGGTGAAGCATCTTAGAGCATCGTTGCAAGAACTTCCTGGAGGAGAATTTAGGACGAGTCTGCAAAAGATGACGATATCCATCAAATAGCCATCATGAGATCTACTCACGTTCGTCAGAGTCTTCGGTGCGTCTTTATGTTGATCCACAGTCCCGCTGAGGCTCATATCATGCAGAACATGCAGATAAGGCTTGCACCTGGCGCTCGGCCAGCTCAGTCCATCTCCCGTCATGTCATTGTCACACCCCTCCCCACCCATTTTCTACCTCTGCATTGACTGTGGCGGGACGAAGACCGCTGCTGTCCTCGCCGTCCCCGACGGTTCCATCGTTGCCCGCGCCCGAGCAGGCGGTTCCAACCTTGCTTACATCGGCCTTGACGCTTTCCTCTCCGTCGTGTCGACTGTCGCCGGCGCCGTCCTCGCAGAGGCCCTTTCCATCCCACCCATCGTTCTCCCTATCAATGACGGCAAGGACGCAAACGGCACCCCTGTTCCACCCTTCATCCTCCAAGCCGCTTGGCTCGGCGTTTCCGGTGTCGACTCGCCTTCCGCCGTCGCCCTCTTGGAGCCCCTCGTCGCGACCCTCCTAGGCCTACCGCCTCCCCCCTCCAATCGCCTCGTTATCTCAAACGACACCCACCTCCTTGCAGCCCCCGTGCGCACACTGGATGATGTCCGCAACGCCGTCACCGTTATCGGCGGCACAGGCAGCATCGTTGTCAGCTTCCGAGACGCATCTGCCGAGTCTCAAGGCGGAAAAGTTGGAGGAGAACCCCTCGTCGAGTTGGCGCGCTCAGGGGGATGGGGTTGGATCTTGGGCGACGAAGGTGGAGGGTTCGACATCGGGCGCTCAGCCGTAAGGGCATTATGCATCCAGCGTGACGCAGAGTCCACCGGGATCCCACCTCAGGAGGGGCTAGGTCCCGAGAGGAGGCTTCTCCGTGACCGCGTATTGGAGCGTTTTGGCATCGCGGACATCCTGGATATCCTTGGAGCGATCCACGTCCCAGACCCTGCCGCGTCTGCAGAGCCAATGGTGGAGGGCAAATACGAGTATATGCACGACCCACGAGAAAAGCGGCTTTCATCGCTCAGTCCGCTCGTATTTCAAGCTGCGTATGAAGATGGAGATCCGCTTGCGATGCGCGTGGTGGAGGAATGTGCAGACAAGTTAGCTGCACTAGTCGAGATGGTCCTACTCCCGAGGGATGTCAATCCCACAGTGAGTGCTTTCTTTCTTCACTGCTCTAAGACTAACAACGCCGTTGCAGGGAAGCGATCGGCGAATACACGCCTGGTCGAGTGTGCTTTGCTTCGGTGGTTCCCTTGTTGCCATTGACAGCTACCGTGCCTTGGTACTCGCTGCCCTTGCAAAATGCGGACATGAATTCAAGCACGTTGAGGTCATCAATTCGCCCGCAGAAGTTGGCGTGAAGGCGTTAATCTCTGCTTGGAAGGATGCGTGAAGGGAGGCAGCGCATAGGGAGCTAATTTAACCTGTAAAAGATAGCTCTTTGTGTGTACGATGTGCTGTATCTGACTGTGAACCTCTTTCACGCTCTTTCACCAAGATGGCCTTGCCAATGCTTAGTACAAGTATCTGAACCCCCTCCTCCGTTCTAGGACCTCCTTCACCGATATACCCTCCAACCGCGCCGCGCCCTCAATACGACGTCGCGTCGCGTCATCCAAAGCATCCACACCGTCCAGCTTCTTGTTCTCGCGAATTAGGATAGTCCGCATTCCTACCTCCAAGCCGGTCAGCGCCCGCAAGCCGTTGACGATATCCAAACTCACCGATTGCTAACATGATGGTCAGTCCGAACATGGCGATCCCGATATACATCGACGGGTGATAATCCGGGCCCCATTGCGCCTTCCAGACGAATGAGCCGATCCTACAACAACCATCTGGTTAGCATCTGCCAACGTCACAACCTCGACGAAAACCTCACAAACTACCGATATTTCCCACCCCATTGACGATCGCGATCGCCGCCGCACGCTTTGCAGGGGGACGCGATGCTGTATTCGCCACCCATACCAGCGTAAGAGCCGAGCCTGCGAACCCGCACGCCATGAAAAACAAGGCGACGTATCGTCCTGCGACAGATACAGTTGTCACGCCGATGATGTAGCCAACCACGACGCCCCAGAACGGTACGGTGTTGTGGAAGAAGCGTTCTCCAGTTTTGTCTGGGGATGAAGTTCAGATGGGTGCAAATACGCGAGAGTGCAATCAGATTACCGGCATGGAGAGCGTTGAAACAGGTGATAACGGTAGCGAGGAGCCATGGTGGACTGCGGTTCCGATAAATAATGCTGTAGGGATGGACGGATCAGAAAACGCACGCTGCGAGGAGGAGGCTGACGGTAGAGTTGAATCCGAGAGTCGAGGTGAGCCTGGAAATCCGGGTCAGATTCTCCCAGAGTGAGGATATTCCAAAACTCGTACGTAGGGAAAAATGCCAAAAAGCTAAGGCCTATGAGCTGTGTACATGTGTACAGGCTGAAGAGCCACACTTTTGGGTCCTTGCACGCGAGCGCCAGTCCAGTCCACGCGCTGCGAGGCAGTTGGTTCAGATCAAACAGGAGAAGTGAGGGCACGTACGAGTCGGTCGGCGCGTCTTCGTCCGCTTCCCCGGCTTCCTCTGCAAGACGGACCTGGGCCAAACGTCGTTCTTCGGGGCTGAACCACATTGTATTCTCCGGCTGTGTGGAATAGTCAGATGGTCACAATTACCTGGGACATAAATGAAAGGTCGACTAACGAAGTCAGGCAGGAGGTACCTATTTCCCATACGTCAAGGCCCGTACCACGATCATTGAGTAGAATGCAACTTACATCGCGATCAGTCCCCATGCCATCGTAATAGCACCCTGTATACCGGTCAAAATTACGCAGTCTAAGACAAAAGATGTCCAGTTAAAACCTCGATGTAGAATAACCTAGCAATGAATGTTATCAAGTGACCGTACAGCAGAAGAGACCACGAGCTCCTACCATCCTCCATGCGCGAATACCCAACTTGCCTTCCATATTAGCCAGTATACCAGCGGCCATTAACTAGGACCAGATGAGCGATGGTATCGTAGCAAAAACTAGCACACACTCACACTAGCAAAGGCATTGCTGATCATCACCCCTGCGTACAGGAGCGCAGACCGAAAGGCAAGTTCTTTGCGAGTGTACCATCTCGTTAGTAAATAAAGGGTTCCTGGGTAAAAAGCTGCCTGCACCATTCAGAAAAGAAAATCAAGTCATTCGTACATTCGTATACAATATGTTGCAAAGATCTCACCTCGGGCAGGCCGATAAAAACGCGGCAAGCCATGATACCGGCGAAGTTGTGCGTTACCTGAACAATGAAGGATAAATATATGATCGATGTGAAGTGAATCACCAAGGGTTGTACTCCAGTGAGGGCGCTTGTCAATCCCCAAAGAACGACACATGCTCCAATGTACAATGAGGGCCTGTAGGGGGGGAGGTAAATACTACTATATGGTACATCGACGAACGAGTAGTACCGACTGATACGATTTATTATCTATATCATAACGTCAGAGAACTGTCTAACTGGCATGCAGGTGTCCAGCTCACCATATTCGAAGGAATCTGCGCTGTGCAGTACGAAACGTACAGAATCGCGAGAAGAGTATCGTATTGTACATCTGTAGACGCACGTGAGCGTGAACTGAGGATGAAACCCGAGTCGCACAGTACCTGTGAGATGTAAATCCTCTTCCAAACCCTTCAACCTTGCCGCAGATACTGCCGTGCGCTGGACACAAGATCAGTTCCGATCGAGTCATTATGCAAACGGAGAAGGGAACCTGGCGCACATCGATGTAGTTCAGGATGAATATAACCACGACGGTAGGAAGCAGACGCATATCGAGCTTGCGAACCAGCCAGCGCTCAGCCGCCGATCGTTGCTCCCCCAGAAGTCCATCGTTGGCCGGTGCGTCCACAACAAGACTAGAACAGTCATCCTTGACGGAGGCTTGTATCTTCTCCTCTTTGTCGTCGGCTGCGGGTGCTGCATTCATGAGTGCGAAAGATAGGACGAGGCGTCGAAATTTTGGAGATGCCTTCTAAACGGCTTTATAGATTCCAAGCGGGGCCTTGAGCTGGTTTACACCTGCCATAAACAGTCTAAAGGTTATGCTTCTGGAATCTGGCAAATCACAGGAACAGACGCTGTATGCTAGTGGTGGCGCCTCGGACTTTGTCGTGTTGTCACTATCTGGTGAGCACCTCAGCGGAAGCCTACAGTAACGAATTTGGATCTTCCTGGGCTGATTGATACCTCTCTTTTTGCATTGCGTCGCTTTGAATAGCATTCGGCGCATGTCTTGGTGAACTGCATGTGGGGGAGTTCAGTCCTTGATAAGTAACCGCACCCCCAAGAAGCTTGATAGAGAACAAGGCCATCGGCGGATCATGGTCTCATTCAGTTGTCTCGCTGACTGTAAGTATGTACCTGATAAATTTTGGCAATCTATATGAACAGACTAGTACTGCGAGGAGCACGAAACTATCGCCGGAGTTACCAAAACCTACATTCCTCGCACTTGGCTTCGTCAAACTAAGCGATCAGATTTTATTGACGCATGGATACAGAGACCACGAGGACACGGTACCAGATATAATACATTGAAAGGAAGTCGTCGTTTTGTTTACGGACCCAGACAACGCTCAGATGAGATAGCGGAAGCCTTTCTTGCGATCCGTCGCTTCCTGGACTGTGATACCCTCCAGACGAGCCGCGTCTTCGATACGCTGGCGAGTGGCTGGATCTTGCATTTCGGACTCGGCGAGTTTCTTGTTCTCTTGAACGAGCATCTGGCGGACGACTATAAAAACCCGTCGGTGAACATTCAGTATAACGCTGGCAAGGAATGGTCGTGCCTGTGGCGAGCACTGCGCTGAAGAGCAGAGATGCCATGCTGATCCACATAGAAGGATGATAGTTAGGCCCCCACTCTGCCTTCCAGGTGAAGGATCCGATTCTGAACAAAGTCCGCAAATTAGTGATAGCGCCACATATTTGACGACATCACATACAAGTTGCCGATATTCCCAAACCCGTTGACGATACCGATAGCTGCTGCACGTTTTGCTGGTGGTCTGGGCACAACGTTGGAAACCCAGACAAGGGTAAGGGCGAAACCTTCATGGGAGGTTAGCTAGATGTGATCCATTGCGTGTGGATACCTACCAGAGTATCCGACAGCCATCAGGAAGAGGGCCACATAGCGGCCACCGATTGACATGGTCGAGAGCCCAATGATGTAGGCAAGAACGACACCCCACCAGGGAAGGGTGATGTGAAGGTACCGTTCGCCAGATTTATCTGAACAGCACGTCAGAACACATTCAGTTGTGGACATAGCGGGAACACGCGCACCTGCATGCCATGCGCTGGTACAACTCACGATTGTTGCCAGGATCCATGGAGGTCTATCTACCATTGTCAATATAAACCATCGCCGAACTGCTGAGCCAAGATCTCACGCAGCAAGTAGCAAAGAAATTGTTGTGTTGAAACCGAGAGTTGCACTCAAGCTTGAGGGAGGGAGACCACACGTTAGCCACAGCACTGTGGCAGCTGAAAACGCTGAACTTACGTTGGGAAAAAATTGACGAAACTCAAGCCCAACAACTGAGCGCACGTCATCAAAGCTAAGATGGGGACCTAGAATAAGGTGCGACTAAGCTTTTATTGATAAAACACCGAGGTCACAGTCGTACCTTTGGATCCTTGATAGCGAGCATAAAACCGCTCCACGCACTGAATGAAAGGGTTAGTCACAATTCAACACATGGCTCAAAAGATAACCTTACGTATCAGTCTCCGTGTCCTCGTCCACCTCCCCTGCATCCTCAGCTAGACGGATTTGGGCGAGGCGACGCTGTGCCGGAGAGATCCATCGCGTATTATGGGGCTGGTTAAGAGTAAGCTTCGGAAGCTTTATTGTACAGATCGCACTAACATAATCAGGTAGCAACCACCTACATACAAGCAGAAAGGTCAGTCGAACGGCTTGGCGGTGCGGCGAATTCACGCACATTGTGAAGAAGCCCAAAAACATGGTTATTGCGCCCTGCAGCCGTTCCGGTCAGTATGAGTAACAGGTCTGGGAAAAAGGTACCCCAACCTCGATATAGAACAGCCTACACACATTCGTGGTTAACCCAGGTACTCCCCTGCAAAGGCTGACCACGTACCATCGCCATGCTCGCACGCCTAGTTTACCTTCCATGTTGGAGAGAATACCGGCAGCCATGAGCTGCGTAAACAACGGACGTGAGTCGGTGGCTCACGATACGTCTAAAGCACCTACACTCCCAAAGGCGTTCGAGATCATCAAGCCTGCGTGATCGGTTAGGGACAAACACTGACAGAGTAAGGGAGGGACTGCAGACCTCCGTAAAGAATCGCCGAGCGAAAGGCGAGCTCCCTGCGTGTGTACCATCGCGATAACAGATAGATGGCGCCTGGGTAAAAAGCAGCCTGCAGTACGATTAGACGCAGAGCACGAACGCAAACAGACACACACACCTCAGGAAGACCGATGAATATGCGACACAACACAATTCCTGCATAATTGCGTGTCACCTGGGTAGTGTTAGAACTGCTTCATCGCCGACGTGACGACGGGGGACTCACCCCTGTCATTGTACTGGTCAAACCCCATGCAATGACACAGACTCCTATGTACAAAGAAGGCCTGCATTGAGATCTGTAAGCTTGGTAGGAAACGTGCGAAACGTAAGCACTCACCGGCTGATCCGGTTCAATATCATGTTCGAGGGAACTTGCGCGAGACAATACGAAGAGTAAAGCAGAGCAAGTATACTATCGTACTGGACGTCTGTTGCCAATGGTCAGTACAAGGCAAACACCGAGATGCATCTTCGAATAAACGAGATGGACGAGAAATGATTACTGCAAAGAAATGCTTACCGCTCAAGCCGAGATCTTTCTCCATCCCTTTCAGTCTTGCCGATGTAACCGCGGTACGCTGAGCACGCCTCGTCAAGATATTAGATCGTAGAGACAGGGAAAGCGTACATCAATGTAATTCATGATGAAAATGACGATGATCGTCGGCAGCAAGCGTAGATCAAGTTTGCGTACGAGCCTTCTTTCAGCTGCGGCGCGCTTTTCTCCCAGGAAAGAGTCTTCCAGGGTTTCCGGTGGGGAGAGCGGGGTCGACACCCCAGACTTGCGATCGATGTGTTCAACCTCGGGGCTGTATTCCTGTTTGGTGTCGTCCATTCTCGCCAATAGCCCAGGGTGATTACAAGAGGGGAAAAGGCGATACTAAAGAGAGAACGTGTGAGGAGGTTTAAGTACGGCACTCCAGTGCTCACACCGATTCTTGGGACGGTGGACGCATGACCTGCTCCCGCTTCTGTGAAGGGCGTCAGTCGACTCCAAAGAAGTACAGGAACAAGAGATAGCTCACATTTAGCCGGCGGGCTCCCGCACCACGACAGAAACTCCAGCTGTTCTATCATTTCTGTGGATCATCATTGAAGGAGCTCTGTGAGCGCGAAGTTCAGGGAGACGGCTGGGGGTGGGGGTCAGCCAAGCTTGGTTCTTCGTCAGTTGACTAACTCACGAGATAGGTGGTGGATGATTGAAGTCGTGCTGTTTATGCGTCGGACCGGCGAGCAGAATGTTGAATGAGGAGAGGACACGGAGACGCTAAAAATGCCAACGACGGTCAGAAGACCAGCTCATCGAAGCCTCTCAGTGTGCTTCAACGTGTATATTCCCTGAACAGGTTTATATTTTGTCGATGTAGTAGCCCACGGCGCAAAAAATTGAGATGCGTTCAAGCAGAGGAACTTCGGGGATATGGCATGGGATATGGCAGACAAGGATTTGACCAGACTGAAGATCATCGAGAAACGGAGTAAGTACATAGTAGGTTGTTGCAATTGGTTGAGACCGACGCGCAAAAATAGCGATCATGTGACACCGGCGTCTCGCATGCCGTTCCGGACCATAACCGGCAAGCCGTTACGACGTTACCCCGCATTCATTGTCCAAAACATCTTCCTAGCCCAACAGTCATCCTATCAATTCATGTCTTTTTTGACAAACACTACCCTCCATGCTGCTCAACGTGTTGCTGTGTATCGTGGTCTACTGGTCACGCGAAACGCGTCTACTGGCTCAGGTGCGTGCTTTCGGGTTTCCCGAGACTATACCTGACGTTTAAGAACAGGATTGGCCAAATTTAACTGGATTGTACGCCTTTTCCCGCATGACGTATGGCTTCTGTGGAAATAATTCGAATGAAAAGGACCCGTTTGACCTGGAAGGGCAGTTGACCGAGGAAGAGGTCGCCATTCGGTGCGTCTGCCACTGTCCTCTGACATCTTGTTCTCCTGACCTTGATACGCACTACGCAGAGACACGGCGCGCGATTTCTGTCAGGCAAATTGATTCTCTTTCTTTGCTGGCAGAAGTACTCACTGTTTTTTCAGGAGTATCTTGCGCCAAGAGTTTTAGAGGCGCACCGCACCGAAAGTGAGTATACACATTTGTTGTGCTTCCACTCCTCTAACCACAGCTATGTATAGGCGTTGACCTGGACGTCCTCCCGGCCATGGGAAAGGTCGGACTCCTTGGCCCGACTATTCAGGGCTACGGGTGTGCGGGCGTTAGCAACGTCGCTTACGGTCTCATCGCGCGTGAAGTCGAGCGGTAAGTAAACTCACTGCTGACCTTTTTTTCAAGTCATTCATAACTATCACTCATACAGCGTCGACTCTGGCTATCGCTCTACTTCTTCCGTGCAATCTTCCTTGGTTATGCACCCAATCAATACATTTGGGACAGAGGCACAGAAACAGAAGTATCTCCCGGGGTTAGGTTTGTGTACCTCTGCAATCTCCGCAATAGCTGTATGCTGAGTTTTACGGTAGCCAAGGGAGAGCTCGTCGGCGCGTTTGTAGGCATCTTGCTTCTTTCGACTTACGCGAGCTCATGCATTTCGCCTTAGGGGTTAACGGAACCTAATCACGGATCTGACCCCGCGGGGATGGATACAGTCGCGGAAGAGACTGACGGTGGCTATATCCTTCGAGGTAGCAAAACTTGGATCTCGAATGCACCCTTTGCGTGAGCATCCGTCATACGACCGTGGTGGCCCGTCCTTACATTAATTCCTTAGCGACGTCTTTGTGATTTGGGCACGCTGCAAATGGGACAGTAGAGTGCGCGGGTTCCTTCTTGAGAAGGTATGCTCTCGTTCGTAGTGTCATTTAGGCTGTTGATTGAAGAGACGTCGACGCTAGGGGCTAGACGGGCTTACTGCACCAAGGATCAAGAACAAATTAGCCCTGCGAGTATCCTCGACCGGTTCAATCTTTATGGACAACGTTAAAGTCTCGCATGATGCACTTCTTCCCGGAGCGATTGGTCTCGGCGCCGCGTTTTCCTGTCTGAACAGTGCCAGGTAAGACCTTCTCTATCTCGTCTTTGAGCGTACGGCTCAAGCACCACTCAGGTTTGGCATTTCGTGGGGCGTGATGGGCGCGCTAGAGAATTGCCTGGAACTCGCGCATAACTACGCGCAGGAGCGTCAACAATTCAAGCGCCCGCTAGCGTCCTTTCAGTTTGTTCAGCGCAAACTTGCCGATGCTCATACGGAGATTGCTCTTGGTTTGCAAGCAAGCCTCCGGGTGGGTCGCCTCAAGGACGAAGGCAAGGTAGCGCCGGAAATGATCAGCATGGTGAAGAGGAACAATTGCGGTAAAGCGTTGCAGCACTCGCGCATCCTTCTGGATATTTTAGGTGGCAACGCAACTGCGGACGAGTAAGTTAGCCATGACTCCGTGTATCCACCCAGTGCTGATGTCGTTTGCAGATACGGCATCGGCAGACATGTGGCGAATCTTCAGGTCACGAACACCTACGAAGGTCGGGTTTTTTCCAGTTAGAATGTTTTTTTTTCCATTTCTGACCTGGGAGTATCGGCCGTTGCGCACTGACAGGCACCTATGTGGGTTCACCGTCTAACATCTATTGCATTCGTATCTCACATGTGCGACTTACAGGATATCCACACCCTCATCCTCGGCAAGGCCATCACTGGTATCCAGGCCTTCGCGAACTAAGCAAATACCGGGTGGCACTCAATTGTACAGTAGCTTTTGTAACATGGCTACCTAATCACAATTTCTAGCTTGTTGTTGGCAAGCGTGCTTTTCCTGAGTCGTTGAACCCGTTTAGCGGTCAAGACTTTGTGGAGGGCTCTATTGTTTGCAGCCCAACTCATCGCGACTATGAATATTTACAGCCCGACTCGTTATTGTCTCCATATGCCACGTCTGACAGAACTCCTTAAGGCCTCTTGGGTGGATGGGGTGATCGAGCGAGAAGAGGACTGGGAGGGCGACAGATGTGACTCGGGTCGGGGTCTACGTATCCAATGTCGAAGAGCGAAGCGGACTGTGAATGGCGGCATGTTCCGAAGCAGATCTAAGCAGACTCGTTCCGATTCGACACACCTCTAGTCTCCTAAAGCAGACGTCGATGGAGTCAACCCTCGTACCTCGGGATCTGTTGAAATAAGGCTAAGCCCTGGCCTGTTGCACACAATCAGAGCTCGGTGATATTCTCTATATCAACTACCAACCTGTTCCCACTATCGGACAGGTAGCTCAGTTGGTTAGAGCACCCTTCTAGAATATGGGAGGTCCTGGGTTCAATCCCCGGCCAGTCCACTTTGTGTTTCACTTTATGACTGAAGGTCCCTCTGTGTTTTCAACATGGTAGCAGCACCCGCCTTCATGATTACTGTTGGGCACAAGTGGCGAGTGCCTAAGATCACATCAGGCCTGGTCTTACGGGGGTGTGTTGAAATAAGGCTAAGCCCTGGCCTGTTGCACACAATCAGAGCTCGGTGATATTCTCTATATCAACTACCAACCTGTTCCCACTATCGGACAGGTAGCTCAGTTGGTTAGAGCACCCTTCTAGAATATGGGAGGTCCTGGGTTCAATCCCCGGCCAGTCCACTTTGTGTTTCACTTTATGACTGAAGGTCCCTCTGTGTTTTCAACAGGATCCTCTCACGCACCTCGTCATACCTCTTCTTTCGCTGAAACACTCAGAACCACTGCGAACCACTAGAAAACCGCGCCTCAAATGAAGTTCTTCAGTACGCTGGGATCGGGTACGTGCGTCCAATTTAGAGCGCCGGAACAGTGCTAACACGGACATTTTGATAGATTTAGGACGTCTGTTGATCAGAAAAGCCCAGAGTTGCGCAGGTCTGCTAGCTCTGCTGGTAGAAAACAGGTATAGCAAGGTGTGTAGCGAACGAATCCTGACCACCAGTGTCAACTAAAATCCCCTTCTTCAGATCGCCCCGACCTGCGCGAAAGCTTACCCCCCGTTCAAGCGACTCGCTCAGTCCCACTCCCCAGACCTTCCTTTCCCAAACCTTGCTTCAGTCCCAGACGACACGCCCAATTTCAATCGACACATGTCTTCGCCCGCGAACTCGATGTCTTGCACCTGAGCACTCTCCTCACTGGTGTGCACGGCCTCACCACCGGAAACCGGCGCCAGGCCTATCAAATAGCGGTTCGAAAAGCGAATGAAGGCCTTCGTCGAGCTCATGCACGACGTTCTGGGAACTCCGGTCAATGGCGTCGAGACGCCCTCCAGTCGCATCCTCTCCACCCTCCAGTCACCGGAGAATCGCGGGTGTTTGTGCGAATCCTTGCGAGCACAACGAAGCTGTCAAGTGGTCGCAAAAGCGTCTCAACGTCCATTGCGAGTGTGCACTCCTCACCTACCTCCACGGTCGTTCTTTCATACCACCTGGCACGACCCAGCGCATGGTTGAGGAGGAGGTTCATGGGAAACTTCTCCAGAGACTGCGTGCGCACCTGCGCGAAGTGGAAGTGGATGTCAAGTCGCATGTGCGGACAGGACAGCCTCCCAAAGCACCGTCGCGTCGACGGACACCCTCGTTAGGGATCGTGCGCGGGTACGCGCCGAGATCAGTACGTTTTCGAAGTTTTGCGGATTCGGTGTTCCAATGACTTTGGCGATTCAGGAGGGGAAGTCAAAGATCCTATAGCAAGGCTGAAGATCCAACCCCTGGTGCAGAATCAAGCCGGAGCGACAGTGGAGACTCGAGCCGTCGGCCTTTCGTACTTTTGTATGTTACGGTTCCGCTCAGGCTCCTAACCAGCCGGCCTTCCGTGTTTGGTCGCTACTGTCTGAGCCTGGAATTGAACTCGGTGTTGTTTCTGAAAACGGATGACTGCGTCAGATTTCCGTAGGGTCCTGATCAGCCCCATCCGGGGTTTTGTCGACGCAGGTGCTCACTGAGGTTGCTCGCATCGGAAACATGGCTCGCCACATCGCCTGGAAAGCCTCAACCGTCATAGCAACGGACCGCCGCTGGCGATTCCCTGCCCATCCGCCCAGGACAATTGACCCCACAATTAACCCTTCGGACGCCCGCGCACAGACACGTGTAGACCCTGACCAGCGCCCGTACGATTCACAGCTGGACGCCACCGCCCCGCGTCCAACTCGGTTCGTCCATAAGTATAAGATGCAGCACCGAGAACTTGCCAGGCCCTCGCTGTCTTACTAGTAAACCCACCCACCCCTCTCGCGCTCGACGCCGTCCCCCCAAGCCGGTGCAGGCCACCGCATCCGTCCCCCGCATCATGGGCAGCATGGGCGCCGACTACTTAGGGCATGGTCCTCCCGCCCGTCCGCAACGCGCGCAAGCCGAGCATGCCGCAATACCACACCGCGGTCGAGCCCCTCGACGCCGCGCCGACCTGGACCGCGTCCGGATCCGTCGTATCAGTAAGTACGTTGCTCCCTCGCGGGTGCCGACCGCAAGTATTCCGGGCGGGAAGCGCTGACCAGTATGAACGTCACCCCTTCCGACCACGAATAGAACGGACCACGCTCGGCTCCTGTTATCGGAGAACGTGACGATAGCGGCGGCTCTTCTGGTCGTGCCCGCCAGCAGGGTACCCACGGCTCCGCGACCCACCTTCGTCCCTCCCGATCCTACACACCGCGCCGACCGCGCACCCAAGAGGAACCGACGGTAATGCGCCCTCCACCCCCTACCTCCCTCACATAACGTTGCTCAGTGCCTTCACGGGCTCCCCCAGACGCCCACCCTAGGGCTCTTTCCTCCCGAAGACAGTGCCGACCGCGTCGTACGCACCGTCCCCGCCCGGAGACGCACGACATCGCACGAGCTGCCGCCGACGTACTCCATCCTGTTCGACGGGGCCGGTCGCCCCCACACGGCCCCGATCAGGAGACCCCAGCTGGCCTCGCCCTTCGTCGCGCGATGGGTCCAAGATCAGGCGGGGCCGTCTGGGGCGCTCGGTCCTGGCATAGACGCGGCCTCCCCGTCGTCCCCCTCTCCGAACAGCTCGCAGGACGGGCCGGACGACGGAGACGCGAAGGTCAAGAACGGGGGGTGGATGGCGAAAGTCAAGGCGAAGCTAAAGCCGAAGAAGAGCGCGAGGAAGCTGAAGCCGGGGAGAGACGTGTCGCGATAGCGTCGTTAGTACCATCTGTTCCCTCCAAGCCTCTCCGTACCACTCTACCGCTTGCACCATGTCCTTTCTCTCATGCACCATGATATATCTCCCAGGCTCACTATTCCATGCGTATAAATACGTGCCTGCCGCGTACTTCAAGTGCACGCTACATAGTAACGCATTCCACTCAACCTGCCCCGATCCCTCGGCTCAGAGGCACGCTTTTCCATCCATCTCCGCGCTCTCGACCCATCGGACACGAATCTCCTCATGTCTGACTCCCAACCTAATATCATTGTATCATTAATTGTGAATGTGAAACGCGAAGAGGGGGGGGGACAAGCCGATTCACGACAACCGGGGCTTTGTCCCTAGGTTTATTGTGAGGCTGGCTTATTGTGTCTGCAAGTCGCGACCAGACACGAGCGACTACGCCTGCAAAGTCCACAACAACCTTGTCATAGTAATAAGGCATACGCAGCTTCCACAGTTGAGAAATAAGTGACATCGTCCAACCCCCACGCATCTAGCAGTCCGCGTTCCGCAACGTCGGATCGATCCACGGCAGCCCGAACAGGTCGAAAACCGCCTTCTCCGAGCGCGGATGAAACAACCTCGAGTCCCTGCGCCGCGTTCTTCCAACACGGCGAGTCGCAGAAGAAGAAACGCGGTGATAATACATGATGTCAGCGTGGACTCTACGAGCACGAGCCGGAGCGGCGGGGCGGGCGACGTACATTCCCGAGCTGTCGAACTTCATGCCTCTGTCGACCGAAAGAAGAAAAAAAGTCAGCTCACACAGCAGCACGGCGCGGACGGGACCCACGCACTGTTTCTTCGCGACGGACCGCAGGTCCCGCTCGAACATCTGCGACCCGGTCCTAAGCCAGCGCCGCCGCCCGTCAACGAAACCGCTCCCCCCAAGCCGGCGACGCGCCGCCCCCCCCGAGACTCACCAGCCAACGACCGCCGTCCAGTACGTCTCCGGCGGCGCGAAGATCAGGTCCACCCGCCGGCGCAGGGCGGTCCCCGGGGCCACGAACACCGTCAGCGCCTTCTCGAGCGAGTCCCAGCGGCGGTGCCGGAGCGGGTCGTGGGGGTGGAACCGGGAGAGGTCTGGTCGTGCACTAGGCATCAGCGGTCTTGCGAGGAACTACATAAAGCGCGACGGGATGCTCACGGAGGACGTGCGTCACCCGTCCTGCGCGCAACCGTGAGATCGATGCGCTCGGGGAGAGAGGGAAAGAAAGTGCGCGGACCCACCCTGGGCGCGAAGCCGTCCGACGAGGGCCGCACACAGGCCTTTCACCGTCTCCGGGTCCGGGTGCGTGAACACGATGTCGACGTCGCCGCACTCGGCCTTTCCGCGTCGGTATCTGCCAAGCGCCGAGTTCAGCACAAGCGCGTCATAAAGTCCGCACGGCCGTCTCACCCTCCAACGACGGTGCTCACGCACCCCGGTTGGACCGCGTCGAGCTCCGCCACGATAGTCCGGTGGATGGCCTCGACCTCCGATCGAGGTATCCTGCAGTGGGCAGTACCTAGAATCAACCGTCCGGCACGTTCGGAGACGAGTGAGCAAACCTACTTGATCGCCAAGTCATGCCTCAGCTTCAAAGCGACCGCGATCCACGCCTCCGTCGCGTCGCGTTCCTCCTGAGCGGCGCGGGCGTTCTGTGCTCTTGCAGTCCGGGAGCCCTCGCCGTCGCCGTCGCCGAGGACGGTGACGAGGCTGTCCGGCGTATGATCTACCTCGTAATGCACTTCGAGTTCGCGGAGGTTCCGCAAGCCCAGGGAGTAGAGGTGCCGCGCGGTGGTCGGTCCTATGCCGTAGACGGCGGAAAAATCGACGAGGGCCTTGAAACGTTCCGAGGAGCATATGGCCTCTGCGGTGCATGCTACTAGGCGTGAGCGGCAAGCCCGCGAGCGGCCGCGACGTCGGCGCACCTATCTCCTGCACGCGACCCGTGTCCACGTATTCGTCGATCTGCCGGTGGAGACGGGTCAGATGGGGCGTGCAGGTGGCGAGGCCGACGGGTCGACGATACCATGTTCAGGAGTTTCGCTCCGAGGTTGGGAAGCTTCTGTACATCGCGCCGGGACCGGGAATCGATCTTTCGGGGAAACGCTGCGGACATCCTCAGTCGGTGTCCTCCGTTCAGGACACGAACCAACGGGGAAGTACCTTTGATGACCTACCTCCACCCCCCCCTCGTGAGCGAAACATGAACCACGATCGCCAGAAGGCGACTGACCGCGATCGCCCGCCGATAGCTCAGCGCGCTCCGCTCCTCCCCCTCAACCTCCCGACCGCGTCGAATGATGTCCAGATACTCGCAAAGCGCCTGGTTTACACAGACGAGCGGGGTCGCCCGCTCGCACGAGAAGCGGGCCGTCGGGGACGTCTCCTCGGTCGAGTACGGGACCTCCGGCGGCAGAAGGTCCTTTGGAGGTTCAGGCGCGTTATGGTTTCTTGGAGCGTGACCTCGCGTGCTCGAAGACGACGGGGACGCTCCCGAATCTGAATGGGTCGGACAGTGGGCCTCGGTGGAGGTCGCGAGGTCCCTCAGGGCGACGTAGTCCCGACACGGCAGCGCCCTTCCCTGCGCGACGGAATCCCGAAGCCAGGACGGCTTCAACACCGCCTTCGATTTCTGTGGGACACACATGCATACGTATATGAGAACCCCATGGTATGTAAGCGAGGAGCGCGTGTGCGCCACTCGGTATGTACGCGACCTTGGGAAGGGTCGTGGCGCGGGGGCGAGCACTCACAGCGACGGCCCAGCTCAGGTGCCTTTCCAGCCGTTTGCGCATGCCGATCGCGGTGAGGATCGTGTCCGCGTCCTCCGCCCGACTCACGAGCCGCGCCCCGCTCCGATCGACGAGCTGGTGCAGCTCGTGGATGGTCGCCTGGTCTAGCTTCGGCGGAAGGACGAAGATCGTGTGGTTTTGGAGGATGGGCGGGTGCGAGGTCGAGGGTTTGAGGCGTTTGCGGGGTGGGACGGCGGGGGTGATCGAGCGGGAAGAGGCGGGGGAGGGCGACAGTTTTCGTTTGGAGGGGGACTCGGGCATTTGTTTGGTGGGCTGAGACGGCTGCAGGACGTGCAGGCGGGGGGCATGCAGAATAATATGACCATTGGCGGCGGACAGGCTGGAACCCCTGGAACCCAATTACGTCATAACACCTCCCGGCGGCGCGCGCCGCCCGGTCTGCGCCCGACCTTCCTTTCCCTTTCTCCCTCACATGCACACGAGCAAGCTACACCTGAAACGGACCCCAACCGAGCAAGCCGAACACGACCTGCGCAAAGCTCGCAAAGCCGCTCGCAGACATTCCCGGCGCGCGCGTGCCGACGATGACGGGGACGAGGACGACAACGCCGAGGCGTACGGGCCGCCGCCCGCGGCGCCGAGCCCGTCCTTTCCTCCGGATACGGAGGGCGCGTACTACGAGGAGGTGCGCGCGCGGGTGGAGGAAGAGCGGTTTCGGGAGAAGATGTACGACGCGATGAACGACGACTCGGGGCTGCACGGCGTCGAGGCGCGGCTGAACGACTACGCCCGGGTGCCGCACCGCTGGCGAACCGCCGGCTCTTCCGCGTCTTCGACGGGGAGAGGGGCGCCGGATGTGGACCCATGCATGATGGAAGACGAAGAGTACGCGGAATGGGTGAGGGCCGGAATGTGGAGGTGCGCCCCCTCGCGACGCTGTCTCTTTCACGCGCTCACGTACGGTACTTATGGGTGTACATGTGCACGACAGGCGGAAGAACGCAGCCGCGATTGAAGAGCAGGAACGGGTGCAGGCCGCGCAGAAGGCGCGACGGGCGGAGGCCGCGCGGGTTCTGAAAGCGAAAGAGGAAAAGCGGGGGCGACGGCGTCGGGAACGGGTGCGGAGGCGGGACGAGGATGCGCGTCTGGCCTACGAGCGCGGCTGGGAAGCCCTCGGCGCAGTGGCTGCAAGTGCCACGGACCCCCCACGCTCCCTACGCCTGGACGAGATCCCATGGCCGATCTTCACCGAGAAAGCCCCGTCGACCCCCTTCCGGATCGAGCACCTGACGGCGGAGGCGATTTCCGCGTTCCTGCTCCCTGTGGTGGGCGCGGAGGAGGATGGGAACGTGGAGGGGCGGGCGAAGGAGCGGAAGGAGAGGCTGAGGAGGACGATGTTGCGGTTCCACCCGGACAAATTTGAGAGCCGGGTGTTGCGTCGGGTGGATGAGAGGGAGCGGGAGGCGGCGCGGGAGGGGATGGGGGCGGTGGTGAGGACGGTTCAGACGCTGATGGGGGACGACGGCCACGGATGATCCTTATTCTCTACTGTAATGAATGAACACGGCGGGTGTGTGCTATCGAATATGTTGCCTGATGTGGGACTCCAAGGCCACCTGCAGCTGAACAGCATGACGACGTGCGGGGGACAAAAGGGGACCAGGGGGGGGAGTCACGTGGGGTACGGTATGGGCACAAAGAGCACGAAGCAAAGCCACGGAGAGCTCAGACTCTCTCACGGCGTCCAGTTGCCTTTCTCATCTGCCCCGTTTCCCTTCCTGCTCACCTTCCTTCATTCGCCCGATCCTTCACCGTTCAACGAGCCCCTTTCCCCTTACCTCCCATTGGCCCCTCCATAGCCTCCACCTCCTTTTCTCCCCTTCCCCTTCCCCTCTCCTCCTCCTCCTCCCCCTCCTCTTCCTCCTCTTCCTTCAAGCCACCATGTCCGACATTCAAGATTCCATCACGGCTGGCCTCAACACGCGGACGCTGGCGCCCGCCGCCGTCGGCTCCCAGGTCGCCCTGATGTCCGTCGTCTCCGTTCGTCTTCCCTCTCTCCATCCACCCCCTTCTCTCCCTCACCCTTCCACAGCTCGCCACCATCATCGTCTTCAACTTGCTCCGCCCCAAGAATAAAGTGAGTTATCGTCTCTCATCCCTTTCTCCTCCCTTCGACCCCTCTTGCCTCCTCCGCTCTTTTTCCATCCCGCTCTCTGACCTTCCCTCCCACTCCTTTTCTCGCCGTTCCTTCAGCTCGTGTACGAGCCCAAAGTCAAGTATCACGTCGGCGACAAACCTCCCCCACGCATCTCCAGCGGCATCTTTGGTTGGATAGCCCCCCTCGCCCGCACTCGAGAACCCGAGCTCCTCGACAAGATCGGCCTCGACGCCGTCACCTTCCTCCGCTTCCTTCGCATGATGCGCTACTCCTTCTCCCTCATCGCCATCCTCACCTGCGCCGTCCTCGTCCCCATCAACGTCACCTACAGCCTCCGTCACGTCGACCCCAAGAATCGCGACCTCCTCTCCATCCTCACCATCCGCGACGTCGGCGGCTACTTCCTCTTCGCCCACGTCGGAATGTCCTACGTCATCACCCTCGTCGTCATGGCCGGCGTATGGTTCCACTGGCGCGCCATGATCCGTCTCCGCCGTCAGTTCTTCCGCTCCCCGGAGTACACCCAGTCCTTCTACGCCCGCACCCTCGCCGTCCTCCACGTCCCCAAGAAGTTTCAGTCCGACGAAGGCCTCCGCGCCATCTTCGAGAGCACTCAGGCTCCCTATCCCACCACCTCCGTCCACATCGGTCGTCGCGTCGGTCAACTCCCGGAGCTCATCGAGCACCACAACGACACCGTCCGCAAGTTCGAGCAGGTCCTCGTTCGCTACCTCAAGCACGGAAGGATCGCCAAGGAACGTCCCACCATTCGCCTCGGCGGTTTCATGGGCCTCGGCGGTCAGAAACGCGACGCGATCGACTATTACACGTACGTCCTTCTTCCCTGCCCACGCCTGCGCACAAAGTCGTGAACCCCCCTCTAGCGAGAAGTTGAGGTTGACCGAGCAACGCGTCGAGGCCTACCGTCAGCAGATCGACACCCGCAAGCCCGAGAACTACGGTTTCGCTTCCATGGCTGCCGTCCCTTACGCTCACATCGTCGCCCAAATCCTCCGCAAAAAACGTACAAAGGGCGCTTCCATCACCCTCGCCCCGAACCCCAAGGACATCGTAAGTCGACGCTCGTAAACGGGCCGCGTCGGGCGCTCATCCGCCTCACCGCAGGTCTGGGAAAACATGAACAAGTCATCCGGCGAGTTGGCCCGGAAAAAGGCGATGGGTTGGCTCTGGCTCACCCTCATCTGTTTCCTGAACACCGTTCCCCTCTTCGTTCTCTCCATCCTCGCCAATCTGTCCTCGGTTCGTCCCCCTTCCACGGCCATCCCCCGCTCGAATATTCACCGTTCTTTAGATCACGAGTTTCGTCCCCTTCCTGCAAACATGGCACGACGACTCGCCCGACAGCTTCACCGTCATCTCCGGTGTGCTCCCGCCCGCGGTGTCCGCTCTGTTCGGCTTCTTCCTTCCCAGGATGATGCGTTGGCTCTCTCAGTATCAGGGTGCTTTGACCCACTCGCGTCTGGACCGCGCCGTCGTCGCACGCTATTACGCCTTCCTCGTCATCTCACAATTGATCATCTTCACGTTGATCGGCGTCGTGTTCAGTACGTGCCATCCCTTTGCTCCTCTCGTTTGTACTCACGACCGGACCAGACTCTGTCACCCAAATCATCGCGGAGATCGGCGAGCATAAAAGCTTCGACGAAATCCTTCAGAATCTCCACAGTGGGTACTTTTCGGATTGAACCGCCGCGACAAACCTGATGTCGTCCATCAGAGCTCCCGGACACCATCAACCGGACGTACATCGATCAGTCGTCGTACTGGCTCACGTTCTTCCCGTTCGTGCCCGTCTCGTGCCCAGACGCTCGTTAGCTGACGCAGTCCGTTTTTTCCAGGTTGCGCGGCTTCCTCGTCATCTTCGACCTTGCGCAGATCCTGAACCTGGCCTGGATCTTCATCAAGACACGGTATGCATTCTCGTGCGCTGCTCGACGCGCGGAAACTTATCCTTCTTCCAGTCTGTTCGGTCGCACTCCTCGAGACCACCGCGAATACACTCAACCCCAGGACTTTGAGTATGCGATCTACTAGTGAGTTGCTCCCCTCTCTTCCTCCGCCCGTGCTGATGGTGATCTCTCCCAGTTCGAACATTGTACGGTCATGTTTATATAGCGTGGATTTGCGGATGCTGACCAGTCCTTCTAGATGTTCATGGGAACGGTCGGCTTGGTCTTTGCTCCTCTCGCCCCTCTGGTCGCCGTTGCCGCCGCCATCGTATTGTGGATCAGCTCCTGGGTCTACAAGTACCAGCTGATGTTTGTCTTTGTCTCTCGCGTCGAGTCGGGAGGAGTAAGCAACCGTACTTTGGTTTGTGTCGGTCGTCCACTCATCCTTCTCTCCAGCGTCTCTGGAATCCTGTCATCAACCGCTTGTTGTTCTCTCTTCTGATGATGCAGGCCCTCATGGTTCTCAGTGAGTCCTTTCCCTCCAGAGTTCGAACACCTCTGACCGGGCCATAGCCATCGGTCTCCAATACGGCTGGAAGTCCTTCGCCTGGGTCGCGACCGTCCCGCCCTTCGTCATCGTTTTGCTTTTCAAGGGCTACATCAACAGGGTGTTCGACAAGCCTTTCCGCTACTACGTGCCCACCGAGGAAGAGCTCCGCGAGGCCAAGATCCACTCGCAGCGCGGCGACCTCAAGGGCAACCGCCTCGAGAAGCGCTTCGGCCACCCCGCCCTCCACCAGGAGCTGTTCACGCCCATGCTCCACGCGAGCATGATGCCCCTCCTCGCGGAGGTGTACCACGGCAAACTCAACCACGAACAGACGAAGATGGGCGAGTACGACGGGCAAAAGATGGACTCCCAGGTCGTCCCCGGCGGCCTCCGGATCGCGGCCATCGCACAGGTACGCCCGCGTTCGCCTCCCTCCACGCTCGTTCCGAGGCTGACCACCGCGCATGGCACCGCCGCAGAACGAGCTGGAGTACGACCCGAGGATGTACCAGCGCGACCGCGGCGAGCTCGACTGGGACCAGCGCTCGATGGCGACCACGGCCTACATGAGCGACGCCGGCTCCGCGTACCCGTCCAAACCCGGCATGTTCGTCGACGGCCGCGCCTCCCCCGCCCCGACGTTCGACCGCGAGCGCTACCTCCAGCGCGGCATCCTCGGCAGCGAGATCGAGCTCTCGCGCTTCGACGGGCCGTACAACGACCAGGCGCCGCTCCTCCCCCCGCCGGGCTTCGTCGGCCCCAACCAGAGCATGTCCTCCCTGCCGAGCTACCACAACTCGCCGCAGCAGGCCTACAGCTCGCCGCAGAATACGTACACCTCGCCGCAGCAGTCGTACAACTCGCCGCAGCAGTCGTACAACTCGCCGCAACAGACGTACACCTCGCCCCAGTTCGAGTCGCCCCAGGCGCAGTATCCGCCACCGGGCGCGGGGATGGGCATGGCGCCCGTGTACCACGCACAATCGCAGGGCGACTACCGCCAGGCGCCGACGCATCGACCGCCGCCGAGTCGACAGGGCTCCGCGTTCACGTACGCCGGGAGCGCCGAGGGCCCGGGCGAGATGAACATGGCCGGACGCGGGACGTTCCGGGGTTGAAATCCGTTCTCGACGTCGACGGAGGGGATGGTGGATGGATAGATATGACGATAGATAGACGCGGTGACAGAAGGGGTCGTCGGGGCTGGCTGGGCTGGCCGGGTATGTTCTAACCTCTGTTTTAATGGGTTTTTTCGGGTTGCGCTCCTTGACTTGTTTCCACCCCCCCTCCTCCCTCCTCCTCTCTCTGCGTACGTCCGTATATGCTTTTCATCTTTCACCCGTTTGTCGGGTCCGTTACACACTCTCACTATGGACTTTCGCCGTGGACTCCTCTCGCACTTGGCACCTACCACCACCACCACCACCACCACCACCACCACCACCCCTCCTCCCTCCTCCGTCCTCGCAACCAGCGCATGCATACATACATACATCCACGCACTCCCCCCCCCCCGGACTTATCGCTACTCGTTTACGCTAAGGGTCTCACCCCGCACGCCCCGTCCCCGCTCTCGCCATCCGAGCGAGCGAGCGAGCGGACGGACGGCGGAACGGGATCACCTCCCCTTCCACTTTTAATGTTGTACCGACGTTGGCGGGGTCGACGATGGACAGCTCCTCGGTTTCCTTCCTTCTGCTCCCTTTTTTTCCTCCCTCCCCCCCAGTTGCTTACTACTGTATTGGTATCGTTATGTGCGTCATTTAGTGTGTTCCTTCCATTCAACTTTTTCCTTGTCCCTTTTCGCCCCGGCCCTCCCTATCTGTTATTCTGGGAAGGGAAAAGCTACTGACATAGCCACACCGACGTCGGGCGCTAAGTTGGCTCGACTTGCGGTGGAAAGACGTCTTAATGTGCTCGCCAGGCTCGAGCCGTCTGTGACAAAGAACTGTCGTGAATTGTGTCGGTCGCGGCGCCGCAGTGTCGGTTCCTTTCGCGGGCACCGGTTCGAATCTCAGAGCACTCCGTCTGCGAGAGGGGGTGTATTATGCTTATTATGCGAACAACGAAAGCAAGCAAGGTCGTGGTCCACGACGTATACCCGTCCGTGACCTCCGTCCCCAACACACACAACACACAAAGCACTACGAGTCGAACCCGCGGCCGCCCATGAGCCTCCACAGCCGATCCTTGATCGACTGCCTCTGCGCCTCCTTCTGCTCCGCGTCCGCGCGCGCCGCGGCGTCCGGCAGCGCGCTCGCCGGCAACGGCGCGCGCGCGTGCTCCCGCGTGGCCTGGAGGAGGCGTTCGCGGCGCGAGAGGGGCGCGGTCGAGGACGGTTTCGGTTGCGGGGAGGAGGCGGATGGGGATGGAGACTGGGCGCGGGAGGACGCGGCGGCGGCGGCGGCGGCGGCGGCGGCGGCGGGGAGTTTGGAAGGCGCGGGGACGTCGAGGGGTTGCCAGGCGAGGGGCACGTCGGTCGGAACGAACTCGCGCTGGAGGGGCGCGTTCGCGGCGGCGGCGTGCTCCGCCTTGACCTCGTCCTCCGCGCAGCGCCGCCTCGACCTCCGCGTCCGCGTCCGCCGCCTCCGCGCCGTCGGTCGCGGCGCGGGAATCGGCGTACTTGGGCGCGAGGCGGTCGACCTCCGCGGCCCACGCTTGCGTGACGCGGTCGAGGTGCGGGCGCGGGGCCTCGGCGCCTGAGGCGAAGCCGCCCCAGCGGAGCCAGGCTTCGGCGAACTCGTAGCGTTTGCGCTCGGTGGCGATGCCGTGCTGTCGGTTAACGCGGATTTGGGGCATGACTTCTACGAAAGGGGAGGGGGGTGGGGGGCGTGAGCAAAGGGGGTGGGGGGCGTGAGCAAAGGGGGTGGGGTGGGGAGCGGGTGAGGGAGAGGGGGGGCGGAGAAGGAACGTACTTGCGGGTTCGACGCGGATGTTTACGGATTGGGATTCGGACGGGGTCGAGGACTCGGACGGGGCTGGGGACTCGGAGGCGGACTCGAAGGCGGGAGGGTCGAATGCGGAGGCGGAGGATCGCCAGGAGGTGAGGCCTTGGAGGTCGCTGAGGCCGGGTCCCCACGGGGGCGGGTCCGAGGAGACGGCGGTGGTGAGGACTTCGCCTCTGTCCGGGACGGTCGCGCGCGTGGAAGCGTCGACGAAGGTGGCCCAGAAGTAAGGAAGGGCGTACGCGAGGTAGTCGGGATCCTAAACCCAAGAAAAACACGCATGAGCGACGCCCGCACGTTCGTGCGGCATACAAGTGGGAAAGTGGGCACACGCCCCTCCTCTCGTGCTCCCGTGTGATGCGGGCGCGAGAGGCGGGCGGTGGCGAGGCGGGCGAGAGCGGGGAGACGTACTCGGGGGACGACAATCTCCTTCAAGGGGCCGTACGTCTGTTCCAAGAACTGGGCGTACGAGAACGAGTCCACGACCGAGCGCGGGGGCGTCCACGGGCTCACGAACGCCGTCCTCTCGAGCGCATCCTTCTCCGCGCCCGTGAGCGCCTTCCGTCCGCGCGGCTTGGGCCCACGGCGGGTGCCCGGGTTTTCCGAGTGACCTGGCTCCGGTGCGCGGGGAGGGGGGGCGTCGTTCGGTGCGTCGGACGCGTGTGGGAACGCGGGTGTGTGTGAGAGATGTCTGGCGGAGGCGGGGAGGGAGCAGGCCGCCCGGGGACACCTGCGTAAAGCCAGCATCGAACGTTTACGCGCAAGACGAAGGCCGAGCGCGTCCACTCGCACACCAGTAAATATCCTTGTCCCTCACGTGATCAATTGATCCCACACAGCGATATCTCTACACTCATAGCGATCCACCGCACACCGCGATGGCCAACCTGGACGCTTTCGTTTCCCACTCCCAGCCCCTTCCAGAATGTCTGGCCACCTCCTCAGAAATATCAGACCGCGACTCCGTCTTCGTCGGATACATCTACCGCGCGTCCAACGCGTCCGAGGCCCGCGCCGCCGCCAGCCACCTCAAGCGCGTCGTGCACGCTCGCAGACCGGCCTCCCACGAGATGTTCGCCTACCGCTGCATGGAACTCAAATACGGCAAGTCCGGACTGGCCGAGGACGATTTCCACGTCGTCGAGGCGAGCGAGGACGACAACGAACAGTGGGCGGGCGGGCGCGTGCTGAAGGTGATGCGCGAAGAGGCCGTCATGGACGCCGTCGTGATCGTCAGTCGATGGTGAGTCCATCCGTCGTGTCCTGTTGTTGCGCGAGAACGTTCATGCGACGGCTCGGCCTTGGTTTGCAGGTACGGTGGCACGATGCTCGGTCCCAGTCCGCTTCACTCACATCGAGGACTGCGCCCGACAAGTCTGCCGCGCGTTCCGCCTCAAGGACGAGATGGACGACTGCGTCTCCACTCTGACCACCCTCGACGGCCTCTTGACCAAGCTTCGCGCCGATCTCGAAGCCACGCGCGACAAGCCCCCCACGCCGCCGCTTCCCCCGCCTCCGACCCCGCCTCAAGCGCCCGCGTCGTCCTCGTTCATGGAAGACGCGCCCCCGCTCAAAAAGCGCAAGGTCGTCCAGGATTACTCGGAGCTCAGACGGAGCGGCGACCTCCCCAAGGCCAAACGGCTGATCACCGCGCGCGAGAGCGCGATCAGGTCGGTGCGGGCACTGATCGAGAAGGCGAAGGCAAAGGCGTCGCACGCCGGTGTCGTTGAAACGCCCTCGTAACGCTCGCCGCAGGCATCCTGGAGAGGGTCCCATCTGAGTTGTTGACGGTCAAGGTGTGGATTTCTGGATCCCTCGACTTCTCCGGCCTGAGAAGGTGGCGACCCGTCGTGGTTCGCATTGATGCAAACCGACCGCCATCGCGTCGCCTGCCGTGAATGGCCATAGGCAAGACACAATTGCTGGGCTACTTACGAGTAAGTCAGGAGGCTCACTCTGAGGGTCAGTCTGCAGGTGTTGGTCGGCGAATGGATAATTGCGTGTGTCAGTCGTTTGGTGTTATAATTACTATCCCCTCTCCGCTCACAGGCCATCCTCATGCACGTAGTATTGACATACACTGTATTTACATCAATAATGCCGATGTCCGGAACACACATAGACGTACAGCAGCCTACATATACTAAATAGATATGCATCCATATACCAGTTCATCACTCTATCGTCCAATTTGAGGCATAGCGCCCAATCACGCACGCGGGAGGCTCCCAAATATAATATATAAGCTCTTGAGAACCACACTGCCTTGGAATACTCGTTCGACACCCACCACCAGCATCGACAGTGCCAGCATGGACTACTCAACATGCCCGCCTACGGCCGAGCTCATCCACGATCTCAGCTTGATCAAACATCCAGAGGGAGGTGGGGACGACCCATCTCGCAACTACGCCATAAGCCAAGCTGATCACGAAACCCGTTGTAGGCTATTTCGCCGAGACGGACCGCCAGACGGAGCAGATCCCCAGCCCGTTCGCAGGTAAGGAGGAAACATATGTACAACGAAGCGATCGCCATGACCCACAAAGCTTCGTGTGAATTACAGGAGGCGAGCCGCGCTCGCTGGCCACGTCCATCTTCTATCTCTTGTCTTCTGACAGCCCGAACGGATTCATCCATATGAACAAGTCTGCCGTGCGTATCCCCATCCAACCGTACCTATTCTAACCAATCCTGACCTTCGCGCATTAAATAACAAGACAATGCACGTTCACCACCACGGTCGCGCCGAATACACCTTGATCACCCCGCGCGCGTCCCCCGCCGATCCTCCCAAGGTCGAGCGCGTGATCGTAGGTCCGAACGCAGCGGCGGGAGAAAAACGCCAGCTCCTTGTGGGCACGAGCGTGTGGAAGATGTCGCGCTTGCTTCAGGAGGATATTGAGACCGCAAACCTGACGAAGGAGGGGCTCGATGAACTGTTTGAGGGGACAAAAGATGCGGACAGATGGACGAAGGAGCTGAGCCCTTATGTGAAAAAGTGAAGCGGGGTCGATACACAAAAAGAATCTTGAAGTTACTGTCGGATGCCAATACAGATGAGATATCGTTCGACTTCTCTGCAAGTCACCGTAATCTGCTCGATTTACTTCGGTTCTTTCATGGCATGAGATGTATTCGCTTGCAACCCTACGATACATATACTTGCTGGTAGCTGGTCAGCATCCGGGGCCATCCATGACAACAGTCCAACGCACCATTAAGTTGACTACGGCTGCTTCATCTAAACGACGTGGTGAGAAGTTCCCTCGCCTCTCCGATTGTAACGCGCAACAGTCCTCGGGCCTCCGGACGTGCTTCCCTGAACCCATGGCGGAATCAGGCGTGCTCCAGTCGTAGGGATCGACCCCTCCCTCTGTAACTCCATCGCCAAAGAAGTGGTACCCCGGGATGTAACGATCAATGAAGCTACACAACGGTGTCAGTCGACGATCCATGAGAACCTTTCTAGACACTCACAGTTTGACCTGTTTCGTCGGTCATGCCCTTCCCGCCGTTCTTCGCCTTCATCGCGTGTTCCTGCTGTAGCCGCCATGTGTATATCGGCATGTATGGGTTTGATTCGGGTGGTGCGATCTGTTGAGATACATCGGTGAGAACAGACAGCCCGAGGGACGACCTTCGTACCTGCACGAACACGTCGAACAGATCCCACCATGGGACGTAATTCGCGAGGAGTCCATTGACCTCTAGAACACTTTCTAGCGAGAACTTGGTGATGTCGAAGATATCGTCGAGACCCAGCGGAGGAACTGTCCTCTTTGTCTCGATATCCTGGCGCGATTGTGGATAGAACCCAGTGCACCATCCCTTCTAGGAGAACGACGTCGAGGGGGCCTTTCACCGTCGTCCACTGCGATTCCGGCACGCGGTCGCCTTCGCCGTCGAACAGGCTCTTGTCAAAAGACGGTACGCGGATTGGTTCACCAGTTTCGTTGATCGTCTTGAGAGACTTGAGGAGCCGGAAACCGAAAGCGACGTCGTGAGTACCGGGCTGGCCTCGACCATGGAGAAGACCGTTATGTGGGTAACGCTTTGCAAGATCATCGAGGTCGGCATGAGGAAGGTAGAGATCGTCGATGGACAATTTTGCAACGCGAAGGGAAGAGGAAGATAGGGAGGCGGCGATGTGGTCTGTAAGGTAAGTCTTGCCGGAGCCTTGGGGACCTTGAAGGGCGACAAAGAGCGGCCTCTGATTGTGACGACGAAGATTATCGTGGATGTGGTCAATGATGTGTGTTAACACGCTCATTTGGGGACACGGGTATCGCAAACGAAGGAGGGGGTGCTGTATCCCAAACGTTGCTTCAACTTCAAGTTGCCCGACTCCTGCGCGATGTCAGGAGTCAGAACGCGGTCCGACGGACCGCAAGGAGGCAAGCAGGCTAGAGCAGGGTGTCACGCGATGGAAAGGCGTGTCGACTGAAGTTCCGCCTTGTGAACGGCGATTAATGAAGGACATTTGGGCCTTGGCGAAGGGCCGGAAGAGAAAAAGAGGGCGAGGACTCGGAGGAGGGTGGTTAGCCGGATCGAGGGCCTTACTCGGATATATTACGTAATACGTTATGCGTACTTACTGCGTGTGGAGGCGCCGGGACGGACGTGTCGTGTCTTCGTCTTCACCTTAATCTACTCACGGAGTAAAGTCCTTCATTCTCCTTCCTGCCACTTCCCGCCCGTGTACTATGATGTCCTCCTCAGAGGCAGCTATGGATGCACCAACGCCCCTCGAAAATTTCAACACCGCCCTCACGCGCGTCAAGCGGCAATACCAACAAGCTCTCGACCGTGTCACTCCCCATGTCCTTCATCGCTGGATAGCCACTGCCTGTATCGTCTCTCTCTTCGAGCTTAGGATCGTTGTTTCCCAAGGCGTACGCTCTTTTCCTGCTTCTTAACGCCCCTGTCTTACCCTTGTTCGCCTCCGCCGCACAGTGGTATATTAGTACGAGGTTTTCTTGTTCTCTCCCCGAATTCCACACTGATCACGATCCGTCTTTCTCTTGACAGTATGCTGTACGTCCCTTCTATGCCGATTTCAACGGTACTCAGTACTGACTCCGACCAGATGCACACGCCATCTATCTCCTCAACCTCCTTCTCGCCTTCCTACAACCTAAATTCGATCCTTCCCTACAAGACGACCTCATGGCCGACGAGCTGGAGGAGGGCGGAGAGGATGGTACGCAATCACCGCTGCCCAGCACCCGTGACGACGAGTTTCGTCCCTTCGTGCGAAGGTTGCCCGAGTGGCAGTTCTGGTGCGTTCTGTTTCCACATATCCTCCGACCAACAGGGGCTCAGCGCACCCCCTTCTGTCTAATAGGCTTTCAACCACCCGCGCGACAGTTATATCCTTCTTCCTGACGTTCTCGGTCGTGTTCGACATCCCAGGTGTACTGGCCCATCCTCGTCATGTACTTCTGCGTCCTCTTCATCCTCACTATGAGGCGACAGATCCAGTGCGTTTTCTTGCCGTCGTCATGCGTTCCGGTCGCGATCCTGATTTTGTCTTTGCAGGCATATGATCAAGTACCGCTATGTTCCCTTCGACTGGGGACGCAAGGCGCGGTACTCCGGCGGCCATAAATAGAGGGCGGGAGTGTGTAGGACTGGGGAATTGTAGATCTTTCTGTGGGTAATTTAATGTGATTCCCACACCTACACAAGTCTGAACACAGACGCGTTTCCTCTGGGCTCTTTGGGTGTGTGCGACGGTATACATGTGGACATCTCGGATTGACAGTAATATACATTCTTCGTATTCGACAAATCCAGAAACGGACATGCGAATTGTAATTCTCCCTTCGAACCTTGCTTGCATCTGCACAGTTCTCTTCACTTCCTTAGGATGACCGTAGCCGGGAGCGAAGGCCTGCGCAAAATGAACCAATCTTCCAACTGCGTATCCCACTCCTGCCACCCCTTCTCATTATCGGGAAGAGGGACGAAGTCGAAATGCTGGATCAGCCAAGAGAGGACCATCCTCATCTCCATGATAGGCCAGGTGCTTTCCCGCGCACTTCGTGGAAAATCTCAAAAAGGAATCCTAACAAGGACTGATGATGAACCGCACCTGCGTTGGCCCGTGCGAAAACGGTATGTATGCCGCTACGTTGTGCACGTCGACGTTCGTCTTCTGGGTGCGAAGCCAGCGCCCAGGGAGAAATGCGTCGGGATTTCCAAAGTTGCGAGGATCACGGTGGATGGAGTAGGTGTGTAGCACCACTTGAGTTTGCTCAGGAATCATGCTGTGAGGGGATGAGGGCCGGGCGGTACGATGAGCGCGGTCAAGGAAATCCAGCAATGAGGTTAACGTACTAGGGTCCCAGTATCTTCGGTCCATGTCCAACGTCAACTCTTCGCTGTGAGCCGCTAGGCACAGGAGGCTGCAGGCGTAAAGCTTCGTTACTTACACCGGCGCCACACGATCAGCCTAGGCTAAAATTGAGCATGTAAACCACAAGTAACGTACAGGCAGCCATTCAACCAGTCCATTTGGGCGAGCTTCGAGACATTGGTAGGTTCCTCTCCGTTGGGAAAGGCAGCGTCAACCTCGTCCTGCAAGCGCTTGTACGCTTCGCGGTGCCGTAAGAGGTAGAACAGCAACACGCTAAGCGCCGTGGCAGTCGTGTCGGAGCCGGCAACAATAGCTAAGACGCCGTTGGCGGCGAGGTAGCCGAGTGTCGGCCGGGCGGCCATCTGACCTTCTTCATCGCTCTATACGCCGGCCACACGGAGAAGTCAATTCCCTGATGATAGTACACCAGAAAAAAGGAATCGGACGGACGAGGTGATAAAAGATATCCTTCCGCCTGGCACCGAGCGCCATCCTATTCTCGACGTTGACACGGGCGAACTCGTTCAGTTTCTGACGCTGGTTGGCCTTTCCCTGAAGCATACGGATAAAGGGTGTGCACCAGGAAGTCTGAGCGGTAATGGCGCCAGATCTACACGATGAATGATCAGCTATGCATATAGTGACGCGATGGGATTTACTCACTGGACGCCGGAGTCCAGAAGATGCCAGACGCCGTTCGTGTCCCCCTCCCTCATAAGTTCAAATCCTCCGCCGAATCTACGCAAGTGAATGAGCTTTGAGCAGGAGGTGCAGATTGCGCAGACTTCACGCCATGTCCCCCATAAAATCCGCGCTAGTGTATTGTATGTGTTCAACCGTGCAACCATCAAGGTATATGAAACGGCCACAGCCTACCTGAAGAAACCCATCCATTCGGATATATCGAGGACAGCTTTCTGCACGGACTCGGCCGCGGACTCGGTGCGAATAATTTCCTGCCACCTCTGGACCAAGTGGCGCGATCTTTTTGCTGATGATGCTCTCATAGTCCCTCAAGGCCGAAGCAGAGAAGGCGCGGTCCCAGGGCTTGCGCTGTTGTGCATGGGTAGGAACATCCCGCTGGGCGAGAAGATGTGGAGGGTTCGTCATATTATCCCAGTCTATGTGAGAGATTCCAGCAACGCCGACTCGGGCATCAGGGCAGCACGTACATGGGCCCTTCGATAACCCACCCGAACCAAGGACGCCGTTGATGAGCGAAGCATCTCTTATCGATAGTTCATTGGGACCTGCGTGCCAAGGCTGTTGAACTGTCACCTGCAAAAAAAGGCGAAGGGCGAGACACTTACCAATCCGAACGATGTCCCCATACCGCTCGTGCAATCTCTGGATGTACCGATGCTTGTGACCAGTAGACATCAAGTGGGTAGACCACCACTTGGACAGCCGCGCAAGAGTAGGGCCAGGGTAATTGGCGAGGGGATGGAGGGGCGACAGTCGATATGCTACCGGTGAATAAAAGCAATGAAGCATAGTAGGATGCGAACACCTTCGGAGCGGTATAAATGGCAGGCGAAGAAAGCGATAAGAAGGCAGAGAGAATGGCGGGAACTGTCAGAAGAAGATTGATCAAGGGGACACGAGTCTGAGGCTCATAGTGTTTGAAGTAGAGGTACGACGCCTGGTGGGAAGCCCTTCAGCGCACCTTCTGGCCTGTCAAGAAGAAGAAACTTACGAAACCGACGGGAAGGATGCTGAGCTGGGTAAGACGGCCACGGGTAAAGTCAACGACGGCTGGGCCCAGAGACTCGACAGTAAGCTGGAGAACAGACATGTTGCTGGATGGATTGGCTTCAGGCCGGCAGTCGGTTATATAGAGCTTCAGTATCTCTCCCTCCCGGGGTCTCCATGGGGCAGATCAAGTGGCCGGCCGGCGACGATAAACGCTGTCTATGTGTGTGGCCTTCTAAAGGCCGCACGGGCGGCATCTATGATGATCTTTGTGCGCGTGATAGGCTTCTCTACACGGCCCTGGCACATAAGTTGAGAGGCGTTTCCCCTGATCGAGAGGATGCCGTGGAGCGAAGTAGTTCGCTGTCTGCAGCCAGTTGGTACAGAAGGGCCGTGAGGTCAACACTGCATACTTTCCTGGTCGTTGTGCGCGTCTCGGACAGTGCGAACGCCCGCCTGTTGGCGTCCGGATATCTGCTCGTGGAAGGAACCTATATTACGCCTCGGCCTCGGGCACTCACAATCCTTTAGGCCTCGGGCTCGGTCGAGATTTTTCCCATGGAATGCCGACATGCGTGTTCATCGATGTGTGTGGTGAGCTGGGGTTGCACGTGGGGGGACTGGTGGAGAACTTCATGGGAACTGGGTGCTGCCACGGAACATGGCGGAAGTAGAAGCATAACCTTGAGCTTCCAGTTGCCGGTCTTTTCCTCCATGAATTGACCGTGGCATACCGTGGCGAACAGGGATGAAGACCGCCGTGAGTAATCGATCCGACGGTCTAGATTATAGAGGCGTCTGTAGACTGGGCTGGCATCCTTCCCACGTGTCATAGAGGGTCTACCTGGAAATAGATGAGGTGTATCCCGATCATAGAAAGTTGTAGCGCTGGCTGACCACTACCACATACAGTTGAAGGTGGACTGTTCGTGTTTCGATGTCGCCAGCACGGGTGGCCTGTCAAATGCGCGCCAGCCTCACTGGGGCAGAGTTGGGACCAGATATATCTTGATCCTTGGCTACCGACGGTGCTGTAAAGGTGGCGATAGCATGGAGAGCGCTCGACACGAAGCTTGCATATCATGGTTGCTTATTGCGAGCTATCCATAGTAAAAGTGTTGAGGCCGGGGGTGAATGGTGATGATGATGTACGAAATGGTCAGTTGTCTCAGGTCTGTCAATTGTTGTTTCATAGAAGATTTGTCCTGATGTGCTAGAAGATTAGATTAGATTACTCGGATCAGCATCAGGGTTTCCTCAGCCAAACCCGGCTTTTCGACTCTCAGATCGTACAACCAGTACTTCATCCACACCGTCCTCCATCCAGTCCTTCACGCCCCGCTCGCCTCGCCAGAACCTACCCTCCCCCAAAATGCCGTGATACAAGTCGCTCGCACGGTCCTTCAACGGCACCCTGGCCTTGAAACCGTCGGTCCGAGACCCCCGCCAAGGGTCACGAGCATCCAGCTTTTGAGTCTTCGACTTCAAGCTTCGACTGCGAGAATAGTCTTATCCCCCGGCCCCCTCTTCCATCCTATCCAACGCCATGTCTCCCCGGGTTCTCATCTGCGGTGCGTCCATATTCCAGCCGTTAACTCGCATTGCTGACTTGTTGGCAGGCGATCTTGTCTGGGCCAATGCCGACGCGAAAGACATATTCAACGGCATAGCCGATACTGTGGTGCGTGCCAGACACCATTGCGAGGCTGGTCAGAAGATTAACTCAATGTGATAGCGCATGGATTCGCCGGATCGCGCGGATTTTCTGGCAGGATTCAAGCCTGGCGGGAAGTACGACGGAGTCATCGCCGTCTATCGCCATAATATCTCGGCGGATAGGATCGGTGTATTCGACAACGAAATCGTTGGCGCGTTGTCCGCCGCCAACGTCAAGTGGATCGCACACAACGGCGCAGGATATGATCAGATCGATGTCGCCGCTTGCAAAGAGAAGGGTGCGTACATCCTGGACCGTCTTGTTGACCTCGACAGTCATACTCGTTCTCCTACAGGTATCATTGTCTCGAACACTCCTGGTGCAGTCGATGACGCGACAGCGACCACCGGCTTCTACCTTATGATCTCTGCTCTGCGACAGTTTGCAAAGGCCGAACGCAACCTGCGCACCGGCAACTGGAAGAACGGGCTCTCGTCCGGCGACACTCACGATCTCACTGGTCGTACGCTCGCCATCCTCGGCCTGGGTGGCATTGGATTCCGCCTTGCCGAGCTCGCGCACGCGTTCCCCATGCGCATCATCTACCACTCACGCCGAAAGGTCCAGAACGCGCCAGACTGGTGCGAATACTTCCCAGCCGAGAAGTTCGACGAGTTCCTCGCGCAAGCCGATGTGTTGAGCGTACATGTTCCCCTGCGCCCGGAAACAGAGGGATTGGTTGGAGAAACCATGATCCGAAAGCTGAAGAAAGGGTCTATCATCGTGAACACGGCCAGAGGGAAGGTAATCGACGAGGCTGCTTTGATCCGGGCATTGGAAGATGGGCATGTAAGCACCCCCTCGCCTTTCATATTTTCCAAGCGACCGACGTGCATCCTGTTAGCTTGGTGCGGTTGGACTCGACGTTTATCCCGACGAGCCCCACGTGAACCCTCGTTTGCTTGATTTCCCGAACGCTACGTTACTTCCCCACATGGGAACGGAGACACAGGACTCGCAGAAGAAAATGGAGATCCGTGCGCTCAACAACATTCGTGATTTCCTGACGAAAGGGAAGGGAATTGACGTCGTGCCCGAGTTGGCGAAGCTTTAAATGATCTAAGTATCTGATGTACATATATTAACGCTTGCACTACATCCAAGTACCTGTATCAAACACAAAGACTACCCCTCCAAGCCGTTGTCTCTCCAAGTTCCAATAGATTGCCAGGATCTTCACGGGGGAAAGCGTGCTTTGTGAAGATGA